>OV651821.1:24591783-25191783 GCA_927349885.1 Psylliodes chrysocephalus
ACTTATCACATACATATCATGAACCCTAAAAAACACTAGCCTCCTTTTTTGGGAAATCATGCATTTTTTTATATGAAAAACACGACTCCACGCATGCGAAGCCACCGGCAACAGCTAGTAACCATATACAAAACTAAGTTTCCAACTCCTCTAAAAATATAATCTTATCTAGGTGCAACCTTCATTGGACGTAAATCTACTGAAAGTCGAATTTTTAAATGGGATATTATGATATTTCATATACCTATTGACCCAATTTTTTTATTTCGTCCATTCAATATTTGTCACCTACTTTCTTTTTGTCTTGATAACATTCAGAATGAGTTAATTGGCTATATGAATTCAATCTTACCAAATATCTCGCATTTCCCTTCGACAATTATTGTACAGTTGTCAACTTATTGTTATCCTTATTCTATGGATTTATTAATGGTCCTAGCTCTATCTGTCCCCTATTATTCCAGCATTAACAAAATTATCCTTAATGACTCATCAGTCGCATCTATATTTCTAAACTCACTTTGTTTATTTTTACCCCTTTCCTATTTGATGTATTCTGCTTTTATCCACTAATATATTTAATTTTTATTTAACTCTCCCAGATATTTGTGATTCATGTTCGTTACTTTTCCTAAGCTTGTTATAGTGGAATCGGCAAACGTAACATTTGTTTATCTTTGTACCCTATTCTACATGAAATAAATAATTTTTGTATATTATAATAACTTCATAAAGCTACGTTGTCAAATATCTACTTCATTTTACCCACTTCCACCACCATCGTTGAACTCTTTTGTGACTGGCGACATAGATAAGAAATTGCAACGGTCCCCATGAGATGAAAAAAAAAATGGAAAACCACTTACCGATATGAGCACATGTGAAGAGAACATTCTTGAAGACGAAAAATGTCGAAATAAATGGATATTATTATACGCAACCTGCTTCTCGCAGAATACAAATTTTAATAAAGTTTTATGTACCAAATCTAATCTTGAACGATCGAAGTAAATGATGGAGAAATGGCAAAAGTTTATTACTTCTTGGAATAAGGAGTAGGACGTTCTAATTCAAGAAGTAAATGAAACATATTTATTTAGTTTATTTGGCAGTAGAACAAACTTGTTACTTTAATAACAAGGTATAGTTTTATTTTATTGTAGTAGGAATCAATTAAAACTTGTTTGCCTAGAAATATCATAACGAAGGTAATCAGAACAACTCCATTATTAATACAGAATGGAACAAGATTAATTGTTTACGTGATATAAGTAAATACTTTTTATTTATTTGACACACAACTTAAAAAACATACAGTACTGCTCAAAAGTTCCCTCCCCCCTCTCGTATATTTTGAACAGTTATACTTGGAATAATGAAATTTGGAGGGTTAAAATGAACGATATAGGGGTCTATTCTGTAACAATTCGTTTATATTTAACGGCCTTTAAAAATATTGGCGGCCTTTAAAAATAGTTTCTTATTCGTTAATTTACTTCTATCATTATTTAAACAGATTTCTTAAAGATAGTCCTCTAATGTATTTTAAAGATCCGTTTAAATAATGACAGAAGTAAAGGAGAAAATATTTTTAAAGGCCGTTAAATATAAAGGAATTGCTACAGAATAGACCCCAATGTCATCATAAATGACGTCACAAGGCTACTGTGACCAATAACTTTGAGTGGGACCTTATAGCAAGTGATACCTCGTATGAATGGTATTTTAAATACCTATTCTGCCATTTGGATTTTGGGTAATTTTGATGGATAATTAGTGAAGATTTAAAAACCCAATCTTATAATAGGTCTGTTCCAACAACGATCAGAAACCAGTTATTGATACCAGGATTCTGCGCAGTAGATTATTAAGACCGACAAATTATATACTGCGCAGAATCCTGGTGTCAATGACTAATTTCTGATCGTTGTTGGAACAGACCTCATAACTGTTCAGAATGTACTCATGTCAGTACTATTTCTAAATCAATGTCCCATTCACTGCCCTACAAACATGTCCCAACCATCTAACTCTAAACTGCTTTATTTTCGTTATTATGTCATTTTTAGCTATTGTTTAATTTCTTTTTTTGTTCTAATTCTGTATTCCTCTTCGATGATTTTAATTGGTTCTAACCCAGATAGCACAAATACGTCTTATGAACGTTCTAAAAACGTCCTGCTTGGACATTCAGGACATTCTTACAACGTCCGTTTCACGGACGTGGACGTCTTTGGAACGTCCATTGTTATTAATCAGGATGTCTTAAGAACGTCCATTTAAGAACATTACATGGATATTTTTAAAAGCTCGAATGGGAAATAACAAGATGTTTAGGAAAATTAGTAAAAATAATGAATAATTTCAAAAAAAATTATTTGGAAGCAAATAAACTATGAATAATCAAATTATTAAAACTTTTTCCTCTACTTTGCCTTTTTCAACCATGCCTGGATTGACAGCAGTTCCGTTTTTTTTTATTTGGCCATATTTGCCTTCTCAGCTGAACCTGAAAATAATTTAATCGCTTATTTAAAATGAAAGGCAGATCAATATGAAAATCCAATCTGTTTGTTTAAGTTTGCCCTACTAGACATTATGAATTCACTAACCTTTTAGCTTCGTAGTATTAACTGGAAAACTTCCACCTTTCTCGGAGATAAAAATAGTACAAACTGCAAAAAATTTATATTAATCGACCACAAACTCACAGAGTCGAATCATTGTCAAATGGCGGAATGATAGAACTTAGAACTTGTACTCGTATAATATGTACATACCATCGAATCATGAACATTGAACACCATGTTTTTCTCTTTTTTTTTTAATAAAACCTGAGCCCTGAGGATATTTCTGGGCTTGAATCTAAATAAAAAATAATAAAATGTCACTTGTCAACAATGTCCCTATCTTGCAATGACCTTCGTTTTTTGTCTATTTGGCCTTCATTTAATTGGATATTGGAACAATGCCACCTTTAATAATAATTTATATATTATCTCATTATATGTATTGTTTATATAATATAACCAAATAATAATACAATGCTAATGTGAATCCATGGAAATATAATAAAGCACGTAGAATTGACGTTCTACGGATATCTATTTCTTGACGTCCCGAGGATTTACTAAACTGGACATTCTTAAAACGTCTAGAATTGGTCCTGGACGATAAATGGACATGTAATGGACGTCCTTAGGACGAGAATATTGCTATTATTCTATAATTCTTGAAACTGGTTCCTTTTTGTCATACTCATTGTACAGTACAGTTTGATTACTGTGTTGAAGATATTTATTTTCGTGTTCTTTCCGTTATCTGTATTAAGAGCGAAAAGTGATACTTTGCAGCTTGAGACAGAAAGTTGGCCGAGTTAAGGAATACCTACACCACTAGTAGCTTTCCATTTCGTTCTACCTGATAAGAACCGGCATACTGATGTGTCAAGGATAGATAAAGACTGATATTTTGTTGAATATTATTTTTATCATAACTTATCTATTAATATTACTAACTCGTATTTTTTCCAGCATTTATCTTTTATATCTTAGTATTTTTCCAACGCATTATTATAAAAACCTTTAAAATATATATAAGTGGCGCAGTCAGTAGGGTAGTCCTGTACAAGAAGTGAGACATAGTGCCCTAGTGAATAGTGCCTTCACGGATTGGTGGTTTTTAAACCTTTAACGGGACTTACCTTAAGTGAACATTTTTCGTTTCGGAAATATTATTGAAACTCTTTCTGAAAAATTTGTGATAAAAAAACTGTTACAAAAAAATATTAATACAGAGACTGAACAACTCTGTCCTATTCTTTGTATAAATTAATGCTGCAATCAAAGTACAACTAAATATTACCAGGCAAGATTTTGACTTCAAGGAAGCTGCGGATCTGGACAATTCACCAGATTTTGACTTCAAGAAACTGCGAATCATGTCCAGGTTATTGAAAAATAAAGAAACTACATATCCAAACTACGGGCGAGATTTTGACTTCAAGGAAGCTGCGGATCTGGACAATTCACCAGATTTTGACTTCAAGAAACTACGGATCGAGTCTAGACAGGAGGATTGTTATATTAGAAATCAGGATGCAACTTTCACTTCTGTTTTCCCTAATATTTTATTTTAATCCTATATCTGCTTCTATTAATGATCTTACTAACCCTATCGTACCCATATTTTTGAAGAATACTGAGATCATTACAAGTAAATATACATTTATTAGTTTTATAAACCTTACTGAATTAAATGATATTAAAGACCAAATCGATAGACAATTAAAATGTATTGAACAAAAACAAAATATCGGCAGCCAAACAATTAATTTAATAGAGCAAGCAAGAGCATTAATAAATTTGATTTCACATTCACTACAAATTGTTCGTCCTAGGAAAAAACGAATAATAATCAATTAAAAACGAAGAATAATCAATTTGGGTGGAAAAATCTCAAAATGGTTATTTGGAACCTTAGATAATGGCAAAAGAGTTCAGTCTGTATTAGATTTTTGGGAAAAAAATGATAATTTACCACAGGAGAACATTAACAACGAAATTTCTTTAGAAAAAGAATTTACTTCCAAAGTTAATCATGAAGGTCACAAAATTAAATCAAACATTTTGATTATTACTCAATTGATTCAAGATTTTTCAAAAAAAGTTAATGATATTATTGCATTACACTTAATTATTAATTCCTTATTTACTTTACAAATTCAGTTAGATCAGATTATCAATGCCGTAACTTTTGCAAATTTAAACAAAGTGCATCCAAACCTCTTATCATTTTTAAATTTAAATTATATTATTATAAAAATAAAAACTATATACACAAATAATCAGATAATTCAATTTTTCAAACTATAATAGCTACTATTCTTTATTATGCATTCAATTGATTTTCCAAGATTAATTTTCTTAATTCATTTCCCTATCCTATAGTCTATTTTTATGTATGAGAGAGTATTAAAATAATAAAGCGTTCGTAATCCATAGGCGTACCACTTCTTTAAGTAGACAGTTAAAATATTTTTTGAAGGTATTCCTCGAGTATACACTTGTGTTTTCACCTAATTAACCTGCTTATAACTTCTAAACAGCTAAAGGTAAAAAAGTGCAATTTTTTCTAAAATGTTTTAATTTTTTCACAAGGTATGTTAAGAACATTGTGTCAAACGGGTTATGTAGGTATAAGGGTTTAAACTTTGACTTTTAAACAACGTTACGTTCATAAATAATAATTTTAATATAAAAACTACTTCTTACCTACAAATCCAAATCAGAATCGAAATCAGAAGATGAACTGTCGCAATCAATATTTACAATGAGTGGCTCGATCATTTCATCAGTAATATTGTCCAACTTCCACATTTTCTCTTCTTCTTTAATCGTATGATTTACTGCCTTTTCCCAGTTTTCAGGCTTCACATTATTTACAGCCTCCAAAAACAACTGTTTAACATCACTCATTTTAAAAGAATTATTTTTTCTTGAAACTTCTCCCTTTATCTGTGCCCATATCAGTTTAATCGGGTTTACTTCGCAATGATATAGTGGTGATCTAACCACCGTCATCCCACGATTTTTTGCAATTTCATCAATTTCATATTTTTTTAATTTTTCTTTATGAAGGGAACACAAATGATACAGTTCTTTTCTCACAGAACCGGGATGGAACTTAATATTCTTTGAATTTAGCCAATTCTGTAAATCTTTTTTTAACCACTTGGTTGTGGGCATTTTTTCTATAACTCTCGAGTGATAACTTGCATTATCCATTACTATTATACAGTTCTGAGGAAGAAGATCTATAATTTGTTCGAACCACTCTTTAAAGACATCAGCATTTATGTCCTCATGGTAGTCACCGGTACGAGTAGATTCAAAAGTCATTAAACCACCTTTAACAAAACCGTTTGAACTACCGATGTGTACTATTATTAGTCTGCTCCCCTTTCCTGATGGTGGATTTAAACCAGTAGATAAATTATTTAAAAAAGCCTGTCTTCGACTTGTAACAGTTTCATCTTGCCAAAATTTATTTGGTTTATGTCCCTCGTTGATCCATGTTTCATCTAAATAAAATATATTTCTTCTTTGGTTTCTCATTTCTTCTATAGTCCTTAGGTAATTTCTTCTCCTTACTACAATATCGCTTCTTTCTATTAAAATAGACTTTCTGGAATGCTTTTTCCATAGAAAACCTATTTCTTTTAAAAGTTTCCATAGTGTGCTTCGACTCATTTCAGGGTAATCCTTATCATCTCGAACCATGGCAAGAACTTTGTGTACTGTCGGAAATTCTTTTCTAAAGAAGAACGCATGCACTTTCCTTCGAAGTCTTTCTTTCAAAAGATTTTCTAATTGAAATTTTGGTTTTCCTGGAGCTTTACGTGCTGTTTGAAACTCGCCACATTTTTCTTCTTTAACAACTCTGTAAATCGTAGATTTCCCAACACCAAGCGTACTACTAACTAATAAAATTCCACTGTGTCATCAACACTTTTACATAAATGTTTGTCTGTAAATGATTTAAAACAATTAAATATTAATGTTTTTTCATTAACTGTTAAAGGACCGATTTTTTGTCGTTTGCACCTTGCAAGTTGCAACTAAACGACATTTAGTAAACTGTCAAGAATACACAACTTAGACCTCCTTACTAAATGGAAAACCTATAGTCGCATTTTCGGTGAAATTTGTTGAGAAGGTATTTATCTACTTATAATTCGATTACTGTAAGAAATTCTTGGAATTAAAATAAAACAAAATTGGCAAATAGGTACTTATTGAAAATAATCTTAAGATACGGCTATGTAATCTTTAATACACAGGGCTTTTGGCCTGTCCAAACCTTTTTCTATTGTTCTGTACAGCTTATGTTTATAAAAGACCAATAAAAGACCCAAAACTTGTAATAGCTCAAGTAAATTTATTACAATTTTAGGAAATATTTAGATTATTCTGGAAAAATATTTAAAATGACCGTACTAAGTTTTGCATTAGAAATGCTGTTTTATTACTCTCTCATACATAAAAATAGACTATAATAGATGATCACTTTAAAACGTACTTCCTATATCCAATCCCAATACAAAACAAAATAATCCCTCCTCACAAACCTTACCTAATCCTAAATGAGAGAAATGACCTTTATCAATATCAAGATGAACCCTGTGAAGAGCTAGAGAATACGTTTTATTGCAAAAATCATCTCCAGACAGAAGATGATTGTATTGTTGGAATAATGAGCAAATATCAAGCTATCAATTGCACCAAAATTACTGTACACATTGAAAACTTCATTACAAATCAAAATATTCTGTTGACTACACCAAACAATATGATTATAACTGAAATATGTTCCAACGAAAAGTACCACGAGTTCAAACCTGGTAGTTATTTCTGAGAATTGTTCATTTCAAATTGAAAAATGACCCATGGAAATGCTGAGATATCACCGGCCACTCTTGTCCAGTTGTCTCACATAAATCTGTCAAAAATCTTGCAGCAACCAAGGAAAATTGAACTTGTCAATCTAGATGTTAAAAAGATCAAACGCTTAGCAGCAAAAGTAAACATGCAGCATGAAATTACGCTACCGCCAAAACTACAAGATCATGAAGAATTTATTCCTACTTGGTTGATTATTCTGATCAGTACCCTAATGGTCATTATTATCTTCATAAGTATAACATGTTACTATTGAACTTGTTACCCATATTTTTACACGAAACAAATGAGATTCAGTACAAAAACTACTGTGGAAGCCTAGCTAACCTAGCCACCCCAAGCCTTCCACTTTATCGGGGAGGAGTTAAGGAATACCTACACCACTGGTAGCTTTCCCTTTCGTTCTACCTGATAAGAACCGGCATACTGATGTGTCAAGGATTCCCGGCATTTATCTGTGAAGTGCATCATTGTTAGATAAAGACTGATATTTTGTTGAATATTATTTTTATCATAACTTATCTATTAATATTACTAACTCGTATTTTTATCAGCATTTATCTTTTATATCTTAGTATTTTTCCAACGCATTATTATAAAAACCTTTAAAATATATATAAATGCCGCGCGATGCGTAGCGATCACAATATTTTAAGAAATAGATGCAAAAACTAAAAATTTGTCGTTAGTAGTGTATAATGTGTTGCCTGTATCTACAATAATCATGAAAAACGGAGTTGATATTCAAAGTGAATGTTAACTTGAATAATAAAACAAAAAACATGAGACTACGTACAAAAATCTTGAAAATAATTTACTAAACTGGAATATTATTATTAAATTAGGCGAGCAACAAAGCTGTCAAGTTATCCTCGGCGAGCGACAAAGCTGTCACTTTATGTCAGCTCGCGGAAAACGTCCACTCTGCGGTTGTATTTCGAAGCACAAAAGCCTACTTTGGATAGTGATCGTAGAAAAATAACTTTTTGTTTGCATAAATGGCTTTATTTTTAAAATAACAAATTATCAAAAAGGTGTCGATTGCCCAGGAGAAAAAAAGGTTTATTTACACTCGTTTGTATACTTCACATTTAATTTTTTTATTTCAATGTGCTTCTATAGACAAACTTAAAATATAACTCATGTACACTGCACCATTAGGCCTCATAACGGGAAATTATATTTCTAATGACCCATATATATTGCTCATACCGTTTAAAATCAATATTTCGCTTTTTCTTCGGAAATTTTGAGCGACGTTCCTTTAGAAAAGCTTAATCAACGATGTCAATCAAAGTTCCATTCACAAAAGCCACCAGATGACAATAATTTAGCGTCACAATAACCATTATATTCATTGGAAAATGGTTCACTTGACTGAAACGCTGCTTTAAGTTTCATAGTACGTGAGTCAGAATACCGAATATTAATTAAATGAAAGTACTAAAAACGATAACCAGAGTATAAGAGGCAATTAGGTACATTAAATTGACGTATATTAATGATATACTAGTCCTTACAATAACTGCCGAGAAACATAAAAATATTATTGCCCAGAGGTTTTACTTCCGAAAATTGTAAGTAATTTATTTCGTTTTTTATTTACTTTATTCGGTTCTTTATTCTGTACGTTAAAATGGTTGCAGAGAGGACGACGTGTCACGTCATAAGAATTTTCTTTTTTATAAAATGCTTTGATAGCGTACGTGCTGCCCATTACTACTGAATCTGAATCACTGATGCCAGAATATTTTTGTTAGATACTAGATTTGTATGAGAAATATACTAGATATAATAAAAATGTCTTGGATATTTTCTTGATATAAAAAACAAGGTGTAATATTACTTACTTATTTATGTTTATCTTTCCTTTTTTTATCTCATTTATAATTGCGAATATATATTTTTTTATTTGTATATTTATTGATTAACATTTACAAATTTGTTTAGTTATGTCATTCTTCTTAATATATTTTAATGGCCTCCGCCTATTACTGGTTTTCATAAATTAATATGAAAATATAGGCATATAATTATTTAATTAATAAATTAATCTAATCGTATCCACATATTGTTCAAATCTCGCAAGGCCTACAGATTTAATGTAGTTGTCAACGTCGCCAAGAGGCGCTTCTCTTATATCGGCCGGTGTTAGCCGATATTCGCCGAACACAAATCTTCTAATAAATGAGAGCGTCGAGCAATCGTTAAGGATATGCTCGATGGTATCATCTTCTTGTTCGCACTCTCTGCAGAGTGCAGATTCTGACAGCCCCATGATATGGAGATTTGTTTGCTGCAGTGTTGTCAGGATAACTTAAGAGCTCCCTGGCAACTCTGCAGTTTCTTGTTTCATCCCATCTTTCCTTGAATTTCACAAGGGAATGTTCTTTGATTAGGTCTGTCACTACCTCTTTTATCAGGCCAATAGAAGGGCCAGGTCCAAAAAGTATATGGTTGGCTACTTTCTTGGCTAGTGAATCAGCAAGACGGTTACTTTTAATCCGTCTTAAGGTGACCACGTTGTTGATGGATACTTCGGTCAAAGCTTCGTGGCATTCTAGTACTAACCCAGAATAAATTCGTGGTCTGTTCAGGGTGAGTAGTGCTTGTCTGCTATCTGTATAGATGAGCATGTTCCTTCCAGTGATATTGTTCCTGGTTATTTCTTTTGCTGCTATGAGAATCCTCGTCAGCTCTGTATGAACTACACTGGCACTATTACTCACAGCCCATTTTATGTTTAGGTTTAAGAATCTGGAGTATATTCCAATCCTGAGCCTTGTTTTGTTTTAGAACCGTTGGTGTAGATATGAGTCGTACCTGCCACTTCCGGCTCTTCTGTTTCGTCTATTAATTATAACTTTATATGGATTATGAAAGATATATTTCGGTGAGATGGAGTCCATGTTCGCTTGAAGCAGTGGGAGCGTATCCAGCGCCTCCTGCCAAAAGTGACGTCTCGCTTTACCAGATCCTACATCAGGTTCTATTCCGACCGTGCGGAGGCGTGTCATTGTCGTCAGAGCAACCTTATTAATGTAAATATCAAGGGGAGCGAAACTAAGAATGACTTCCATCGCTCTAGTCGGTGTTGTTTTCATGGCTCCTGGCATGTTGAGACATGCTGTTCGTTGAATTTGTTCTAGTTTACGGGTAGTTGTAAATTTTTGGGTTTTCGGTACCCAGACAACTGCACCGTATGTTAGAATAGGTCTTGTGATAGCCGTGTAAGTCCATGCGACGACTCTGGGGGAGAAACCCCAGGTGTGCCACGTGGTTCGGCGGCATTGTTCATAAGCAATATATGCTCTTTTAACTCTGTTTTCTAAATGCGAGTTCAATGTTAACTTGCTGTCAAAGGTGAGACCTAGGTAATTCACCTCTGTTGCAAAGTTTAGTTTTGTGTTTAGGAGTTCTGGAGGTTTTAATTCCATTTTCAACCTGTTCCTTGTGAAAAGGACCATTTCTGTCTTCTTAGGATTGATAGACAGTGAATGGTCCTTGCACCACTTTTCTCTAATTTTTAGAGCTACTTTCATTCTTTCGCAGAGTATGATCTCAAAATTCCCTGGTGTATTCCAAGGTGTATTTACATCACTGATTTTACCACAGAAATAAGAAAGAAACTCATCAGAATTGTGTGCAGTAGATAGTGAGTTTGCTCAATTTCTGATCAGTGTAGGAACAAACCCTATGAAACAAACTCTATGGAACAAACCCTATGGAACAAATCCTATGGAATATATCCCATTGCCAAACCTTAAGAAACAAACCTTCTGTATGGACAGGAATGTAAATACAAACTGCTGTTACTTATTCACTGCACGGTTGGGGATAAAGTACTAGATTTCGCGACATTGATCTGAATGCTGTGTAGAACATGGCCGTCAGCATCGCCTAACCTACACCTCTTAACGACCCAACACACTTCTCGTGCTATTCAACATCACCCTTTATTTTGCCCCACCCAGTACCTAGAAATATTTTTAAGAGATGGGAGATGTCGCAGTATTTTTTGAAATATTTCTACTTGTAATCTTTTTTGCGAATACAACTACTGCTCAATGCTTTTTATCACAGCTTCTCTCTGTAAGTTCAACAATATCATTAATGGAATTCTTTTGTATGCCTTTTTCGTTTCAGTAAACACCATTAGCAGGTCAGTTTATTCAATAATCTCTCAGAACTTAATTTGCGAGCTCAATAACATTTATTCTCAAATATTCATTAGATAGTATGAAGGGACCATATAGACAGACTTTTTCGGGGCATTTCCAACAAAATCAAGTTAATACATAGAATAAAACAGTTTACTTTTTACTCTCTAATAATTTCCTATCCCGTTTTACACTCAGCTTGCAGACTATATAT
This sequence comes from Psylliodes chrysocephalus, assembly GCA_927349885.1. Classification (NCBI taxonomy): domain Eukaryota; kingdom Metazoa; phylum Arthropoda; class Insecta; order Coleoptera; family Chrysomelidae; genus Psylliodes; species Psylliodes chrysocephalus. The sequence continues at coordinate 24,603,618 of OV651821.1, forward strand.
TATTGAGTACGAAATGCTCCATTTCAGTGAAATGTTACTTTAACAATATCTAGACTTGTGACCAAAATAGTATGAGCAGAGATTGTTGAAGGGTTGTAATCAACAATAATTGGATCCTCGGGCCGAAAATTAGATACATTCTGCTAAAGTAGGTAAATACTAAATGAGAAAGTGAGTGCCATAGGGGTCTTGGGAAAATTTGCCTCTACTCGAAATAACTTTCGTTGATGTTAATTTGCAACTCGTTCAATTCCTAATTAATATTATAAAGTATACAGGGTATGCCATTAGTATATCGTTTTTAATACGTCTTTATTTTCATAGAAATAAACCAGACTTAACGATCCACAATAAATTCTATATTTTTCATTTTTTTGTTGTGAAAAAAGTACACACCTGTTCCTAGACGAATTACTCACAATGGGTAGTGTTAATATAAATTAAGGTTTATCCCCCAAAAAATGGAGAGAGGTAAAATATACCCAAACCTGGAATGATGGATTACACTATCCCAAAAACATACCGGCCTGACAGTGTTTTCCATAAAGATATAGGAAAGGCTATGCGAAAAGTACATAAAGGATTTAAGAACACCACTATACCCAAATTAACATGCATACACCCTAGGCAGATCTACTGATTCAACCCATCACCTAGTTACTGGCCGAAAAGATCCCTGGACAATAAAGGGTCCACCTTGGAAATATTCATAGACATAGAAGATGCTTTTGACAAGACCACCTTTTCCAAGATAATACACTTACTAAATAATATGAAATGATCCACAGATAGTTAATGATTGGATACATAACATGTTTTCAAAGCGATTAGTAAACAGAAGTGTAGAAGATGTGTATATAAGAGGCTTGATTGCTAGGGGATGTCCACAGGGAGGGGTACTTAACCTCTACTGTGGAACATGGTCCTCGACAACCTCATCAGCTGCCTTAAAAGAGATGAAGTACCTATATTCAATCCTCATAATTTAAAATTTTATTTATCTTATAGATGAGAAATTTATTAAACAGGTTCTTCTAATCACGTGTAATATGAGTTGCCTATTGGTAGAATAAAAATATATTTACGCGGATTTTTGAAATCGAATCATGATGGAAGATTCGGCACATATGAAGGCATATATCAAGAGGTCAGTAGAAATATACGACATCTGGGTGTCTATTCTTGAATCTCAGGGAGTAGAAATTTTGAGGGAAGAATGAGACAAAAATACAAATTTCGCGCGTTGTTGATAAAGATGCAAAACCGGTTTTCTATTCCCTCGAATTCAAGAATAGCTACCATGGAGTGCCGGTAGTATTTGAAGTAAAACGTTGCTGTTATTATCGGTAAAAATAAAAATTAAAGTTTTGTTAGAAATTCCTGGATCGTCCCTTAGATAGAACTGGATTAAACAGAGCTCTCCTCCAACCCATTGAAGAAGTAGTTTGGGTAAGTGAATGGATATCATTCGATTTTAATCTAACTTTTTATGAGCATTTCCTTCGTAAAACAAATTTGAAAGACATCAGACTATTTTTCCCTGCCTACTGGTTAGGTAATAAACTGTTTCTTCTTGCGGGTATGCACAATCTGGGTCTTTGACAGCAAGTTATCATAAAACTCACACCTAGAAAGCAGAGTGGAAAAGCATACATTACCACCGAACCGTGAGGGGCACCTAGAGTCTCTCCCCAGAGTCGTCCAATGAACTTACATGGCCATCATAACATTCCAATATACGGTGCAGTTATCTGGGTACCAAAAACCGAACAATGGACAGTTACCCGCAAATTAGAAAAACTGAAAGAACAGCATGTCTCAACATAACAGAAGTCATGAAAACCACACTAACCAGAGCCATGAAAGTCAGTCTTAGTCTCACCCTCCCTGATATTTACATCAAAGAGATTGCTTTGATGACACGGTTGGAATAGGACCTGATGTAAGATCTAGTGAGACGAGACGTCGCTATTGAAAAGAGGCGCTCGATACGCTTTCCCTTATTCATGCGAACCTGGCCCTTCTACTGGACTGACAATACCGATAGTCATAAACCTAATTAAAGAACATGTCCTTGTGAAATTCAAGGAAAGATGGAATGAAAAAAGAAGTTGCAGAGTTGACAGTGAGCTTTTGGGTTATCCTAACAATACTACATCAAACAAATAATTGAATATGACTAGACAGAATCTGCGACTGATCTCAAGCATTTTGACTGGTCACTGCCAAGTACGGAAGCATATGCATAGCATGCAGATAGTAGAATCCGTACTTTGCAAAGGGTGCGAACAAGAAGATGGGACCATCGAGCATATTCTCTATAATTGCTCAGCGCTCTCAGTTATTAGATGATTTGTGGCGAGAATTAGCTAACACTGGCCGATATAAGAGAAGCACCTCTTGGCGACGTTGTCAACCTCATTAAATCTGAAGACTAGCTCACGAGCTAGGAGGTGCCTAACAACTTAGAAGGATGTACAATGGGTCTAGTGAGGCATAAGTACCGTGGGGTAGCCCGTCCTTTTACGTTACAGATACAGACAAAACAGTGGCAGGGTTTAGCGAAAGCTATTTGTAGGTGACAGCACCACTGCAATCCTCCTATTAGATTTGACAGTTGAGATTTTAGCATGCTCTACACTCAAGCCATAAAGTCGCAGCGACCATTCTCCAGGTGAATGGTTTTGAAGGTCGCGGGCCAGAACGATGTCCCTTCACTTACATTGGCGGTTAAGTTTTCTGGGTTTCTGGAACATAAGGGCCCTTTAGTAAAAACAAATTTTACTAAACGCTTCAATTGCTTTTCTTTAAAATTTTAATTCGCGATTCAAATTTTCTATCAGCTGATTTGATTTTAAGTCGGCAATACACAGTATAGTAATAAAATTTTGAACCAAAAAATAATAAAATAGCAAAGTACTCTTTCGATGGTTGATACAGAGACATGCCGCAGCTGCAAGCGGCGGATACAAGATGCAGAGACACTACCGTTCTAATAAAGTGCAATGATATGCCGTTCAATTTGTCTCATTTCATTTCATTAGAATGGTGGTATCTCTGCATCTTTTCTCGGCTGCTTGCAAATGCAGCGTGTTTCTGCAGCGATCATAGAAGGAGTACCTTAACAGATTTGTTAAATTGTAATAATAATAACAATAACAACACTTTAACATTTTATGAGATGTATCCCAGAGGGCGTATCGCTTAGCTTGAATCGCTAATAGTTACACTGTGTGGAAGGTATATTAAGACTGAGATTCCTTACACAGAAAACAAGGGTACCTAGCTAAGTTTATTTAGTCTACTAGAAAAGATCAAACTAGGAAAGTAGCATGTAGCAATCTAAAATCCTAATTAAATCTAATATAATTTAAACATCCCTTATTTTGTCTACATCGATTTGCCGTCATTGGAGATAATACTACCTAATTATTTGAATTTCAACACGGAAAAAAAATTCACTAACCGTTAGCGAACTTTTACTTACCGCAAATAAAAAGTTGTATACTATATGGGACAGGTAAAATGTTTAATTATAGTAAGTAAAACAAGATTTCTGAAATTAGCTACATGTGGTTAGTAAACAGTTCAATTAGTTTTTAGACGACCTGAACTATTTACTTGTGGTTAGTGTACATTAGTTTCTTACTACAGGTACAATTTATGCTACTAATTGGTTTTCATTTATTTGCCGTAAGTTAACTGTTTTCTTGTGATAAGGGATTTTTGTTTTAGTGGGTGGTATACAGGGTAGACCGGATTTAATTTGCGTATACAGAGATCTCGTAAACCGTAAGATATACATTGTCGGTTAAATGAGGAAAAAGTTTCGGATAATACAATGGTCCATAGAAGTTCCAGATTTTATGACTGTTTCCGGAGATATTCGATAAAATCCGAAAAACCTCATTTTCGTTTTTTAAGTCGTGCGTTGTTATTATAAAAGATACAAAAAAAAATTATGCAAAGTTTTTGTTATAAGTCAAGTTCCCTATAATCTGCTATGTCAAAATTTTTATTACGACGTTTCGTATTTGCAGAGCCACCTTCAACTTATTTTTTTAAATACAAACCTGGATTTTTAACGGAAATTTTTTATAGCTTTTATATAGCTAAATACAACGATATGTTACACTTTACCATTTTACTACGTTTCGTCTATGAAAATATCATCAGTTATGTAGCTTCTGATGATATCGTTTCTTACTTGATTAAAACAAGATAGCTAATTAAATAATAATTAAATAACAAAAAATGCTTAAAATGTGAAATTTTAAATATTATTTGAAACATAATACAAGAATTATTTAATTACAAAATGGGTTACAATTTTTTATCAAGCATGATTAAGTACAACCAGCAAAGACTAATGAAGAACGAATTATGGTTGTACATATTTTACAAATAATAAAGCTAATAACAAAAACATAAAATGAAAAACAAAACGGTCAAGCAATCTATAAATTTTTCGCTTAGGTTTCTCACACCGTATTTTTTCTATCTTTAATGTTTTCATTTTTGCATACATAAGGTCTTAACAAAATCATGTTTGCAATGCATGTCAGTTGTAACTTGTCACCAATATTTCTGTTATAATCTGTAACAGTACTTTTTAAGCTTTAAATAATTTAAAATTAAATAAATATTATGGTTCGAAATACTGAAGAAGAGAAGAAAGATATGTATGATGTGTACATAAGATGCAATAGGAATGAAACCCGGTCAGCTCAGACTTATTTAGATTTATATCCTGATAGACAACAGCCATCTAAGAGGATGTTTTCTTATATTTCAAAAAATATGGCAGAGCAGAGCAGTGTGAAAAAAAGGAGAACTAGATATCAGGTTCGACATACTGATAATGAAATTAATGTTCTTGCCCAAATACATATTAACCCTGAAAATTCTACTACGCGAATAGCTAAAGAATATGTAGTAGGAACCTCCACGGTTAAAAGAATTTTAAAGGAACATAAATACCACTGGTATAAATTTCAAAAAGTCCAGAAATTACACGCTGAAGACTCTGATAGAAGACTGATGTTTTGTCGTTGGTATAGTAGAAAACTGCGCAATGGCCGTTCTTTCAACAAAAAGATATTATGGACGGATGAATGCTCCTTTACAAATAGTGGAATAGTTAATCCCAGGAACAAGCATTTGTATGCTACTTCTAATCCCCATTTAATCAGAGAAGTTAGACCACAGTTCCGTTTTACCCAAAACGTTGTGGTGTGGACTAATCAATAATCAGATTATTGGGCCGATTTTTTTGGATGGTAATTGAAATTAGTTCCGATATTATTGGAGGAAGTACTCGATGAGATGCCCTTACAAACAAGACAAAATCTTCAATACTTTATGCACACAATGCTAGGAGGGTTGCGGAGTATATCGATCAATATTTTAGAGGTAATTGGATTGATCCAATAAGATGGCCTCGATCTCCTCGATCTCCGTGTCTTAACCCCATGGATTATTTTGTATGGAGCTTCGTAAAGAACCAAATCTACGACAAAAATATTCCAAATAATCTACAAGAACTTAGTCAACGAATAGTAGATGCATTTGAAAAAATTACACCAGAAATGGTTAAAAAAAGTACATTCCAAATGTCTAGGAGAATTGCACTCTGTATCCAACAGAATGGACTACATTTTGAGCAACTATCGTGACTGTTTTTGTTTTTGAATTTTGTTTTTCTTATTAGCTTTATTATTTGTAGAATGTGTACAACCATAATTCGTTCTTCATTAGTCTTGTTTGCTGGTTGTACTTAATCATGTTTGATAAAAAATTGTAACCTAGTGTGTAATTAAATAATTCTTGTATTATGTTTCAAATAATATTTAAAATTTCACATTTTAAGCATTTTTTGTTTTTTTATTATTATTTAATTAGCTATCTTGTTTTAATCAAGTAAGAAACGGTATCATCAGAAGCTACATAGCTGATGATATTTTCATAGACGAAACGTAGTAAAATGGTAAAGTGTAACATATCGTTGTATTTAGCTATACAAAAGCTATAACAAATTACAGTTAAAAATACAAGTCCGTATTTAAAAAAATAAGTTGAAGGTGGCTCTGCAAATACGAAACGTCGTAATAAAAATTTTGACATGGCAGATTATAGGGAACTTGATTTATAACAAAAACTTGGCATAATTTTTTTTTGTATCTTTTATAATAACAACGCACGACTTAAAAAACGAAAATGAGGTTTTTCGGATTTTATCGAATATTTCCGGAACCAGTCAGAACATCTGGAACTTCTATGGACCATTATATTATCCGTCAAAATACGAAACTTTTTTCCCATTTAACCGATAATGTATATCTTACGGTTTACGAGATCTATGTATACGCAAATTAAATCCGGTCTACACTGTACATATATGTATTTATGATCTTACATTATTTATAGGCTTTAAAACATTATTTATCATTAATATTATTATGTAGAAAGTATTAGATTTTATAAACCTTATTATTATAGGCTATAGATACGAATGACATTTAAAAAAATTTGAGTACTTTTACAAAAATATGAATAGGGACAATATATAGAGATTAAAAAATATCACAGTCAAAAATACACGATTGATGTATCAAAAAATATATAAGGTACTTACATAATAATAATAATATAGACAAATAATAATAATTGCCGTTCTTACCCTGCACAAACTCTGTTTCTGGGGTTAAAATTCACTCGTAAAGGGGTGCATAGGTATAGTATTATTATACTTAAAATGGCAGTTTTTAATACACTTATCGCAAAAACCCTGTACGCCACATAGCATTCCATGGAGAAGGTGTATGACCTCGACTTAAGCTTCCCTACGAGCTGTAACCGTCCGGTAGGAAAGACAATACAGAAATGAAATCCGAATAATCGACTCTTAGTAGTCTTAGTTCGTTGCTGTTTCGGTGGTGATCGGAACTTACTGTATTGAAGCGATCGCTAGCCGTAAGTGAATATTTTTTAACCATAAGTAAAAGTTAACTAATGGTAAATATATGTGATTCTGTGGTTATTAAAGCAGTTTCAGAAACATTATTCATTTGTCGTAGGCAAAGTGGTGCTTAAGTTAATTGTTTATTGGGGTTATTAAAAAACTTCATTTTAGGAGACTTGTTTACTTGTGATAGAAATACGTATTTAGAAATATACTTTTACTTATGGTAATTGATTTGAATAATATTTAAATTAAAAAACACGCCAATGTCTTAATAAAATTTTATCTGGAAAACTAGAAACTTTTCGATTTTCTAAAATCAGATTACGTTTGTGGTCGACTTAGTATTTATAGTACTTTACTGTTGTAAATTTTCCTATCGGCATGCTAGTCTACAGGTCAAAACGTAATATGGCTTTATAAAAAAAATACTTTTACGTCTTTAGTTTCCTTTCAGTTATTATCAATCAATTGTCGACCAACCACTGGCCCTGATACGCTCATAGAATAGAGTAAAAGCGAAACATGTTCCGTATTATCTTAACGTAACTTTTACAAACGAAACGATTTAATGGATATTGCTCTTTACAAATAGTGAAACAATTTATCAAGCAGGTGTATTGGGTATTGGGAATAAACGTTTGCAGGCAATTCGATCAGAATAAAGTAATTGAATGGAATATAAATAGAGAAGAGGCCTTACACGCCACCTGATGCGCACTGAAAATAAGATACCAACCCAATCAACAAAAAAGCCGCTGTAGCTAGAGGCTATCTTTGTGGATTGGAGTTAATAAAAGGGAGTTCGGAATAATTTTCAAAACCATAATTCTCTTCACGTCTAGTGATTTTTATGTACTAAAATTGTTTGGTAAGCATCTGGAATTCACTTTTACAGACTTATTTATCAACAAAAATACAATTTTACTAAATACATCCAATACTGTATTATGTCAGTCTGCAAGAATAACTTTTTGTATAGATTACTTTATTAATATTAAAAGTAGCTCTGCAGTTATAATCAAGCCGAAAGATTCTTCTCAAAGTAATTCTGTCACCAAAGCAGATATTTTAAATCCAATATTCAGATCTCCAGTGTTTAGAATATTAGAGATGGGGGATTAGTTATTGGTTGCTCTTCTGAATCTGGAGTTTCCACATTAAAAAATCTTGCTGGTTCTAACCTAATGGAAAAATATGAAATCAAGGATGTGGTTGGAATAAAACCAAAAATAAGAGTTGTAGAAATGTCGACTGAATTAGATAGTGAAAAAATTGAACATTATGTTTTAAATCAAAATAAATCTGTATTTTGTTCTAATTCCATTAAATATAAAGTTTTAGATATATCTTGCACTAAGAAGAATAGAAAAATTTATCAAGCAACTTTGCAGGTCCTCTAAACTGTAAAGAAGTGATATGCCCTCTACTCTGCCCTCCTAAGCCAAAAAGCGGTACCTAAAAAAGAACATATTTTTTATCGCTTCGGATAGCTTGAAAAATTCCTCATCAGGTGTTCTAAAAAAAATAGCATAATTTCACTCAGAACATTAAAAAAAAACATGACACATTTAGATATCTCAACTTCACTTGCATGTACTAAAAGGCTTAAGGGTATACCATTATTACTAAGCTAAATAGCTGCACATCCATATTCGACATAAGAACTTTAAAAATAATATTAAAAAACAAAATAGCTATTCATGAAACCAGTTACAAAATGACTTATTTTAGCAGAGCAGAGCGAGGTCCCGCAACATGAACTAATATTACTACTTTCTTGTATTGTTAGTTGTATATGCATCATTTTATTGACAAATAGGACAAAATAATAATTGTTTATTCTCAACGACTTGTACTTTGTTTATATGGCTTATTAAAGTTCTTTGATTTTCAAAAAAAAATGGGATAATTTTAGTGATGAGCGAGACTGGTCTTGGTCTTGCGATCTTGGTCTTGGTCTTGCTTTTTTGCAAGACCAAGACCAGCTGAAAGCTTGCAAAACCAAGACCAAGACCGAGTGTGCAAGACCAAGACCAAGTGGTGCAAGACTTACGCAAAACCAAGACTCTTGCAGCATTGCGTTCTTTAATTGTTGCCTAAAAATAATAGGTAAGTATATAAACATTCGTCTCGAAAAACCTTGATTTTCGATATACAGGGTGTGTCTTTATAAATGTGTAAATTAATAAATATACATTTAAAGCCGTTTGTTTGTTTAATGCGAGATATTCGCCAGCCGTGGATTGCATAAAGCTAGGTTGCGAAATGTTATAATTTAAACGTCATTTAAAAAATCATTTATATATACTTTCTTACTGCGTTTAACTAGAGTTGACACGAGACGATAGATAGGACCTTATACCGTTTCGTCTCGAAATTTCGAGATATATTTTTTCGAAACAAGAGACACGTCTTGTCTCGTCTCGGTTCGTTTTATGTTTTATCGTGTCTCAATTTTATTATTATAAAAAATTAAATACAAGAAAATTATAATAATATTATTAAAAATTATGAGGAATTATTTAGTCTTAACATAACAGGCATGAATTTAAACAGAATAATATTTGAATTGTTCTTATGAATTAATATTATTACTTGTTGATTTAAGGATACAATTTTTGTTTTTTATTGGATTGTTGGATATGCAAAAAAAAATATTTCAAATAAAAGAATACACAAAATATATTAAATATAACTAAATATCCAATTGTTGGGAATTGAGCCACATATTTTATTTGCCGTTTTTTTATATACTACGTTTCGAAAAAATTAAGCTTTTATTCTGTTTTCGTATTCAAGTGTACAGCATATAAAAATTACTAATTGATACATTTATAATATATTTACTGTTTGCGTAGTAGTTTCTGATTTTATAATGTGCATTTAGCGTCTAATGGCAATAATTTATACAGTGTGTTTCAATATTAACTACAAATAGAGAACACTTAGGTGATATCATAAAAACTCTTTTCGGTGCTGGAAAATGTTGTAAAATACTATAACTCACAGAACAACAACACGTTTTTTGTGAACAAAGTAGCAGTATTTAAGATTTACCAAAAAATATAAGACTCGCAAGACTGTTGCAGCAAGACCAAGACCTAGCTCTGCAAGACCAAGACCAAGATCAAGTGTGCAAGACCAAGATCAAGCCCAACCCGGTCTTCGTCTTGGTCTTGCTTTGCTGATCACTAGTTAATTTGTCTTGTATTGTGTTTTAATTATTTTGTCCTGATTTAAAATGGAAAATAAGGGCCAAAAAACAACATTATTACTAGGTTGTTAGTTTAACCTAATTTTTAAATATAAACTTTCAATAATAATGTATATTATTAATTTTCTCATCGCAACTGGTGACATAATAAAGTTTTTCTAATTTTGACATATAAAGTAACATTTTTTTATAATCGCAAGTGTCAAAATGATCTACTTTACGCAACCAGTTGCATAATGTTGAACATTATGAAACTGCTTTCGAAAAATTCATCACTTTACCAGTTGCGAAAAGAAAAGAAATTAAAATAAACCTTTTTTGTTTTAAAATCAATAATATACATTATTATTACAGTTTATCTCAAACAAAGGCAGGTTGACTTATATCAATAGAATTTGGTTAAACTTACAACCTATTAATAATGTTGCATCGGTCCTTATTTTACAGTCCAAATCAGCACAAAACAATTAAACCACAATACACCACAAAAACACTTTTTTGAAAACGAAATAACTTTAATAAACAAAATAAACAGACTGGAAGTGGTTCTGTCAATAAAATGATACATATGCAACTTAAAATACAAGAAAGTAATATCAGCTGCTTCAATGTCAGTAATGTTTAACCAAAATACAATTTTGGTCAAAATTAAAAAAATATTTTATGTAACACGTTACGAAATGCCGTTTAATGTAACTCGTTCATGTTGCAGGTCCTCGCTCTGCTCGTTCCGAAAATATTCACTCGTTACATAAAATATTGCATTTCGCAACTGTTTTCATAAATAGCTATTTCGAAACCAGTTTCATAATGTTCAACGTTATGCAACTGGTTACGTAAAGTATATTATTTTGACACCTGCTACAATTCCAAAAAAAGTGATATTATATGTCAAAATTAGAAAAATAATTTAATTTAATCCAGCGGTCCTTAATTATTTTTTCTCGAAACTCGCATCAACTGAGATAGGTACCCCTTTTTGGCTTAGGAGGGCGGTCTGTGAACACACGTTACAATACTCATCGACAGATGAAGACTATTGCAGACCGGCGCATAGGATGGCGATGATTTATCGGTCGGACGCCATTTTTGATGCCAGAGAAGCCACGGTGTCATTTGTGTATTGTGAGCTCTTTTACAAAAAGTGTTTGCGTTAGTGTTTAGGTTAGTATTTGGATTAATGTTGGGGTTATTAAAACCTAGACATTGTTCATTTTATTAATTTATGGTTACGTCACTGTTTAAAGTCTAGACAGATAAAGAGATATTTTATGTCTGAAAATCACCTAAAAATATATGTTTTTGAATAGTTTCAATATCAAGAACAGATGTAATTGCGATCTTAATTCCAAATCACAATAACACAATTGATAAAATTGTCAAGGAATTTAATTAGAAGCTTAAACAGATTTTCATTGATTGTTTTAATTTATCGCAGACCCATTGTTTTATCTGAAATTAAGTCGCAAATAAATTCCAACTGACAGTCATAAATTAATAATTACAGTATGCCTAACAATTGGTGATATTTCTCCAAGACAGTTCATTTGAACTCAAAAAATATGTTTGCTATTACGGCCGATATTACGATTTAACGGATTTTATTTAAAACGTTTTTATAAATACTGGGTGTTTTAAAAGTCGATTTTTTTTGTTCAATACATATTTATTTGGATAAAGGTAAACCATATTTATTCATCCAAAAGGCGATAACTTTATTTTAGTACCTTTATTTGATTTGATTTATATAGCGTCTAGCGTTACATCACCTGTCACATTACCTGCCACGTCATATCTATTTAATGATAGTTACAGTTCACGTTCATATTATCACCGATCTCTTAATCCCATATTGTTAGTAACAAAATAATAATATTATGGTACTATTTAAAAATTTTAATAACGAATTTAAAACGCTATTTGACTAGTACGTATATTAGGATGTTTCATTTTGTAAATAAAAAATTTAAATGTAAAATGTTTGCAGACTTTGTGTCAGTACACTTTGACCAGTTTTGAAAAAGTATGCAATACGACTTTTCAATGTTAATTACTTTTATTGTTAAAACTATAAATCTCAGACTTAAAACTACACATTAAGATTATTAGGTAATATTATTAAGATTATTAGCTAATAGGAAAAACATGTTTTATATTCTTCAACTTTAAACGATGCAATCCCTTGTCTAGTTCGCTTGGTGATTATTTTTTTTATGATACTCCACTACCCTCAGCAAAAATTGTTTTTGTTGTTCATCTCTGACCGATTCGTTAAATTTCTTTATTAGAGCAATTCCTCTTTCTGCAGTATCATTCACTACCTCAAGAGCGTCCACTTGACTTCTTAGAGAATCACTACAATATTCTGTCACGTTATGGATTCCAAACAATTCAAAGATTATTTTTGTTTTACTAGTGATGAAATGGCTCAGGTCTTTTCCTTCAAAAACTAAGTTTTTACCGTCTAATTGTTTCATTTCCTTTTTATTTGGAGGTTTAATTACTAAATGTATTTTCCTTTTCAATCTGACTAATACGTTCATCCAAAAAAGCTAATCCTACGTTTGTTTCTAACAGATACCACAGGTGTCTCTTAGCAACAGTAAGAGCACTTTTTTTGACGTCTATATCTGGGTAAATATGCAGAAGCTGCAGTATACCCAAATAATTTTTTGGAGCCCATCGACTTACAATTGCTTCATGCCAAAAGCGAACATATTATTATATGAGGCTGACAAAATGTGTAACCCTTTTTATTCCTTTTAATTATCGTTGATGCATATTCAACTGTTTAGTGAAGAGAACAATTAAGTGCATAAATTGCTTTTGCTATCCACCTTGCTTGATGCAGAGCTCCTGGGATCCTGAAACTGAATTCGTCTTGAGACCAACCTCCTAGGTACAAAAGTGATAGTTGTATTAACTCTTTGTAGTCTTCTCTTGGGTGACTTTTGTCTTTTAGGACATTTTGTAAGTAATTATATTTACTCGTTGTTCTTTTATAAAGCCTTGAACGGGACGTTCCTCATCCAACATTGTCATATATGAATTTTATTTAGATGAAGCCCACATATTTTAAAACTTTCGAAAGATCTGGATGTCAGGATCACTTGATGATATGTTACAACACTCCTCAAACACTCTTTTTAATATTAGTTCATGAGTGTGATGACGGCAAGCCAACTACAATATTGTTCGTCCAAATTCCCTTTCAATTCTGGTACATGCCCCTTGTATCAGTCCTGTATTAGACGATGTAGTATCGAAAGACATACCGATGATATTGTCACTTAGCCCAAATCGGTGCACTTCCCGAATAACTACTTCAGCCATCTGCTAACCGGTGCCTTTCTGGGCAACAGGTACTCCAAGCAAATGATCAAAATCTTTGCGTCACTAGAACTGTAACTCTATCTTCCAAAGTTTTGATATTCCCATGGGCCACTAAGGGCAACAATTTACTATCCCAATGCAAGACCAAAGGAGGAGGACTTTCAAAAAGCGTCTCCTCGATTTTCCTTTCCATTTTTCTTCTATTGACCACCCGAGCTCGGTAAACGGTGAATGGAGATACGAACATTTTTGAAATATCGTGGCCAAGGCTCTTTGTTGTTGCTATAAAAGAGGTACTTGCTTGCCTAATAGAGAGTTGTCCTCGATTCCAAGCAGACGTGAGTGTTTAATCCAAAGGTTTTAATCTAGGACTTGAACGTAATTTTTTCTTTGCTGGAGGCAAAAATTCGTCTTCTTCGTCACTAAGTGCGGATGATGATGAAGATGAGTCTTCCAGTATTACTGTCTTATTCATTTGAGCTATAGCTATGTAATGTTTATTCTTATATGAATCATTTCTGTCTTCTTTCGTACATTTAGTTCTTATTATGAAAACCTTGTCTACTCCAGTCATTGATGAACTCATTCGGTCTTCTCTTTGTGATCTAAGAAATGATTTATCTTCTTCCGATAAGATTGTCATTTCCATCACATTTTGCCGGGAAATGTCAAATAACTCGACAAGATCACCTTTCCAAATCTCATGTTAGCTTTATCGGTGTTTCTAGATTTCTCTTTACCTAGATTTTGGAATTCTGTGTGTAGCTTCTGTATACCAGCGCGTATATTCTCCTCTGTCTTTACAGGGATACCTGCTTTCCTCCACACTTCCTGCAGATTAGTACTGGTAGATTTAGCAGCTTTCTAAAGTGTTTCTTTCTTATCCTTATGATGGTAAATAAAAACTAATAATACTTGTTCCTTTGAAGGGAGCCGAGCTCCTAAATACTTACCACTAGGCACCTATTCTAGCAACTAAGTTCCTCTTTTGGTTCCCATTTTAAAGCTCAATAATCTGTAAAAGATGAAAGAAATACATGTAAAGATCAAAGATCACTAGTACAAAACAAGTCAATATTAGAAATTTGACCAGTTTATGATAAAAGTGATCAATGTGTTCAACTCCTAAATATTATCAAATCTTCTTGATATTTGACATATATTTTTTTAGAGCGTAAGCAAAGTCGTTAGAGAATAACATCTTTGGAAAAACCTAACGTATATTTTTTTTCCCTAGATTTAAGAAATTTTTACTAACTTATGTAGATATGTCAACGTCGTAATACTTATTACAACCGTTATTTTTATTTTTTATCTACTTTGTTAATTAGAAATTCCGGGTGTATGCTATCAACATTCTGTTACAAAGAAAAATAATATTTCAAATTCAATATATTCAACCATTTCTAAGCAATCCTTTACCTCCAACTTCGTCTTCGAGTCGTCTTCAATGAACTTGATGAAACGAAGTAGACTGTGTAATCATATATTATTGTAAAAGACGTCTACAAATCTACGTAACAGTTCACGTTGAATACAGTTTGCTCCATTCAATTCTGACCAGTATTTATAAAGATGTAGGTTTAGGTCCTGTTGACAATGATACTGCGCATATTTTTAATTGTAAATAACAGATAAATAATAGTTTAAGTTGAATTCTGTTTATTCCATTCGAATTGACCCAGTAACTTAGACTAGGTAATAAAGAGAGGACTCATAACTCTGCTGAAAATCTTGTTCCATTCTGACACCAACGATATTCGCCAAAAGGCGTAACATGTTGGAAATAAAAAAAAAACAAACTTGTATTTATGTTAGTAGTACTGTATTGATCTTTTTAGGTATAAAGCAAGTTCAAAGCGGAAAATTTCAAATAAATAAGTAATAATAAATAAGACACATGAAAAAAATATATTAAATAAACTGAATGAAATCGTTTACATAATAAATTTCGCAAAATAAAACAATGGTCTATATGTATTACAAAAAGATTTAATTTTAATTAATAAAGAATGACACTACACAAATAGCACATACACGTTTTAAAGACATCTTAAATTATCACGATGTTCGTGACTTTTTGAAGATGTACGCTAGTATCCAAATGATGTTTTAAAGGCGTCTATAGGACGTACATTGTTACAAAACAAGGCGTCTTTAGGACACCCAATTTTGTAGTCATTAAGACATCCAGTTTTGTACGTCTTTAAGACAAACCGTATTGGACGTGTTTAAGCCGTCTATTTACTTGATGGAAATTAATGAATACTTGTCTACTATATTTATTACTGCTTATTATACATCAATAAACTATTAAAACTGACACATAGAGGAAATATTATTTTACAGGATAAAATAATTAGAAAATGAGTTTAAGTAATTGTTGCTATGATAAACTCTTCCCGGAAATCCTACTTTTTTCCAGTTTGGTCTATTTAAAAACTTCTTTTATGGTATTAATTTTAGCCAAAGCGTCTGTAACTAATGTCCCCGTAGCATATAATTTTATTGAATTATTGTTTTAAGATGTTTTTCTAAAAAATAAGACATTATTAAAGTGAGGTTATGAAATTAAAAGGCAAATAAATTCTTACCGTTTTTAATGATAAAGTTTACTAGTTCCGGTATACCACAGTTCCAATAATGGCAAATAACTAATATAAAAAGACAATATATAAAAACACACAACCACGAAAATGTAATGACAATGTCCACAGACTGAGGCTAAAAATATTATATAATAGAATGGCTATCCCGAGAAGAATGCTTCCAGAGGAAGAACACGACTCGACACGCGCGTGCAAGAATATGCAATCAGCCAATGACAATGACAAATGATGATCATACATGCGCTGCATGCAGCACCAAAAACAGTGTCGGTGGCACCATATTCAATTATAGTGAAAAGAGTTGAACGTCCACATTACCGAAATATATAAAACGTCTTAAAAACATTTCAAAAAAGACGTTTTAAACATGTCTTAAATTCGTTTCTTTTACGTACCAGGACGTTTGAACGAAAGTAAGACATGAACTGGATGTCTTTAAGATGTAGTATGCTATCTGGGTATTATTAAGCTAGTAAGAAAAATTATACATAAATGAAGATACATTTATTACTGACCTTTAAATAATACTAATTTGGTATAATAACAAGAAGTTTTAGCGAAACAACTCTTTTTTTATATCTTTTTTGTTTAAGAACTTTGATTTGTCTTGTTTGTTCTTTATTCTTTTCTACCTGTTGTAAAAGTTGTCTTCTAAGCCGTTTTATGCTAGGGCTTTCTAGGATAGATTCCTTATTTGCAGTTCCATTTGAAGGACCTGGCTTAGCTTCCAAATGCAATGCTCTTCTTTTCAAGTCCTACAAACAATCAATTATTACGGTAATGTTTTGAATTAAACACAAAAGGGTTCCTAAATTCTTAAAAGTGCATAGCATAAAAATGAAAAGTAATTAAAAAAATGTATATGTTTCATTATGTTTATATACGCACATTCTTCGGCTGCATGTATTTAGGGAATTCGGGAAATATAGTGGGAACTGCTCCATTTAGTAAACGTCTTTTACAGTCCGTCCCATAAAAAAGTCGTTCAAAATGTTTTTACACAATCTATCATTTGGTGTAGGCATCCAATTTGCAATTTTCGTTGCCTGAATATTTTTTTTGCTGGATCCACAGGAAATCTAAAACAAAACAACAAATAAACATTGCTGCTATTAAATAAAAAGCAAAAGTAAATTAGAATTTAATAAAATAAATAGAATATTTAGAATTGTACGACACGCCACTGTAAAAAATTACTTGTTTGGCCATTTTAATATCATAAAATGCTTAAATATCAATGAAAAGCATAAAATAAACAAACTTGGTGGGTAAAATTTATTTCTCTGGAGGGAGACATGTAGGGGAGAGTGGGACACAGGACCGGCGGGGCACAAAGGACTTTGTTTATATTTCTCCTATACGTGCTGCCACCTGGTCGGCTTCACACTATATTAAAGTCCGCATATCTTTCTATCAGTCTATTAGTCTATGATCGCCGATTCGACAACTCGTGCAGTTTTGTGGCCAAAAGAGTGATTTTCAAGGTATGTGATGTAATATTTATTTATTTTTATTGCGTCGTAAATAATTTAAAATTGTAATGATGTGTTTACGTGTTGCATGCATTTGAAACTGATAAATGGCTTTCCAATCACCCAGCTCAAAGAATATCAATCTATGATGTTATGGAGGTTTTTGGCAAAGCATTTTTAAAAGTTGCCACTCTAGAAAAGGCCGTCAAGGGTTTTTATGTAACAGGTATTTGTCCGCTAAATCCTGATGTATTTTCGGATACTGACTTCCTTCCTTCGTCGGTCACTGAGAATCCACAAGTGACAACAGATCTTGATAATAGAGAGAATGATCAACTTAATGCAGAACCACTGCTTCAGCATAGTCACATCCTCGATAATAACCCAGAGTTGATCCCAGAGGACTAAACTGTTCAATCAGGACTAATATTACCAGTACCCTCAACCCCACGAAAAATGGACACTTCTGAACCAGTACCGGGTCCATCGACTACCAAAAATCCACCATCACGAAAAATGGACCCTTCTGAACCAACACCAGGTCCGTCGACTGCCAAGGATCCATCAGGAGATGATTTTGAAAAAATATTGGCTACAATTTCACCCAAGCCAAAGTGCAAACGAAAACAAAATACCAAACGGAAAGCTCAAACAGCAGAAGAATTAACAGCAACGCCGTTTAAAGACTCTCTAGAAGCCGAAATTCAAGAAAAAAGAGAAATGTATCACTGAGAAAGAATTCTGAAAAAGGTAAGCAGGTTATTATAAAATGCTTCTCGGTTTCTGGAAAAGGAAAAAGTCTGCAAAATAGCCACGGTTTACCAAAAAAGAGAAAGAAACTTCAAACACAACGGAGACTGGATGACGATTCTAGCGAATCAGATGATGAAATTAATCCAAAATGCATATATTGTGTTGGAAAATTTTTAAAGTCCAAACCTGACGAAGTGTGGATTCAATGCCAGTTGTACCTAAATTGGGCCCACCAAATGTGTGCAGGTGCATAAGAAGATGACGATCAGTTCCTATGCGCAAATTGTGATCAAGATAAGAACCTAGCGTTTATTTTTGTCAAAAATGAGCATTAATGTTTTATTTTAAATATAAACCATTATTATTGTGTTTTGTGGTTCGTTTTTCAATAAAACCTGTTTTTTATCATCATTAAATTCGGAATTAGTTTTTTTACATACAAGTAACACAGCGGTCCTTTGTGCCCCAAGGTATGGGGCAGAGAGGACCGAATACATACAGTCAAACTTTTCAAAATAGAATCAATACCAAGTAAGATTTTGTACAGGTATATGCATCAGTCGATACCGCATAGGTGTAGCCTCATTAACTTACATAGTGAAATTTTTATCAATAGTGATAAAGGAATATGACGACTTTTGACCTTAAGTGGTCCTCTGTGCTTCACTCTCCCCTACAATATGCAAATACCAAGTTGTATAACACCAAATAAAATGAAAAATATAAGAAAATATATACAGTTAAAACGATTGATGTTTATCATTTACCTGTGAAACTTAATATCTGCTTCTTTCTTGCCGCTATCGCTTTTACACTGATATGCCACACAATAAACCAATTATTAAATGTCGTTTAATTCAAAAATCAGAAATAAACACGAACAAAAACTTTGGTGTCACCGAAATGCTTAGCACCAAAATAATGGCGGCCAATAGATAATCGGCACAGAATACTATGTGTGCTCGATATACTTGTTACGCGTCCTCTCTTTATTACCTAGTCTAAGCCCAGTAATAGCGGAGATACTCATTAATTCCTAACTGACAATTCAAGTTGAATTCCGTTTGTTCCGTTCGCTTCGGACCAATAATAATGGATATATTCGTTAATGTGTACTTATAAATGACAGTTCAAGTTGAATGTCGTTTGTCTCATTCGAATCGGACCAATACTAGCGGAGATATACGTTAATGCCTTTTTGGCAATGGCGCATCCTTCGTCGTCGATGACCCTACGTCTCTTTCAGCTCGTCTTCTTCGTCTTCAAGTCTCCAGAGATTCCATCAATGCCTCTTGTCAATCTACTCATTTTCTTCTTCTTCGTGTTTCCAGATGATCCTATGACGTATTTTTTTCTACTTTCTCTTCGTTTTTTCTTCTTCTATTTCGAGTGTCCAGAGACTTCTTCATTCATTTGTAAGTAAAAACAATTACTTAGTTTTAAGTTTCGTCCAAGGGACAATGTCCATGGTCAACAAATCCAACCTTACACATCTAATTTTCACTCACACTCATTATCATATAAGTAAACCGTATTCATAAATAAAGTTTTTCTATTAGTATAGTAAAAGTTCAAAATCACTGCAAAGTAGATAAATCTTTAAATCATTCTTAAAATACACTGAACAACTCAACTAAAATCATCATCAGATTTATTTTATATACTTAGTACATAAATCTGTAGCGATTATTAAATTGATATTCTTTTAAATAAATAATACATTCATGTGATTGAATTTTAATGTGTTTTGGATTTGTAATATTTTATAATAATGTATTTAGTTAATTTTTATATATTTACCACTGATCTGTATTATTTTACTGGATAGGACATAGTCGCAAAAAAGCGTTCCGAAAAATTGGCCGATTTGGGCAAATAATATGGCGGACCGGATGTTATTTAACATAACCTCTATTTCCATTTATCATTTAATTTTGTCAACAAATTACGATGAAGACGTGTTTATATTGTGGAAAACGAGGTGAAAAGAGTATCCGTACTCTTCATAGGTAAATAAAACTATTGTATTTATAATAATTTGTTAATATATCTATCTATTTTGTCGAAACAAACTAATGTACACATTATTTATACAAGCATAAAAGAAAACAAATAATAATTTTCGATTAAATGAAAAAATTAAGTGAATTAAAACGATTATTAGTAAATTAAATAATGTTCTTATTATTTAAGGTTTCCTAAAGAATTGAATCTTTTTATTTATTTATTTATATATATAAACGGGACATTCCCCTTTTAGTTAAATACAATGTTATGTATAGCATTACACAGTATAATTTCGATTAATACAATAAAGTTACAAATTAAATAATACAAATAATAGTTAAAATAGTTTTGGGGAAATGGCTGAAGAGTATGGATATATGAACAATTTTAATTTAAGTGCAGAAATGTTCCCCCAAAACCGATGAGGAATATTTCGAGGGAATGTATCTCCAAAACCGATGGGAAATATTTTTAGGGCATATTCCCACTACCCGTCTCTGGTCTTGAAAAGATTGTTTAACCATTTAGTTAAAGAAAGTTTTGATCGAAAACCCTCTTCATAAGCACATGCAAGTAATGGTTGGTATTTTTGTTGAGTAACAATTATACAGGGTCATTCTATATGGGCGGAACACTTGATTTATGGCTTAACTATGACTTGTACGATAATTTGACTAAGATAAAAGTTTTTGTACATTTTATATACTATTTATTGACGTTTACAGATTTCCCGCATGCGTAATGATTTTCAAGATATGACGTCATCGGGCAATATTTATTTTTATTTTTAAATGGATCACCCTGTATTTATGTTTTTTTCGAGTTCCTATGATGTCTGATTTCATCAATGGTACATTAAGTGGGTCCCAGACTTACGGTCTTATCAATAACAATTAAATTAGATTATACTTTAATAAGACACATTTTAAATATTTTAAATGGATCACCCTGTATTTATATTTTTTTTTTCTGTTTCCTGGCAATATTATGATCTATTAACAAAAAATCATAACGTCAAATCACAGTAAATACAAATATCTTTAGTGTACAGATTAAGTATTTGATTATTATTACTAACAATGGAACTAAGTGAACGTGAAAGAATTACACTGTTGATGATGGTTGGTTTTGGAGATAAAAAGAGAGGTTTACAAGAAGCTGCCGATTTGTTTAATGCTACATTTCCTGACAGAATGTCTCTAATTTCTAAGTCGACAGTGTATCGAAAGGACCCCGCAATAATCTTATGGAAATTAGGTTTCTGTCAAATTGTCTGAATTTTTGATACGTTGGCAGCTACGGAGCTGGCGAAGCTCCCCTAACCTGTTGCAAAACTATTAGGCATTCCAAACTGAATGACTACCAGTGGGTTCTGACGGGTTATGATATGGCAAAATTATGGCAACCCTGTAGGCCTGGTGATTTGACAAGTTCAATGAAATAGATAATTACATAGATTGATCATCCATATTTTTCAAAATAAACATAAACTTATGCCTTGAAGTAAAAATGTAAGCAATTATTTTTTTTTTCTACACCCGTATTATAATAATGCACTTATATGCCCATAATCCGTTTCATAATGATACCCATTATGATACAGATTTTTCATTACGATACAGATTTTTAATCAATAGAAACCTACAATTTTTCAATCAAGCATGCTGTTTGACGTTTGTCCTAGGTTCCTATGTAATTATTTTAGTTGTCAAAACGTATTAAATTTTCGTAGGTAGCTAAACTTCGATAATTATAATATTAAAATGTCTGATATTAGCGATATAGAAGACTCCTCCACACATATCGGAGAAAGCAGAAAATACAGTACAAAATATTTTACCGCAAAAATCTAGGGAAATACCAATACCTGAAGTAATACCATTAATTACAATTTTGTAGAATTTTTTATAGAAATACGAGTAATTACTGTTATTGTGTTCAATACCAATATAAATATAATATTTATAGGTCTTGATTATTTATCGGGTGTAGAAAAAATAGCGTATGCAACTCTCATGTAATGGTTATTAAAACACTCGCATAAACCATACGAAACTCGCCTTTGGCTCGTTTCGTATCCCGGTTAATGCTCGTGTATTAATAACCATCATTACATGATCGTTGCATAATATACTATTAAATATCTAAAGGCTAAAAATTGGTTTTAAAACACATTTTTGCTAAACCGATTCAAATTAATAAATATTTGCCAGGCAATATGGCCGCTCGTAAACGACCAGCTTTGAGCAATCTATATAACTATATATGTATCATTGACCCTGTTAATGACAACATGACAACAGGGTTGCCATATCTAAACTGTCATTACCCACTGGTAGCCATTTGGACAGGTCGTTGGAATGCCTAATTCGTTTTCAATTAGGCATTCCAACGACCTGTCAAACAATAGGTGCCAGTGGGAAATTCTTGTATATCTAAGGGGGTAGCGACATAGTCTTGCAACTTGGACGCTATTTTTATTCAAAGTAGTAGTCGCCAAGCCTACCAATTTATGAAGAAATGTATAGATGGGTTTTTTAAATATTATTTTTATTGTGTTTGACATAAAATATTTAAATGTAATCCATTATTCATGATTTTACGTAAAGTAGATAGAATACACCACATGTCGCCACCCTTAGATATACCAACCTGCCCACTGGTAATTCATTTGTTTGGAATGCCTAATACTATTTACATATTGGATTATTCTAATATATAGGGTAATGTTTTTGAGGTCACTGGATTCAACCCTCATGTCAGATTGGATAAATTGACCGTTGACAGTTGTCAATTCACGGTCAACGAGGAATATAAAAGTAAATATCATCTTGTCACATTGAGAGTTTGGGTTTTTGAGGTCGTTGACAGTTGTCAACTGTCAATTTGTCCAATCTGACATGAGAATTGAATTCAGCGACCTCAAAAACCCAAACTCTCAATGTGAAAAGAGGACATTTACTTTTATATTCCTCGTTGACAGTGAATTGACAGCTGTCAACGGTCAATTTGTCCAATCTGACATGAGGGTTGAATCCAGTGACCTCAAAAACATTACCCTATATATTATAATAATTAAAATATGCTTTTGACATCTGTAAATAGTATTGAAAATGAATAGTTTGATGTACTTCGAAATGTTCATGAAGAACCTAAAACTTCCATAGCAAAACTTGCATTAAATAATGATATTAGCCAGAGTTCTGGAAGAAGGATACTGATAAAAAATCATTTTCATCCGTATAAAGTTCAATTACATCAAGGGTCACTTAAAATCTGTAGTTTATAAGGATCTACCTCAATCTCTGGAAGAACTGGAAGATCGAATCAGAGTGGCCACTCAAGAAATAACTCCTGAATCTATTCAAAACAGTTTAAGATCATTTGCTGATAGATTAGGATATTGCCAGGCAGCCGAGGGCTTTCAGTTTGAACATCAACTTTAAATAAATGTGTTTTATTAAAGTATAATCTAATTTAATTGTTATTATAAGACCGTAAGTCAGGGACCCACCTAATGTACCATTGATTAATTCAGACAGATCATACGAACTCGAAACAAAATATAAATACAGGGTGATCCATTTAAAGTATTGTCCGATGACGTCATATCTTAAAAACCATTACGTATGCAGGACATCTGTAACCGTCAATAAATAGTATATAAACTGTACAAAAACTTTTATCTAAGTCAAATTATCGTACAAGTCATAGTTAAGCAATAAATCAAGTGTTCCGCTCATATAGAATGACCCTGTATATCTATTGCTGAGTTCACTAGAATATATTAGTTTAGTCGGGTTTGGAGCTGACGATTTTCCTGCAGTTTTTCTGCACTTCTGTATTAATCATGTAGAACTTACAGCATTAGAAGGCAAATTAATTTTCACATATGGTAATGCATTTAAAAATATTACTTTATATCTTTTTTACATTAATAAAAATATTACAATATAAATGTTTATTTTTTTGCCTTTTCAAAAAATATATGTAGTTCTAGATCGAAGCTGTTATTTCTATTATCAATATCTCCTTTTAGTTGTAGTCCCCATAGGTGATAAAACAATCCCTAGTGCAGTTTTAAGAATTTTCTTTTCCACTATAGGTACTTTAGAACTGATCCTTTATCTGCTATTTACGTAGGTAGTATAGGTAGTATCGGATAGTATTACTATGATGAAAACAATAAACGTTCATTCGTGAAGACACAATATGCGCTCACGTTTCCATTTTTATATTTTCTTTCATAAAAAATCAGATTATGGGTGAATTGTCCTGAAGGGCATTGCCTGCAAAAGGAATAGAAGAATAAGAAAAAGAACTAATCAAATTATAGGTTAGGTATGTCAAATTATCCCGCCATAATTTGCCCAAATCGGCCAGCTGTGTTGCACTTCCGGTCTCCTTGGAACGGATTTTTAGTATGTAAAATATAGCCTATATCCTATGCAGTAAAATAATACAGATCAGTGATATTTACCTTGTAATTTTAATGTTCTTAATCGATTATTATTTTTATAATTCTTTTAAGATATTTTATTTATTATTATTTTCAGCAATTTATTGAATTTTTATAAATTTATATGTTAGTGAATAGGTATATAAAAACAAACAGCAAATCAACGAGCTAGTTTAGTATTTGTGGATTTACCAGGTTACTTACACTTATGTATTTGGAAGAAATGATTATTATAATTCTAGTGTAATATACCTTATATCAGCGTTTCTCAACCTCTTGTCGCGCCCCCCGAGGATGGCGCCATAACTCTAAGTGGGGGTACCAGCACATCAAAATAAAAAAAAAGGTAAAGTATTTTACCCAGAACTTCTCTCGATATAAAAACGGGAACTCCCAAGCACTTAAATTTTAATAATTAAAAATTAAAACCACCAAACCAAAAATCTTTTTCACATCGATCTTCCTCTTGATTCCATCCGAATTCTCACTTCGCGTCCACTCGGTATTTTTCGTCACGTTCGCCGTTATTAAACAATAATGATTGAAGGACGATTTTTGTTATTTCCATTCGAGGGAGACCTTTTTTGATTAAATACGATTTCTTTCGATTTTGAATCTTTAAAATCTTATTTAGGATATATTATCTTTGACTTCTAAATTTTTTGTCGAAATCTGATGACTTTTAAAAATAATTTTTACTTTAAAATTTATGTATTCTTGCGAATATTTTCTTGATTTTATCTTCGATACCATGGTCGACTGTGCACTTGTTAATGCTTCACTATTTTCTAATACTCGCTTACATCCAGTTAAAAATTAATATTAATCCCAAAATCAAAGTATGTGATTAATCCACACTTCTGTACAGTGGCGGGCTTGTCCTAAGGGGCCAAAGGGCCTTAGCCCTGGCGCAAAATTTGTAAATATTTCTGTCTTTAAAAATATTTCTTTTTATATTAATTACAATTGTCGGATCAAATTATGGCTAAACGACACATTATATAAATTATTTATCATTATTTAATTTGATCCCGTTGAAAAAACTTGCGTCGTATTATTCCTAGACACAACAAATTTAATAATTCAAGCAATTGACTATCCGCCGTCTATCCGAGCACATCGACCAGTGGCCCCCGACTGCTTACATATCAATCCATTGTAAAAGTTTACTAAAGGTCACGCAATTCACCTGTAGAAAACGCTTCTTATACATTCAAACGTTTCAAGCGGCTCGAAATGAATAATTAGAATAGTATTGTTTCAATGGCAAATTGCTTTTGACATTTTATGCGTGCTGAATTTTTGTTTGTTAGGTAGTTAGTTAGAATAGTTGAGTTTTTAAAGTATAATAAATTAAAAATCGTCCGAGAGTCCGAAGCATAATGAATAAAATAAGCAATCTGTTACTGAAACCTTTTTCTACGCTCTCGCTCGAGGAAAAAATCCAAATAAAGGAACTTGGAAAACCTCTTCCCGATTTGGAAATAACAAAAACGCAAAAGGTTTCCACCTCAACTTCGTCAAACTTCAAAGGCCGGATAAGAAAGTTTAACCGGAATTTGTACTTAAAAAATAACTGGATTTGTGGTGTGATGAAAAAAACTAATTTGTTTGTTTTGTGAGTGTTTTGTTCGAGGGCGATTCTTCGTAGACGATGCATGGTGTAACTGATTTGGTACACATTTATGAAAAAATTAAAACATATGAAACCAGTAAGGCCCATGTAAATAATATGTTTAGTTATTATTTGCTTGGAAAATCAAATATACTGACTCAACGAAATTCGGCTTATAAACAAAATATTATTACCCACAATAAACAAGTTGATAAAAACAGATATGTTTTAAACATCATTATTAACTATATTAGATTTTGTGGTGCATTAGAATTATCATTGCGCGGACATGATGAAACCGAATAATCCAAAAATAAAGGAGTGTTCCGAGAATTGATAGATTTTAGTTCTGAATTAGATGCAGATTTAAAGGAACATTTCAACAAAGCAACAGTATTTAAAGGGACCTCTAAGACCATACAGAACGAACTATTGGACTTCATGCTTGGCGTTTACCATGAAGAAGTGGCTTAATAAATAAAAAAACGAGTTATGTAGCTGCACATACTTTGATTTTCTTTTACTATACGGAGAATGGTCGCACTGCGCAGCTTTCTGAAGGCCTTTTAAAAGGAGATAGAAAACTCCGCCATTTTGAACCCTTATTACGTGTTGCCTACATCTTGGAGAAATATTTTTAATAGGTGCGTTTTGATCATCCGCTTCTGCTTCGGAATTGTCGGTTTTCTTGTTTTAATCTGACAGGTTAAAACGACTAAACCGACAATTCCGGAAGCAGAAGCGGATGATTAAAACGCATCTGATATTTTGCTTGCTGCTGTCAGTGTCAGTGAATATTATTTTTGAAGTCACAGTTTATTGCTAAAGAATCAGTTAGCTCACTCGGACCAGTTGAAAGTTCCAAAATAACATCCACTCCAGGGATACAAATTCAGGATACGCAGAAGACTGCTGTTTTATTATAGGCGGTTGTCAGATATTGTATTATCCGAGTTGCACAGTGTAAAAACTGAAACATTGAGATCCAAAGTGTCGACGCAGAGTGAGCGATCTGATTCTTTAGCTGTAAACTGTGTCACAGGGTTCAAAATAGCCGCGCCCTATGTTGGGCGTGTCGGACCTCTCTCTTGCCTCGTATAGTAATCAAAGTATGTGTGTAGCTGTAAATGCTGACGAAACTGCCTATGTTGCTAATAAATTTCAATTGGTCATTATTCTACGATACATTGCCTCCAGTAAGCCAGTAGAAAGATTTTGGAAATTTGAACATCCTCCCGGACACAATGCTATTTCAATAGCCAATTGCATTTTAAATTAAATTAATCCATTAATTAATGACACACCAAATAACTTGATCGCGCAGTGTAACGACGGAGCGTCAGTCATGAGCGGAGGTATGAATGGGGTACAAAAAATAATTAAAGATAAATATTCTTTATAGTGCGTTGACACGGCGCTAGTGTGCTCGGCCGAGCCGACTAGGATGCCTGCTCGGCTGGTACTCGCATCAAACTCGTACTGTATAAACAGAGAGCCGAGTACACTCGCAAGTTGTTTTTTGTCGTACGAATTAGTCGGTCGTCTTCCAACTTTCAGCGTGCGAGTTCCATGCCAGTACTTGTAAACATGGCAAACAAAAGATGGACAGAATCGCAAACTATAAAATTTGTGGAATTATATGAAGAAACAGAATGTCTATGCAATTTTCGACATGCTCTCTACAAAAATAAAGAAGCAAGAGACACAGCCAAGTAATGCAGTGTAATTTGCAATTTTTTTCTGGGCTCCAAAGCAGCTCTCATTAACGTATCTTGCTTTTTAATGGAGTTTTCCACCATTGACAATAGTTCTTTAAACTGATTTATCGTTAACCTTAGGTGATTTCTGAATATCTCTGGATCCTCTAAAGCCACTTTTTTTAGAAGCACCAAACTTGTTACGCCGCTTTATCCACTCCCGAATCCACATTCGTCTGGAACGTCGCTTTTTTATAACTTGCAATTGGTTTAATTCGTTGATTAGTATCTGTGCAACAATATCCATACCAGCACGCACAATTTCCGCCATTTTGCATTTTACTAAAACCAAGCTGGTAAAATTGTGTGTGTCAACAGAACTCGTGTGCGAATTCGCTCGCATCGAGCGGTCTCGGCCGAGTCCACTAGCACGGTGTCAACGCACCTTTAGCAAATTATGTTCATTGCTATGCACATCAGATTAACCTTATAATGAGCAGTGCAGGTTCAATTAATGTCTGTTCGGATTTTTTTCGCTCATTTAACTGGAATTTGTGCTTTTTTTTTCTACATCATCTCAAAGAACAAAAGTATTGGATGATATAGTTCATAGACGATTAACACGCTCATCACAAACGAGATGGAATTTCCAATCACGGGGAGTTACTACAGTTTATGAATACAGAAATGAACTGATACACGTTATGGATATTTTTAGAGAACGACAAAGATATTAAATTAAATTCTACGATTGAGCAAGCCGGTGCTTATACTCTTAGATTACAGGACAGAGATTTCATATTTTGATTAACAGTTTTTCATAAAGTCATGCCACATGTTGAAATAATTTTTAAGCAACTGCAGACGAATAATACCGACCCTATCAAGGCTAAACTTTAAAAATTCAATGCAATAAATTCGTAATGAAATGGATAAAATTATTGACAAAATAGACTCGGAGCTTTTAGAAACCGAAGATGAACTTGTTCCTCAGAAAAGGCGACGTTACACTCGTTCCGATCTATCTGTTTCAATAGAAAAATAGAAGCCTTGGAAGTTTGCGATTCCATTATACAACAGATTAGGGCACGATTTACTTTCACAGGACATCTGATAGCTACCGCATTATTCATGAAAGAACATTTTATCGAATACCAAAAAAACTTTCCTCATCAATTGCTCTCTGATACAGTTAACGCATATCAATTTCTAGAAACAAATCGTCTAAAAACAGAACTGCAAGTACTTTACGAAAGGGAAGAGTTGCAAACCATTTCTGGAGCCATTCCTCTATTATCATTAGTTTCGCAGGAAGATTGAAGTATACTTTTCAAGAAACTGTTAAAATACTGGAAGTGTTAGTGATAACACCTATGTCAGTATCCGAAGCTGAAAGATGTTTCTCTATGTTAAAGAGGATAAAAACTGTTTTACGCTTTCAATCAAAGAAGAAAGACTAAGTGCACTAGGAATGTTATCAGCTGAAAAAGTGTTTCTAATAACATTGAAGACTTTAATAGACGAGTCATTGACCTTTTTGCTAATAAAACAGAACGAAGACTAGACTTCAAATATCGTCCAATGTAAAATATTTTTTATTTTACTGTATAGGTTTGGAGTGCAATAAATACTATTCAAAGCTAAATTCTGGTAAGTTTTTTATGTTAGTTATTATTTTGTAAAAATGATAAATGTGCACGTTAATATACTTTAAAATATTACTCAAGATATGCTTTTCAACGACTTCGAATCAAAATCTGGGCTAGGCACCCGAAAATGTTAATCCGTGCCTTCACCTATGTGCTAAGGTACGAGCCGCCACTGCTTCTGTATAAATTTACTGCTGTAAAATTTACGTAAATATCTTATACGGAAATACGGTACAGTTACACAAAACTTACAAAATTTGGCACCGCGACTCGACTAAAACTGACCGGAACCTCTAACAGTCGCAGCATTTATACACGCTTCCTCCGCTGTCGAGCAGATCTTCCATACTATTCCAAACAAATCGAAAACAGAGGTCGAAACTTCTCGTAGTTAAGCCTCTAGAATGTTCGATTTCCGTCGTAAATGACAGAGATCAGATGAGAAACATCGATTCTGGCTTTACGCTTTACCTATATGGGATGAAGCAGAGTGGCATTGCCAAGTTTCAATAAATTCACTTATGCTCGGTAATTTTGAAGGTCTGCAATTAAGTTAGTTCTATATTAGGGCTTTATGCCTAGATTCGTCTAGGGCAGGAGTTGGCAAACCGCGGCTCGCGAGCCGCATGCGACTCTGGTCTCTTGAGTGTGGCTCTTCCTCAAACTACAACATTCGGGCTCGCACGTACAGTATGATTGCAACTCCATGATGGCTGCTTTTCTTATTTCTATTTTTTCATACTTATTAAAAACACATATCCAGAAAGATAAAATATCAACGTGTATCGTACAATATATTACTCCTGAGCGCGTATCCTCGCAGAAAAGACTAAAATTTTAGTAAAAAATACGTGTGGCACTCGGGGACTGCCGCGGTAAAGCTATTGCATAGCATTTTTTATCAACTTATGCAATTATAATTATTTATTTATTTATTTTATTTATGCAGTATTTTTTTGTCTTTGATATTAATTCAAGTTTTTTTTTTATTACACTTTTTGAGCGTGGTGACCGATCAGAAAACAAATTTTTTTCTTTTATTGAATAAATGAGAAGTTAATATTGTTTAAAATATTTTTATTATGT
The DNA here is from genome assembly GCA_927349885.1 of Psylliodes chrysocephalus. Classification (NCBI taxonomy): domain Eukaryota; kingdom Metazoa; phylum Arthropoda; class Insecta; order Coleoptera; family Chrysomelidae; genus Psylliodes; species Psylliodes chrysocephalus. The sequence continues at coordinate 24,634,476 of OV651821.1, forward strand.
TACAAAACATGTAGGTTACTCAGGAATTTTTATCATTGAAACTATAGGTTTATAGTAACTGAAATAAGAAACATGAATTTGAGACTTGATATCCTCTAAATATCTGAAAAATACCGCGTCAATGGTGGTCCCATATTTTGTTGTGGATTCTTGTGGATCATTATTCATTTTCAAATTCAACTGAAACGACGTTAAACGATGCACGGCTTTCAACGCCGCACCGCTGTGCCGATCGGAGTGGGGGGTGTTAGGTTTATTTTCGTTACGGAATTTCTTGATTCGGTATATTGACATTTTCTATTTCAAAATAACACCTTTAAATATGATACATTTTAATTTTATCAATAAAAAATATCGCTATTAGTTACGATATAAAGCTTTATTTAACGCACCATTTAACTAAGTGAAAGATGTAGTTTCAAATATTAAGAAAGGTATGTTTAAATGGTTTGGATATAGATATACATCTTTGGAAAAAATTATACGAGCCATACGGTGTAGGTACGCCCATCTCTATTATTCGCAAAACGTCGAAGCACATCGTAATCAAGTCGAAGAATATAATGTACAATAAACATCGAGATTAACATACATAATCGTTACTTGTTACAATAAGTATAGCATAATTTTGTTACTTTGTTTTTTAGAGTTTTGCAAAATTATGATGAATCGAAGAGTCTGAAGGGGAAACTAAGGTCAAAACGGGCCTGTATTTCGGAAATCACCTAAGAAATGTTTATGTGATTTCGGTGATTTCGCTGAACAATCTCCCTTAAATTTATAAGATGACCTTTTTTTGGACTATTCCCTTATCTTTTGATCCAAGCTGCTGCATTTACATTTTTGAGCGACGAATTGATTTCGGTTATGATTTCGATGATGATTTCGTAAATTTTGAGAAAAATTTTAGTGATTTCGAGTGAAAACATACCAGTATATCAGGAGTGGTTGCCCCCCTCGGCAGAGTCAAAATAAAAACGTTTTAAAATACATTTCATTTACCGACATGTCAACTTTTTCATTGCACAATCAACAATCCAGAGACATTGTGCTCGAAAAAATAAACATTTAAGTATTCCGACATGTATACAGTATCCTCATATATTAAATGTTTGCACTGTCATTTTAAGGGACCACATTATTGGCCCTTTTTCATTGATGGTAAACTTAATGGTCAAAAATATTAAGATTTAATTTGAAATCAAGTTATTATTTTTCACTTGCATATGTTTCCTAATTCTAGAATTGGATTTAATTAATTAGAGAGAATTATACGCAGGTCACAGGAAAGATGGTATATAGTCGTGGTACACAAAATATAGAGATGGATGTTTACTCACAGTGCCTATAGCCTATGGCTCGTATAATTGTTCCTAATATGTATAAAGAGGATGAACGGTAAGGAATAGACGAAAGAAGTTTACAAGACGAGTGTGGATGAGCGAGTTGGGAAGGCTCAGCAAATGTACTTCAGTACCCTAATTAAATTAACAACAAGGTAGATCTATATACTTTAAGTTTAAAAAAAAATTGGCTCTCAAAAGAAATTTCAGGCGTTCTGCTGTTGCTATTTGGCTCTGTTGACTAATGAGTTTGCCGACCACTGGTCTAGGGCACTAACAACACGTTGTACTAAGGGGATTAGGGTCAAAATTTTTAACGTCGTATTTTATTATTATATAAGAAAAGTAGGGGGTACCATAAAAATTGTTATTGAAAATTGGCTCCCGAATACTGCAAGGTTGAGAAGCGCTGCCTTATATTATATCGATTGTTAAACGGCAGAAGGTCCTAAGCCGCAGATGTAAATGTTTTTAGGAGGAAGGAAATTTAGATTTTAAATTTGTTTTAAAAAAAAGGGTCCCGCTTTTTTACATATTAACCATCTATATAAATAGTTTGTTTAAATGAAATTTTCGATCATTTTAAATACCATTTTATGCCTGAAAATCGAAAAGGCTTTTTTTCCTTTAATGTATTTGGGTTGTTAAGATTTTTTTTTTGTGGGATAGGTCTTTTTAATAAGCCTCATAATAATTTACTATTAGGCCTTGATTTATTGCGAACAGAAAAAAAAACAGGAATTCAATATTTTTATTTAAAATTGGAATTAAAAAAAAAACTTAAATATTTGTACCTTCTACATGAGCTAACACAAAAATAAAATACGAATATTATTCATAATTGCTAATGGTGTCTTCTTCATCGGATTCTGGTAAAGTGACAGGAGTATCTTTTGCAATGAGGGATTTATATTCTTCATGGTATTTTTCATCAATTATATTTTTTTCGCACATTTCCAATAGACTATCATATTTTTTAAGGGGTATTTCTTGACGCTTTGTGTATACAGGTACTATTTCTATGTTTCTTGATAGTCTTAAATTTTCAAGAGTTACAAACTTGACTTCATCCTTAAGTGAGTATTTGAATTGTACCTCGTTTGAGCCCTTCAAGAATATAATTTGTCTAATATCCCCATATTTTACTAGCATTCCGTCCATATCTTTTTAAATTTTTTCTGGCCAAATTTTTTTTTGAAGTGCCTTAAAGTCGTAAAAGTTACCATATTTAAATAACCTCATAAGGGTGTGGATTTACTCTTGAATTTCGTAAGATAGTAGGCCATTTACTTGAAGCCCAGATTAGCATTTTTTTGTGTAGGTTTCCATACAAGCATGAACACTATCTACTTGCATGTAGGTATGTCCAGGTACTAAAAATGTAATTTTTATTGTTTTTACATTCAAAAATATGCTAACATAACCATTACCACTCTGTTTTTGTTTTGCCCAGTGTAAGAGTCGCAGTACAAAGAAATTTCTAAAACGCTGTTGGACAAATCTACACGACGAAGGTAATTGTACAGTACAGAGCTTACTTCGTTACTTCCCCGCTTACCATCGGCCTCACCCCAAATGTAACAATAAGCATTTCGTGTGCCGGCTTCATAAATTGTTTCGTTGTATACAGAATACATATTATAATAAAAAAAACTCTCATATCCAGCTCACCATGTGGAGTACGAAGAACCTTTTGCATATCGAAGCTACTACAGAGAAACATATTTGAATTTGATTTTTTCTGATCAATTAAATATTGTTTCTTGGCCAACTTTCCTCAACATGAATGTTGAACTTTATTGTTTCATCGTTAAAAACTTCTTATTTTTTGTAACCAATCAGATACTGCATTTATCTTTGCGAAGTACGTGAAATCCTTTATTAAATTGCGAAGTAAAAATCTTTCTAAATATTTGTTCACTGACAAAAGAGCCTCTTTTTTCTTCAAACCATGCTTTATATAACATGTAAAGTCTTTTAATATTCTTAAATTCAGCTGGTAAATATTTTTTGGAGGTGTTGCTGCGGAATAATGCGACGGTACTGCTGGAAGCTCCTTTATGGTCAAACGGGGTTAAGTGAATCACAATGGGTAAAGTGAACCATTCGGTCATTTCCGTTATAAGTGACGAATATTATATTTTTAGTTCGTAAATTTTTTCTTTGCTTTATGATTAAAAGCTGTTTTTTTTACTATTTTTAAATAAACGTTTTAGTTCTTTGTATTACTTTTATTTATTTGTTTTTCCAACCAAGTGTTTTTTAGTGGTTCACTTTACCCCGACATTTGCCAAAGTGATTTTCTTTGCGATTTAAACCATGATTCACTTTACCCCAAAATAAGGGGTAAAGTGAATCACATTTTACTAAAAAAATTGGGCACTTCTAAGAAAACTAAAAATATAAAAATTAGTTAATAGGGAGAGGTAAGCCCCAAACAACATACGTTATTTTTTTTACAGATTTTTAATATTTGTAGTTTTGGACTATTCTGAGAAAAACAGCTTTTTGTGATTCACTTAACCCCGTTTGACGGTACTCCACAACTTGGTTATACGTTTCTTCTTTCGTTTTACTTCTCGGAACAGTATTTTTTCCTCGCATATCTTTTTTCGGTGTTCTGAAGTATCTTTTATTTTGACATAGTTTTCTTAACCGTTTTTCCTTAATATTTAGAGTTGCCAAAAGGAACTGTCTGCATATTTGCACTTTTTCTTCCCCTTTTGGCATGGTGTATACCTTTGTTAGTGTCCTCCTACTATTTTCATTTTTTATATACGTGCGTTTTTTTGATGAAAAGTCAATGTATGAGAGTAAAAATGAACTCTGAGCATTTCCTAATTTCCAAAATTGTGTAAATATTTCCTGCCTCTCCTCGTCGTTAAACTTTCCTGCACAGTTGTTCTGGCAACCCCTGCAAGGGATTTCTTAAACCGCTTTTGCCAGTATCAGCTTTCGTTTTGAAGAAATATATTCTTTAAACAAGCTTTTACTTACCTTTAACGTATTTTTCTTAAAAAAACTGCACTTTCTTAAAATTAAATAACAGCAGTTAAACGGGTCTCGTCACTCGATGATCAACTTCTAAACGCGGTGTAGTTAGACAGCCAACCTAACAGGATTGCCAACTGTGATTTTATTCTGCAAATGGATTTTAATGTTATTGAGTAAAATATTGATTATTTGTGGCTTAGGGCCTTTTGTACTTATATGGTCCCATAAAAAATGTGTGGAATAGGCCATTTTTTGATATTTATTTTTTTAACAATTAGTGTACAAACCGAACTTTTAGGAAAAGTTACTGGTGTTACGCTATAAATTGTGAGAATAGAAGGTTTTACAAACATGTTGGAGGCTTAGGCCCAATTTTACAATAATCCATATTTTTTTCTAAATGGGGTGGTATAAATACCTCAATTTAAGCATAAGTGCGGCTTAGGGCCTTCTGCCGTTTAACAATCGATATATTTGATGTGCGAGTCTACATTCAGTATTTTAATAATTGTTACGTACTATTCTCTTACTTTCATATCATAAAATACGTTTCTAATTTCTCTTTTCACAGTATCTCTTACATTATTAGTCTTTAACTTCGGTACAATGTGGAATTGTGTTGGCGTTATTTTGGCTTTTTTTCCTGTTTTTCGTCTTTATACGTGTGACACTGCGAAATACTCATTTTTAAACCATCCAAGTATTTATTTTGTACATTCTGAATGCTGGATTACATTTAATTAACTCAACCGCATTTTCTCAGTATTGGTCTTAAACAATCTTATCTACCTACTCTAACTTAGTTGTCATCTACCAACTCGTTTCTACGATGTCACTAAATGAGTTGAAACTTTGTTTGTTAAGTTTCTAGTTCTTGGCGTTTCCGTTCCTAGATATTTAATCTTTTCGTTTTATAATTGAATATGTAAATACACGAACATGGCAGAGACATTTTAACTTAAAATTATTCACGTTTCAAACATTCATTGATCTGTCTTGTCTACAAGTCAAAAGTTCTTTTTTTTTTCAATAAAACTCCTGTACCGAAACTCAGACCCTTATATTAGGGTTAATAAGGAATTCTAAACTTCAGGCAGATGAGTTCCCGAGAAAAAAGTTACTCGAAATTTTCTTTTTAAAACTCCCTAAAACTCCGCATTGAACTCTTCAAAACTTTAGACATTGAGTATATCGAACAGCTTCTACTCCTCGCTAACTTACTAAAAAAAGGAATTTTCGTTTAAAATTGATTAATCGGTATTGAAAGGTTGTCCATACATTAAAATAAGTTCATAAGAACATACATCCAAAGAAGACCTCTTAAGAAGTGAGGTTAGGCAATCTAGAGCGACAAGTTCACGTTAAAAAAAATATTTAAACACATAAATAAGCTCAATGTAATTTTTTCAGTTTTGTTTCAACATCGTTCACACATAAAGACTCGGGGTATAAGCACTGATTGTATTCAGTGGACCTTTTATTTCGACAATGCGGGCAACGTTAATGTGTGTCTGTTTGGCACACCACCAAAGTGGAAATCCATATAGCCAAACAGATTTCAGTATTTGATTATATATAAAAGACCTTACGACGAATTGATAGCTGCGAGTTTCGTCCGAAGAGCCAATTCAATTTCATACATTGGAGTGTATCTTTTGCCTTTTTCGCATACATCACACTTAGTGTCGAGTGTCACTAACAGATGTTGGTATTATTTGAGATATGAAGTCTTTATAATTTGAGAGTGACGTATTTTTTAAATTTTCTTAATATAGGTATTTCAGATTTGCCTCAATATTCTGGTTATGACATGAAAAAATACCGTAGAAACGAAAGACGGCAGGTCAGAAGAGGCTCAACCTCATTATTCACTGTGTACAGGGTTAAAATAATGTCATTAAACACTATGGGAATTTTTTACAAAGTTGATTTAATGGAAAAAAGATACGCATTTCCAAAATTAAAATGTCAGGTCCCGTTTCCAAAATATTTAGACAGAAATGACATTGGCGTTTTTTCTTTTATTTAATTAACATCTTTGTTTTTAAAGATAGAAAAAATGTTACTAAGCTTTTTTGTCAAATACCATATTTTTGAAAAGACCTTTCTTTTTTAATGGGTCTCTCTCAACTATTCACAAAATAATACAAGCAACCGTTCCCATTGCCATTGGATTATATTCAAAGAAAAACAGCAAGGATAGAACATGATTTTCAACACTCTTGCTTTGATTTTGTTTACTAAGGAGAACGTCAATCTTAAATCGGCATCGTCTTCATTACGAGTCGTCAGCAGGCCCGAAGGCTTGATGTATGAGAAAGGTGATTGTTATTCTCTAAATAATATACCGCACTGGTTTTTTGATGTAATTTTGATGTTCAAGGAAAAAACTCACAATCTTCACTAAACTGTTTATTCTTCAATCACACAACGGGAAAAACGATTTTACATTACTTTTAAAAACTTAGAAAATTGATAATAGAGCCATTTAATGTCAATCTACATACATCAAAAAAATCTAGGGAACAATTGTTATAACTTTTTGGAGACACCAGATATTATATTAAAAATTTCTGTAGACATTTTTGATACATTTTTGTTTACAGTGTACAGTATTTTGAAGGTTTAGCAATTGATAAAATGTGCATAAAAATGTCTTTTATCGATAAAAATATCTTAGTTTCTTTTGGTGTTTGTTTCTACGAAGGACAAAACGAGATTTTTTTGTATTCGAATTAGTGTTTAGTTTAGTTGTTCATGATGGAAATACGACATTTAAACCGCGACGAACAATAATTGAGAGGCAGTAGGGATGGTTAAAGGGAGCCAAAATTATAGAGCAGTACCGGAGGTCCTTAACACATCAGCTAGTGTGATTTGTCGATTGATGACGAGATACTGTGAGACCAAAGATGTTAGAGAACGGAGTACTGGTCGTACCAGAGCAACTGGTCCTATACCAGAGCTGGGGAGGATTCGAATCACGTAGGATTGGAATACTGGGATTCGATACCTTTTTGAGGATCCGCGAGCGGCATTCGAATACTTAAGAAAAAAAGGATCTATGATCCAGATTCGCCGAGAAAATCCTAAAAGATTCGTATTCAAATCCCCAATATTAGTCTCGGATCCTTTTAGAGACCAAACTACGCCGGCGCGAACGGTCGACTCACGCTTTGACTTGTCGCGAATTGTAAACTGAAACAGACTGTAGACCGATTGTTAATATTTAGAAGATAAACGTAACAATCTAAAAATTAATGTCAAAGAAGGCAGCAGAGTACCTAGAGAATTTTGAGTTGAAACCAGTGGCGTAACTACAAATTTAGGCCCCCCGCAACTTTCAACATAGGCCTTAATAGATAAGAATTTTGCGTAGTAATTAAAACCTAAAACTTTTTTGTGGGGATTCGCTTTAGTATTTTTTTGTTGTAATTTTAGATAAAAACTGTCCTTTAAATAACGAAGAGTTGGATTGGATGTCAATCCTAGTAGGCTACATGTTTGTTAGCTAAATTAAACAATAAAATTTATTTTACTAATTATCTTAAATCTATTAAGTATAAATAAACTGTATTAAAAAATAAATGAACAAAATGTATAAAGTTACTAAAATGGTATATACTTGTTCTAACTGAGTATAAAACAGTGCAAGTTCTTTTATGACTTTAGTTGCGTCATGTATTACTAAGTTTAAATTATGAGCCACACAATGCATATAAATGTCATTTATTCTTCTTTTTTGAACTCCTGAGTATATACCACTCATTACATTGGCCCCATCATATCCCTGTCCCCTTTACTTACTCTTATTTATATCTAATCCTAATCAATTTTAAGTGTTTAAGATCACATGTGTTATTTCTTCAGCAGACTGTGACTCAACTTCAATAAATCCCAAAAAACTTTCTTGGATAACAATAGTCTCTATTAAATCGTTTTGGCCTTTTATAAACTAAACATAATATAATATAGTATTTTTGAAATTAGTATTAGTATTAAAATTATTTCGTTTTGACTTTCTGGCGATAGATATTTAACTGTTTCTTTTGGCTTCAAAATCGGATCATATTGAGAAAGTAAGTGTACCAAAGCAAGAAAATTTCCATTATCTAAATCTGAGTTGAAATGTTGAAACCTATGCTATACTTTTAGGCTATTTTTATACCTTATTCAAAAGTTTTATGCTCAGTCTTTTTTGCAAAAATCAAGGTTCTCTGCTCAGAGCCAGGCTGGGCCTCAGGACAATTCTCTAGATCGGGCCCCGTGACAAAAAAACTCTTCAAACAAAAACTTTTCCTCTTCTACTTAAATTGAATTTTCTAAAAAAAAAAGCTCCTCAAGCAAAAACTTTTCCTCCCCTGCTCCCTCTAGTCTTGTATCGAATTTCTCATACAAAACAAAAAAAATCCAGTTGCCGGGCCCCCATTTGAGTCCGGGCTTTTTTCTAAAAACAACCACATCGCATTTTTAGGCTCTTGAAATATTTTAAAACTTTACTAAAAATTGCTATTTTTAAATAATACAGGGTGCTTTGTTGGAAAAAAGTTAGCAGAGCACCTCGGTTTATTTTGATTTTTCTGGAAACATCTACTTATGACACGTGTTTAAGCTATTTTGAGACTTTTAAAATATAAAATTTTTCGAAAAAATAGTATTTTTTAAAAAATACAGGGTGCTTTGTTGGAACAGAGGTGCTGAAGCTAGCAAATAACAAATAATATTATAAGATCCTTAAAATATTGTGTCGTTGTTTTTGAAAAAAAAAATTAAAAAACTGAGGTGCCCTGCTGACTTCGTTCGAAGCAAGCAGAGTATCTTGGTTTTTGCAAAAAACGAGCAGCATAAAAATAGCTTTAAAATAGTCTAAAAATATGGCATAAGTTTCAACTCAAAATTACCTAGGTGCTCTACTGCCTTCTTTGACATTACAAATTAGCAATGCATATGCAACATAAAAAAATCCTAAAATTTAACACTTGCCTTTCTTCGACTGGTGCAGTCATTGTTTGTTTATTATTTTGTTTTTTGCATTAAAATAAAATATATATTTTGTAGATTCTAATCTATTTATGGTTCATATTTATAAAAAAAAAGTTTATTTTTTCCAAAATTTTCTTGTATCAACCATTTGTATGCAAGTCATAGACATATGACACTGACAGTGATTCGTATTCGTGGTCCGAAAAAATGGATTCGAATCACCTGATTCGAATCCTTTTATATTGCAAAAAGGATTCGGCCATAGGATCCGTGATTCAAATTACATCTCATGATTTGGATTCGTGATTCGAATCAATTTTTTGAGGATTCGTCCCAGCTCTGTCCTATACATGATCGTTTTTTTCGATTACAGGCACTACGAGCATGATACTATAGAAAGAAGGTATGGTATTACGCAGATTGATTTCATATGTCGGGATGACGTATTGTGGTGGAAGGCGTGGCTTTTACGAATTTAAGGTATTAGATGATTTCGTCGGCTAAGTATCATAGTTCTGTAATTTTTTTGTATCATCATGCACTACTATATCTAACTGTTACAGCAGGTCAGTTAGCAAATGAGTTATATTGCACACACCATATTCCACATATTGCTGTAATCAACCAGACTGTACTAGGGTGGAACAATAATGGTCGTTTTATTAGACGGCTTTTTGAATGCTGCCAGTTATCGTAACAGTATTTTTAAAACTGTTATACTTCCATATGCTGCAGAATCTGGTCCGAATTTCCAGCTAATTCACGATAATGCCCGTCCACACGCACAGCACAGCTCGTGCGTAAATTTCTAGAAACTGAGCATATAAATATTTTGCCATGGCCTACGCATTCCCCAGACCTTAATCCCGTTGAACATTTGTACGGTTCAATGGGACGAAGACTTATTTGTCAACAAAGACAATTTGACACAAGGGAACATCTTTGTGACCTACGGAATACTACGGAATACTACAAATCAAATGGAAATTGATAATCTCATTTTAAGCATGCCCAACAGATGCCGGGCTGTAACTAATGGGAAGGTCACACTGCTTATTGATAGAGCAACACCAATCGAGAATTTTGTTTTTGTGAGATTTCTTGCAAAATTTTTATTTGTTTTCTTTTAATTGTTGAAATTTGTATTCTTGTAAAATTTTGTTTTTTGTTGGTAATGCTAAACGAAAATTAGTATCATCAATAGTCATACAAATTTTTAAGGTAATATAATATGGGATCTCCCAAAAACTATAACAATTTTTGTTCATGTTCCCTAGATTAAAAATTAACTTTTTAACATAGAGCGATACACGCCGTTTGTTTTACGTATCGTTGACGAGGAGAAGAAAGCTTCTGTCGTTTGTTTTACGAAAATGCAAGACGGCTTTTCGCGTTGGTTTCAACGTTTCAACCAATCATCCCCGAGAAGGGGAGCACGTGAGAGGATTTATTTTTATTTTGTGAGTCATAGCCTGAGCTCGAAGAAAGGTAACGCAACCGCGTTCGATTGTTTTAGATATGCCAGGGCCTATTTAGCTTTAAAAATTATGTAAATTTCCAAAGAAACAACAAAATGTTCTTAAAAATGTCTAATCTCTTGTGATATTACCCTTGAAAATTCAGTTCAAATAAGTTATGTGAGCAAATTGGTTAAATATAACATTTCAAATTAAATTACCTACTTTATACTTTAAAAAAAACGTGTCTTCTATGTACTGACAAATACAGTTTGGTAAAAACCACTATTTTTAAGCTATTGCATAGCTTTTATCGCGGGCTTTGAGTGCGGCGAACGAATCAAGAAATTCCGTAACGACCGTAACGAAAAAAAAAAAACCTAACACCCCCCACTCCTACCGGCACAGCGGTGCGGCGTTAAACAATATTATTCAATAAAAGAAAATCGAAAAATCGAAAAATCGAAAAATCGAAAAATCGAAAAATCGAAAAATCGAAAAATCGAAAAATCGAAAAATCGAAAAATCGAAAAATCGAAAAATCGAAAAATCGAAAAATCGAAAAATCGAAAAATCGAAAAATCGAAAAATCGAAAAATCGAAAAATCGAAAAATCGAAAAATCGAAAAATCGAAAAATCGAAAAATCGAAAAATCGAAAAACCGAAAAATCGAAAAATCGAAAAATCGAAAAATCGAAAAATCGAAAAATCAAAAAATCGAAAAATCGAAAAATCGAAAAATCGAAAAATCGACAAATCAAAAAATTGAAAAGTCGAAACAGAAATTCCGTAACGAAAATAAACCTAACACCCCCTACTCCGACCGGCACAGCGGTGCGGCGTTGAAAGCCGTGCATCGTCTAACGTCATTTCAGTTCGGCAGACTTCGGCACGGTGTTTGTGCGCGTGCGACTAGACGTATGCGTGTAGACTGGCTGCTAACTGATCTATCTCTTTTAGACAGAATTTCGGAAAAATTGAATTTGAAAATGAATAATGATCCACAAGAATCCACAACAAAATATGGAACCACCATTTACGCGGTATTTTCCAGATATTTAGAGGATATCAAGTCTCAAACTTATGTTTCTTGTTTCAGTTACCATAAACCTATAGTTTCAATGATAAATTCCTGAATAAACTATAGTATTGTAAGATAATAAAAATATTTTAAACAATATTAACTTCTCATTTATTCAATAAAAATGTTTTCTTATTGGTCACCACGCTCAAAAAGTGTAACTTGAATTAATATCAAAGAAAAAAATACTGCATAAATTAAATAAATAAATAATTATAATTGCATAAATTGATAGCTTTACCGCGGCAGTCCCCGAGTGCCTCAACTATTTTTTCTATTGTTATAATTATATATATATATATATATATATATATATATATATATATATATATATATTTAATTTTTTTCATTAACAGTTAATATAATAATATATCCTTTATTTTTACTAATAAAATAATTTTAAAACCAACTTCTCTGATAATATTCGAGTTTAGAACGTACATAAAATATACAACTTTTATCAGGCACTTTTTTTAACACTTTAATTTATTTGCTAGTATGTCTTTGAACTGAATTTTCGGAATCACTCTATATAGTTATAAGGATGGTGCAAGAGAACAAAATGCTTACTTTGACTCCATATTAAAACTTCATGAAATTTTCTCGGTGTGGAAAACCCATTAAAGGTGTAAGATATCTTTTATAATGTAATTTCGTTTGTTCCAGATATTGATGGTGGTTTGCTAACGACAAAATGGTTTACCTTCCCCTGATAGTTGGCTTTTCACTGGTTGCTTTTGGTTACTCTCAAGATCTAGAACTTCAGCACTCCTCAACATCAAACTATATTATAAGAGGTAAGTAAAAAAATACTTCTAATACATAATTTACCAATTCTAGTGTTTACTAAAAAAGTGGAAAAGCAATGATAACATGTTGTATAAATTAGTTTCCTTTTCGAGGATCTTAAGCTCTAATAAATGCTTAACCTTTTAGACCCCAGTGGGTCAAAATATGTCGCCATAGTACCATATACTTCACAATTTTAACGTATTGCCTATTAACACACAATTCAAGAATGCCTATAGGTGAACACATACTTACGTTAAACATAGTATACTTGTGTAACAAAAATCAAAAAAAATTTAACACTAAAATAAATAAAAATCTAAAGTACGTACCTATTGAAAAGTATGATTGCAATGTAGTCAAAAACAACTAGAATCAAACATGTTTAATTATAAGCACATATACAAATTAATTCTACTTTAGTAAGTAGGAATAAATTTAAATTCGAGAGACGCTAAAATGGTGGTTCCCACCTTATCGAGACTGAAGCCCACAAGGCTAAACTCGTAGCGTAACAAAAACGAGAAATGTTTTAACTTAGCACGTTGAAGTTTTTGGTTTGTGAAGCATTGGCATTACTTAGGTTAAACCATGTGATGGATTTTCATAAGCCTTGATTTTTAAAACCATTCTATATCGCCTTTTGATTAGGGTTTAAAAACTTGTTCGAGCAATTTATCCAATAATAATTGGCCCCTTTACCTCTTAAGCCTACTCATGTAAAATATTTGGGCTTCTTACTTCGCCTATTTATATTCTATTAATAAAGGACAGAAGGATAAGTATTGCAACTATGTTAAAAGAAATAAATTGGCGTTCAGTTCAGAATTATGTTCAATACATGACTGATATTTATTTATAAAATAAAAATATAGTATCATCGCATCAGATTTATTAGAAAAAATTCAATATAATTTGCAATATCACAACTATAATACAAGAAACCAATCTGACTTTCATATACGGCAAGCCAAAATACAATTTTTATTAAAGGTTTAAAAAATTTAATAGACTACCTACAGAAATTAAAAAAAAAACAATAAATTTATTCAAAAGTAACCTCAAACAATACTTGATAAATAAACAGAATGGATATACTTTCTTGTGATAATACTCTTTAAACCTGCCCTTTTTAAGTATTTCGCTTAATTTATTGTTATTTTACCCCTCGTTTTATCCGCATTTATTATAGATTATTTATTTTGATATCATGTACTTTATTTTAAAAAATTACTTGATGTTGTATTAATACCCCTTACTATGTTTAAATTATTAATCGTTGTGATCCAAATTTGAAATGGGCATTATATCCTACCTCTCTTTTATATAATAAAAAAGTGCTTTGTTTAAGAACATTATATTATCTGTCTTGCTGTACCTTTATTTATGGAAAGCCTGAATTGAGATATTTATTATTTGCAATAAATATCAAAAAAAGTATACATTTTTAAATAATTTGACATTTAAGAGCCATTCACATATCACATATCACAGTTGACATCTTGATACTTGACAGGCACAGCCAAGCATTATTTTGATTTTTGCCAAATAAAATGGCCGGTTAATTATTCTATGGGGTTGCGACAGAGAACCAGTAAATTTGATAAAGGTGTTTTTGTGGCTAGGGGCGAAATAGTAGTACGCTTAATAGCACCACCATAAAAAGTCATTTTTAATAAACTGTTTATATATTTTTAATAAATTGGCAGGCTTGGCGAGTAATTTCGAATGAAAATAGCCTCCAAAATGGCTATATGGTTGCAAGTATGAACGTCGCAACCCGCCTTAGAAATTTCACCTTTACTATCAACAGCTGTTGTTTGACAGGTCGTTAGAGAATGTTTGCAATTTATGGAATGTGAAGAATGTTAGGAGTTTTGACTTTAGAAATAATTGGAATTCCTAAAATTGTTACATAAGGAATGCATAGGCGGATTTTAAGAAAATTGTTATTAAAGTAGTTAGGATGAACCGAAAATTCTGAAAATTAATAGGGTTCTAAGTTAGAAGTAATTATTCAAGAAAATCAAAACCGCAAGTCAATCAGAACTTTCGTTCTAGAGTTATCGTGCTGGCATACATACACACAGACGTTCAGACGAAATTTTTTTTTTTTATTTCCGGATTCAGAATGATCAGAAACATGAAAAAAAGTTTTAAAAAATGTTGGTCAGAAAATTTTTTCGTCTGCACAAATGCAATACTGAGGCCCCATAGGAAGGGCCTCAGTAATTATATATGCTTACGGTTTTCTTTTTGTAGTGTTGTTAATAAATAATAATTCATATTTTTTTTTAGTTTTCCGATATCTTTGTATCTTCTTCTCTTGTTAAATGTAGTTTTTATTTTGTTCTCATAAACAGCTATTTGGTACTGATTTGCTAAACATTTTTTTTTTTTTAATACTATGGACTTTTTAAAATATTTTTCTAATGTTCAACGTTTTTTATCCGCCAAAATGGCCCAATTAAAACAATCCACCTGAAATATTTTCGTAGGAAAAGTTTTTTGGGAAATCCCCGAGACCGGTCGATTTTGATTTCAAGGGGGACTTCTTTTGATCTTTAATTCATGGATGTAGTTTTATCCCCCTGAACGGGGGTGGCAGACCCTTCAAGAATACTAAATTGCAGAAAGGGTCAAGTGGCACATCATTTTAAAGGTATTTCAATTCTCTTTTCAAGTATGCTGACATTTTTTTGGTCTGTGTTAAAATTAATGTAAAACATCTGTTGGGAGTGTCGGTGAAATAAATCGAAGAACAAGTTTTAATTAATCAAATGTTCAAATTGCGACCCATTTACTTCCATGCAGTAATAAAGTCTTTGTTCAACATGTTCCCGTCCAAATATAATTAAGCGTCGCATCCTAATTTTGCTTGGTGCGTCGATTAACGTACTATGTAACACATTAAGTAGTACCATTGAAATACGAATGTCCCATCTGGCAATGTCAAAATATGAAAAACAAATGTTGATTTTCTTGTTAGTATAACCTATTTTTGTGAAAAATTAATCTCAGAATTATTGTTTTATCTTAGATCCTACAAAATTTTCTGTATAGAGAAGGTTTTTACATGTTAATTGACTCACGGGTTCTTGGTAGGAAGGCGATATTTTACCAAATGTTTTATCGCAAAGCAGAATTTCTCGCTAAATCAAAAATATTACATTAACCCGTCGTTGCATTAACCCAAGCCCTACTTCATCAAAAAGTCACAGCTAAAAGGGTAGATAGAAACACGTGCCTTCGTGGATCGACTCATTCTCCATCTTGTGATTCATTTATAAACCAAGCACAAAAAATTATCTGCATTAAATAATCCATTATTATGTAAGATCCACGGCCCACCTGTCCCGACTTAAAATTTATAACACCTTGTTTGAACACTGCCAAGTAACCGCATCATATAAAATTTTCAAATTCTCCAGTGGAGTCGGCTAGAGAACATCGAATAAAAAGGGGTTGATTAGGGATTCAGTTTCCAAAATAATCGCATGTTCTACTGGATCGATTATATTCTTTTTCGCCATTCGACATCTTATTTCCATAAAAGTGGTGGAGATGAGATGATATACCTTACAAATATTTAAAATAGTATGGTGCTAGTAGATAGACGTTGTAATGATAACAATATGGCGACTTATGCAGATATGCACTCTAAAATTTTTATTGGTTGACAGTTTTGGATTATTCAACGTGAATGCAATAATTTTGATATTTATAAATTTATAAATACTGTATACAGGGTGTACCAATAAAAACTCCAAGGCCGGATATTTTGATAAGTAATACAGATATTTTAATTTTGCAAAAGCCAGTTCACAGAGCACTAAGAGAGCTTTAGTTTTAGATATAAATTAATTTTAAATAGTTCAATATATAGATGGCGCTGCGCTCAATAATTTTTTTTCGATGGGAGGATCGTTCTTATGCTGCGCTTCTTGTAAAAAATGCATTTTTAAGCAGATTTTCTTCTATGAACTAACTCGATAAATTTAGCCATTTTTAATATACAGAGTGGGTCACTCAAAACAGTTTCATCCTGTTTTTCACCATTAATTAATTAATTAATTTTAAGAAAATGCTAAGACAGGTCGATTTTTATTCCAAATTAAAAATTATTTTTACAATACAGACATCTGTCATGTGTCAACTCCCTCCCTTGCACTTCAGCAACACCTTAATTTTAATAATGTACCATTAATGACACATCATTGAAAAGGTAATTTAATGGGGAATTTAGAAATATTTCTGTATATTGCGTTACTTTAATTTTATCGCCCTCTAGCGAAAAAAAAAGTATTACGTATTACAATGTATAGTACATCATTAAAAAGGTAATTTTATGGGGAATTTATAAATATGATTGCTCATTGCGATACTTTTAATTGTACCGCCCTCTATCTGGATAAAAAAACTACGTATTATAAAGTGTGACACCTTATTTGAAAGCAAATTTAATTACTAATTCAATACACTATATAACATTAATATAAATATCCTCCATATTGCACTTGCAATAGTTTGAAAATTAGTTATGCATTATTTTAAACATTAGTATTGCTAACTTTATTTTGTTGCAAGTGCAATATGGAAATATTTATATTAATGATATGTGATGCATTGAATTAGTAATTAAATTAGCTTTTATATGACGTGTCACACTTTATAATACGTTACGGTTTTTTTATCCCGATAGAGGGCGCCAAAATTAAAAGTATCGCAATAAACAATCATATTTATGACTTCCCACAAAATTATCTTTTCAATGGTGTGCCGTACATGGTACATTTTTTATTTAAAATTAAGGGGTTGGAGAAGTGGAAGGGAGGGGGTTGACACATGACAGATGTCTGCATTGTGAAAATCTGTTTAATTTGGAATAAAAATCGACCTCTTTTAGCATTTAAACAAAATGAAACTCTTTTGATTGACCCACTCTGTATATTAAAAATGGCTAGATTTATCGAATTAGTTTATAGAACAAAATCTGCTTAAAAATGCATTTTTCACCAGATGCGCTATATAAGAAAGAACCTTCCATCGAAAAAAAATATTAAGCGCAGCGCCATCTACATATTGACCTATTTAAAATGAATTTATATCTAAAATTGAAGCTCTCTTAGCGCTCTATGAACTGGCTTTTACTGAAATAAAATATCTCTATTACCAAAATATCTGGCCTGGGAATTTTTATTGGTACACCCTGTATATACAAATTAAATCACTTTAATTGAAATTTATCTCAACATTTATGAGGATTTTTCTAATTTGTACATTCCTCCCAATCTTGTTATAGATATTTATAGACGCAAGGAATTCATATAATGAGCTTTTATAAGCAGTAAAAACTTTATTTATTATTTAAATTATATTGACACTACTATTACTAATACTAGCAAAAATGTCAGTGCGACCAACTAATTAACTAAATATAGACTTTGATCACCTGTGGTAGACACAAATTCTACTATTTAAAAAAAGGTCTTACCACTATGTCTCGGCTACAAGAGCTGAGCGGAATTCTGCTACGGTTGGCAACACTGGAATATGCATATTTACAAATAAATATCCCTCAGAGAGTGTATCATTTCATCTTAAATCTCTGTATGATAGGGGTATCTATTGTTGAAGACCAGTGGTGGCTCATAACTTACGTACCCGGTAGGGTACAAATAAAGAGCAAACAAGTTCTAGCAATCACAACAAAAAAATGAAAAGCAGTCACAAAAGAATAGTAAAACTACTGTGTTGAAACGTTTTTGAAACTTGTTAAGAGTCATTAGCAGAGAGGGCACCGACCCATTGTACCAAATGTACGAGCCACTACTGTTGAACATTATATGCAATTGTTTTTGGAAGTATTAAAATTATGCTTTGTTCAGTGTTTTGCGTATATACCTCTCTTCTTCCTCAACATATATTCTCCCTCCCAAGTATCAAATTTTTGTTTCCTTATTTTGATTTCGTATGATTTACTGCATACAATACAATATGCCTTATTTTATGACTTTTTTCCTTGTTACATTCTTAGATTTAAATATACTGTTTAATTCTCACAATCTTTTATTTCCATTTAGTAAATAATACTGCTTCAATTTTCTTTATTTATTCCCTCTTTTTATTTCACGACTGTCCGAAATATAACTTCAAACGCCTCTATAGGGGGCAAAGATGGCCACGGCCTACCATAGAATGTCAGTTGCCCCATTCCCAGAAAATAGCGATCTATTAGATTTCGATCTTGTTGACCAGTTACCTCTCAGATGATACGCCACTGAATCCATACTGTCTAACAAATTTAAATTTACATTAATGATATAAAAAATCGGGTGATGGTCATACAAAAAGACTTATTTTTTTATTTACTTTTTGTTTTTTATCTACATGTATTCCTTTTACATACCATGTTGTAATGTTGTACCCGTAACGTAAAAATACTTTTCCTACGACCACTTAGGAAAGTGACACATATCACACTATATAGACCTATGGAAAGTGCCCTATATCACACGCGTATGAATAAGAATTTACTTTCCACCCAAGTGAGAATATGCTACTTTCCGCAGTAGCTGTCAGAAAATGTCAAACACATAATTTCTATTTTGATCTATGTAATGTCCATATTAATACTAAAATCGATATGATTGTTAAATTATTGTAAATTAGATCCTAGATATTTATCTTTAACAATTATTTTTAAAATAATTTTAAAATAACTAAGATATATTTGCTTTTTATTCTGGTTAAACACATAAGCGATTAGATCAATCAATTACCGTAAGGCCTGTTAGCTCAGTTGGTTAGAGCATCAACTTTGCAATTTGAGACCGTCCAACGACCGCGATCGAATCCTGGCTGTGCCAGAATTTTTTTTTATTTTTTTTTTATTTGTTTAGAAATTATGAAAATTTAATAAATACGATTATTGTTGATTATTTTTTTAAATACATTTTAATTATTATAATAATCTGGTTTTACATTTTTTGATGAAATTATTTTGTGGTCGTAGGAAAAATATTGTACATCACTTGTGTGAAAAGTGATTTTCCACACTCGTAATGTAATATACTATTTTACTTTAGGATATTTTACATATTATGAAGGTTAAAAATGTTTGTCAATGTAAGCTGTCAATAATGTTGATGGGTAGAACATAGGCGTAACCATATATCGGCATGTTATTAGTGCTGTTATGTGGTTGTATGAAACTTATACTTGTAGCAGAACTACTGTATTTGACTCAAATAGATGAAATCAAATAAAAAGGAATGTTTAAACAAAGAGGAACAAAAACAATACAGACGTAAATTGACTAATAATAATAAAATAATAAAGCACAATACTTATATGTTTTCACATTATTGACGGGTATTGAAAAACTTTATCGACCTTTAAATGTACATAAAATACCCTAAAATTAAAATTGTAAACGGCATAAAAGTAAATAAACAAAACCAAAATATAAACTAAAATAGCCTTTTTATCTAACCCGATTTATCTTATCAATTTTATTTTGCTAGTTTTGTTGCATTGTTCTTGCATAGAAGTCCTCTATTGGAATCTACATGTGTGATTTATTCCATGTATTAAAAATTCTATAGTAATTTACAATTTAATTAAAATGAGTTTTTCTTGTATAGAACGATAAATAATATTTTTATTCCGTCTATAATTATAAATAATCCGTTAATAAAACTATATGAAGTCAATTTAATGACAAGTATTAAAGCAAAACGATGGTGGTGAGATCAGGGCACTTGTCTTTCATGCGAAAGGCCCGAGTTCAAATCTAGGATGGGGACAAATTAAATATTTTACTTTTTTCTTTTTTATTTTATAAATTAGTAATAGTCATAAATTTTTTCTCAATTAGTTATTTTATTTTAATAATGTAAAATAATTTTTTAAATTTGTAGATTTTCGTTAGTGGGTCGTAGTAAAAATATATTGTACAACTCGAGTGACTTGTCCATAGCCACTATTGTTGCACAAACTACTATTGTATAGTTCACATGGATTTGTAGGCTTAAAATTGGACTATAATAATTGTTGATCCTATTTATTAGAATAATCACATGTATGAATTATCCTTATCCCTAACACCCCGTATATTACGGTTGTTCCACAGGCCACGCAGCTCCATCACTAGATTTCTTTACCCTTCCATTTCATTCATCCTTTTTACTAATTGCCTCCACTTTACTCTGTCCAGTTCAATTATCCACCAATCTAAAGACTCGTAGTTTCATTAGATTGCTCTTAACGCTTTCAGTTATTTATAGAAAAATGGATTTTAAATATATGTTCAGTACAGTTAATACAAGAAAGTGTTCCAATAGATTATGTACTAAGGGACTAAAGTGCCAGTTTTAATTCCGAGAGTGAAGATTGTCGTCTGAGCGGAGCGCGGGCAACAATTACTCGAGGGATTAAAACGCGTTTTAGCCTCGTGGTACATAAGCTATTTTTTGTACCGCAGGGACTAATACTAATAATTTATTCTAAGGATGTTCATTTTTATGGTATTTTGCTTACTGCGTTCAGTCATATTGTTTTTACTTAATTTCATTAAATAAAGTAGTTTACTATGTTTTCTATTGGTTTTGTTATTTGAGGGACTAAAGATTACTGATTTTTGTTATTGTTAATTTAATTAATTTCATTGATTATTTTTCTCATCTGTCAACATTTATTCCCTAATAAACTCGCCTTCATTCTTTCGCGAATAAACTTCTTTAACAGTTCCTTGAATATAGGCAACACATTATACGTAAATCAAGTAGGTATACACTAAATGTCAAATTGAAATTTAATATTTTGACGTTTTATAGTAATCAATTGTTTTTAATAATTGTACTATTAATAAATAAAAATATAAAGTTTTAAACAAAACTATTTTCGGGAAAACGTTATATTACCTCCCGAATAAAGTAGTTTGTTATGGGTTCTATTGGTTTTGTTATTTGTGGGACTAAAAATTTTTTAATCCCTTGGGACTATTTTAGTCCCAAGGGAGTAAAAGTGGCACTTCAGTCCCTAAAAGGAGGAAGTAAAATGCATGTTTTAGGCCCTGAGGTACAAAAAGAATATTTCATGTTTTTTTTATTGTCCTCAAGATCCACATTAAAAATAATAGTTGTTGCATAGTATGCTTTCTGGTATAGAGTTATCCAGAAAATATTGATTTTGTGTATTAGAGACAAGCAGATTGTTGTCATTTGTAAAAATGTAGTTTTTTAATGTTCTATCTCTTCCATATATTGAGTTTTCAACAACTGACAGCCAAACCAAGGTTCAGGATGTGGAATATACTCCCGATCCCTAAAACTAAACATAAAATGGGGTGTGGTGTGAGCAATAGTGCCAGTGTAGTTCAAACTGAGCTCTCGAGAATTCTTATAGCAGCAAAAGAAGTTACCATCAGAAATAATATCACTGGAAAGAACATGCTCATCTATACAGATAGTAAATAAGCACTACTTACCCTGGACAGACCACGAATTTACTTGGGGTTAGCACTAGAATGTCACAAAGCTTTGGGGGAAGTATCCATCAACAATAAAGTGGCCACCTTAAGATGTATCAAAGGTCACATCACTTCGAAAGGTAATTGTCTTGCTGATTCATTGGCCAAGAAGGCAGACAACCAAATAATTTTTGGACCTGGTCCTTCTATTGGACTGACAACATATTGGCAGTGACAGATATACCTAAAGAACATTTTCTTGTGAAATTCAAGGAAAGATGGGATGAAACAAGAAACTGCAGAGTTGCCAGGGAGCTTCTAAGTTATCATGACAACACTAAAGCAAACAAATACTTGACTATGACCATAGTCTCAAGAATAAAGCAGTGTAGTAATTTAATTTGCAGGTCGTAGTACAGGTTATTTTTACCTCATCATTCAATGCTTATTTGTAGTTAAAATAAAAATTTTAATACATCTGATCTACCTAATAAAAGTTCGATAGTGCAATGAGACTGGCCGTGCGATCTCGAGTTTGGATTCTGCTCTGGAGAAGACATAGACGGGATTATGTGATCCAGTTATGAAGAAAAATGGACAACATGCATGAGTTGGTATAAGAGAAGCACCTCTTGGCGACGTTGTCAACTACATTAAATCTGTAAGCTGGTTCACGGTAACCCATTCTCTACATGTTACAGATACAGCTATATTGATTTCTATTTAAACATTATATTTGCATATTTCGTATAAAGGGTGTCTCATTAAGAATAGGACACAGAATAACTGAAGATTCTCTGATTAAAAATAAGACTATTAAACGAAACTTGCCTAAATAAAATATTACTAATTACCGAAATACATGGTGTTAAAGTTGAAAATTCAAAAAGTATTGATGGCTATAATTTGATTATTTCTCAGTGTATAATTTTACCTATCAGCAAAACAATCAGTTGAATAAACTTTGCCAGTGGCAACACTTTCATCCCCTGTAAATTTTACACCACTGTTCAAAAACTTATTAGGACTATATTTTTAAGTTCAGATTTTTTTTTATAAATTCACAACAAGAGTAAATGATTTGTTCAAAATCATAGTCTGAATAACTAGTAATATTGTGTCGCGGAACCGTCTCTGTACTTTGCCTGCGGTATGAAGTCTAGGGCTGGCCATATAGAGACAAACGCACGGCTTCTCGAAATTACCAGAAAAAGCGGTACGTGGCCGTTGAGTCATAGAGATGGAATTCTTGGACATTCGAGATCGTTTAGAAACTACTGGTACAGAGCGAGATGTCCACGGACGAGTCGATTGAATTTGAGTGTTGGACAGAGAAGATAAATTGTAATAAATAAATTAGAAATGTGAGTTATGATAGTGCCTAAGTATTATATAAATTAATTAGTACGCTATAAATAAATTTGTAAAAATAGTGTTTTTCAATAAATAAACTATAAATAAATTAAACAAACGTTGCATTGGTGTTAGAAGTGAAACTGTAAATAAATAGTGAACAAAAATGGCAAAAAAACTGTGTGATTTAAAAAGAGACTTAACATGCGATATGGCCATGAACATTTGGAGACGACAAGGAAGAAATCGGATCTGGCAGAACGACTTAAAAAAGCACCAGAAAATGAAGGTTTGGATTCAGAAACGTATCTATTTTCTGATGATTCATCTTCTGCTATAATTTCTTCTAATATGGAAAGTAAGATATATTCTTTAAAAAACAATATTTCTTCTTGTGTTTCCTCTATTAAAAATTGTCTCCTTAGAAACTAAAGTTTCTTCTGATATTACTTCCTTAGATAGTAAAGTTTCTTCCTTAGAAGAAAAATTGTCTTTTGACATAACTTCTTTAAAAACCGAATTTTTTTCCGACTTGGAAAACAAAACGTCTTGTCTGAAAAATGAAATTTCTGCTGAAAATAAGATGACTTCCGTTGAGGAGAAAATAATGTTTTCCGTTGAGGAGAAAATAAAAGAGATGGAAAAGAAGATAGAAGAACTGGGACATACAGAACCGACCAAGAACGGTGAAATAAAGTGCCATGAGGTAGAGTCAAAGTTGAAATTGGAAGGAGCTGTAATATCTCCCCGTGTTAAGGCCCCAACTTTTAACGGCAAAATATCATGGACCAACTACCTTAAACAGTTTGAAACAGCTGCCAGAGCAAACGAATGGTCTGAAAGAGAAAGGATAGTAAATTTGACCATCGCCCTTTAAGGAGATGCTTTAGATGTCCTTTAGACTATACCTGTGGAAGAGACCGATGACTTTGAACAACTAAAAAAGAGACCAGAATCGAAACAGTAACTTCCATAATGCATCAGACAACAACTTCTGATAATTCCAATGACAAATTCGAGCAAATGATTGCAGTTGCTGGTCAATCTCTGAATCAATTAGAGAAAAAGAAAATAAAGGAATTTCTTCGACGATATCGTGAGATTTTTGTACCAAAAGAAGGTAAAACAGGAAGAACTGTTGTAAAACACAAAATTGACACTGGTGACGCCAGGCCGATTCGTCAATCAGCTCGAAGATTACCAAAGGCCAAGAAAGAGGAAGCTAAAAGGATTGTTTGGGAAATGAAGGAAGACAGGCTGATAGAACCTTCTACCAGCCCATGGGTCTCTCCGGTAGTCCTGGTCCAGGAAAACGATGGAACTACGAGGTTGTGTGTGTATTACCGTCAGTTGAACAATGTTTCTAAGAAAGACAGTTACCATCTGCCTCGTATCGACGATACCTTGGACACATTGGCCGGAAGTAAACTATTTTCTACCTTAGACTTAAAGTCTGGATATTGGCAGGTGGAAATGGACCCAGTAAACAAAGAAAAGACAGCTTTTACCACCGTATCTGGATTGTGGCAATTCAATGTCATGCCATTTGGACTATGTAATGCCTCCGCGACATTTGAAAGACTTATGGAAAATATATTGAGAGGGTTATCATGGGAAACATGCCTGGTATATTTGGATGACATAATAGTCTTGGGGAAGATAAACATCTAAAGAACTTAGAAGATGTTTTTAAAAGACTTCGAGCTGCCCAACTGATGCTAAACCCCAAGAAGTGCCAAACTATTTCAAAATAAAGTTAATTACCTGGGTCATATAGTCAGCAAGGATAGCGTGGCTGTAGATAAGGAAAAAGTAGCTTATATCAAAGAGTGGTCACAACCAACTGACAAACATCAAATAAGAAGTTTTCTTGGGCTTTGTACGAAGATTCATCAGGAAGTTTGCAGATATTGCTAAGCTATTAACACGACTTACAGAAGAATCGAGAAAATTCTGCTGGGATGAAGACTGCCAAACTGCCTTTAAAACACTAAAGAAGCATTTAACAACAGCGCCAATACTAGGTTACCCACTACCAGAGGGAGAATTTATTCTGGATACTGATGCCAGTAATGTGGAAATTGGAAGACTGCCTTCACAGATTCAAAGGGGAAAAGAAAGGTTACTGGGTTATTTTAGTAAAGTGCTCGCAAAACCTGAGCGAAATTACTGCGTCACGAGAAGAGAACTCCTGGCAGTTGTGAAATGTGTGGAACACTTATACCAATACCTATATGGAACAAAATTCTTAATACATACCGATCATGCAGTTCAAAAACCGGGAAGGTCAAATCGCTAGATGGATTAAATATTAAAGATCGAACATACAGCCGGAATAAGCCACTGAAATGCCGATTCTCTTTCTAGAAGACCGTGCCCAGCAGAGTGCTCTCAGTGCAACAGAGCAGAATCTAAAGAAAGTGGACTACTAAGAACAACTGTAGTCAACGATGAGTGGGCCCCTGTCAAACTCAAGGAAAAACAAGAGAACGATCCCATTTTAAAGATAATGCGACAGGGAAAAGAGGAAAATCGTGGACCTACTTGGTAAGAAATAGCGAAACTATCTTCAGTAATTAAGTCATATTGAGCTCAGTGGGACTCCTTTATCCTGGAAGAAGGCTTATTAAAGCGAGTACTAGAGAAGGATGATGGTTCCGAAAACAGGAGGAGGCAATGTGACGCGGAGCTGTCTCTGTACGAAGTCTAGCGCTGGCCATATAGATAAACGCACCGCTTCTCGAAACTACCAGAAAAAGCGGTACGTGGCCATTGAGTCTCGGACATTCGTCTAGAAACTACTGGTACAGAGCTGACTTTATATAAATAGCGCGAATTATTGACGGACGGGCAGATTGAATTTAAGTATTGGACATAAAAATAAATTGTAACATAAAATAGTGTTTTTAAATAAACAAACTATAAATAAATTAAACAAACGTTACAATATTTTATCTAAGCATGTTTCGTTTAATTGTCTTATTTTTAATCAGAGAATTTTCAGTTGTTCTGTATCCGATTTCCTAATGAGACACCCTGTATATGGTGCAATAAAATAGAAAAATTATATCTACTAAATATTGGCGGAACTATACATAGTAGATCTCTTAGTGCTTAGTGGGTTATTGCAATGTTTTCGTTTCATTGTGTTAAAGCCAAAAGTTTTTATTTTGCTTGTAACGCCCATGTACACATTAAGGGTGTGAAGCTGTGCAGGGAATAAAAGTTTCATAAGTTTGCCGAGTGTTTTCCGCCGAGCTTAAATATAATGTATAGGTGAAAAATTGAGAAAGTTCTCAAGTTTCAGGTAGGACGCTACGAAACAAAGTAGAAAAGTTAAAATTTAAAGCGGCAGATCAGAATTAGCATTATGTAATTAGGTACTTAGCTTGTTTATTTTTTTAATCAAAAAAAGCGGTTTATTTATATTCTAAGGATGAGACATAAAACACAAAAAAGGTTTAACGGTTTTGGTTGTTTCAAAAAACTCCTTTAAAAAGCAATAAAATAAAAGTGTGTAACGTTTTAAAATTTATTGCCCTGCGTGCTCTACGTTTTTTCAGATCAATTAAATCTACGCTTATTTAAGAAAGGGAAACAATAAGTTTTTATTATTAAGAATCTTTAAAACTGTACTTCTCCACGTGAAAGGAACACTCTCCAATCTTTACGTTATGTCGACATTGAGGAAACATATTTTAGCTCTTCGCAGAAATCAATTTAAACATCAGAGCAGAATAATCAACGTCAAAGGACGATTTAGATGTAAATTGTCTTTTGATTTCTGAGTCTATATAATTAGCGTTCCTCTTTTTCGAGAGTGAATGTACGAATTATTTTGAAAGATGTCTTAACCTATGCTTCGTATCTTGTTTCTACATTGTCAATCGTAAAACAATCTCTAAAATCCTTTGTCAACGAGGTTAAATGGTTGTCAAAGTTGCAAATGAAACTTTGAAGTGACGCTTTTCTGCTTTGTAGATTTTCCTGCTTTATATTTCTATCCTATAACATTAGTTTACCAAAAAGTTTAATGTGATAAGTTTCTCAAGTTAATTACAAATACGTGGTTTCAAAAATTCTCTGCTTGTTCGCAATTTTCCTCTTCCAAGCAGATTACTATTTGAAACAATTACCCATTACAACTGTTAATATATTGTTCTGTATTTCCTTGTTTTTTTTTATAATAAACTTTCATAACTTTTGCACATGTCTCGGCAAAGGATTCAAAGGGGTTGTTACAAAATTACTTACAAAAGGGTAATATTATTTGAATGGACGTATTTGGAGAAAAAAAGTACAATTTGTTGTTGCAGGTCTCAGTGGCGTAGCTTAGGGGGACAGCTGTCCCGAGCGGCCATATGATAGGGGCGACCGATTTTAGAAAAACATATTTACTACTTAAGGATATTTGAATGAACGGCGCTGACACTGAACATTCTTCTTTTTACGAAAGACATATGAACAGATGCAGGAACGGTTTGCTAATATTAAAAATGCTTAGATACGCCACTGGTATACGGTAAATGGGAATTTTGAAGATAACAAAGATTTTATGAAGATAATACATTCCTATATTTTTTTTCATAAACGAATTAATAGTAACATGTTTAGAAAAAGTATTATCCAATATGGCGGCCATTCTGAAAGCTGTCAGAAAATTTTCAATACACGATTATTATACAAAAAATGTCACAGAAATCCAAATTTACAATAAAAAAAGTTGGTTTCAATTTAAAAATAAAAAATAATGTTATTCTGTTCTGTTATTTCCGGAAAAAGCGGAAGTAAACCATGACGTCACAGAATAATTGAATCCATCGTAAGAAAGTTTTTGTTCTAGTCTTTCAAACAGGAAAAAAATTATTTCGATATCTCAATGAATAACGAAGATAAGGGGGGGTGGAACTTTTAAGTGGCCCACCCTGTACATGTAAATATATAATATGTATGTACCAGGTTGATATAAAAAAACATTCAAAATTAAATTAAGACCATTTTTCTATTATTCTTTGCAATAATTTCCAAGGCTCCTTCATTTTCGATGTGAAGTATGGAAAGCGGCGTAAATCTATCTTGATTAGCCAAGTTTTAATTCTTCTCATAGCCGAAAAACTGTGCCCGCACCCGGCACCTTGGTACCATGGGGGGCTAAGCCTCGCCATGGAGGTGGCTTAGCACCTCAACCCCACCCCCTTCCGTCGCCAATGGGTGCATCGACTCTTTTTGCTTACTGAGAGTCAACATAGAAATAGATATAGATTGGAAAATGGGGTAAAATTTAGGGATAATTATGAACAACAAACTTCTTTGGAATAAACATGAAAAGATAATAACAAATAAGGTCACAAAAGCTCCAATGGTATACAAAAATATTGCTGGGAAAAGATGACCTGTGTTATGTTAGTTCCTAGCTCCAAAACATTGAGATAGAATAAAGAGGAGAATCTATGAAGATACTGAAAGTGGTCGCACCTTTCATATGTCAAACTCGAGCTAGCGGAGCTCAGTGTTGCCAACCGGAAATTTTCCGTTTTTCGGGAATTTTCAACACAAAACGGGAATTTTTTACTTGTGTTCAAATTGTAAAAAATTTATGATTTTTAAAATAAATTAAATTAAAATTGTTAATTCTTTAATATATTTTTAAAGTTTTGTTAAAAGATTTATGTTTTTTAGAATATACTTTCTATACTTTGTTATGTACGTTCGTTTTCTGTTAATAAATATTATTTGAAAAATATGTACATGCTTGTATTTCTAGTATAAAACCGATTTTGTTAACGAGACGGAATTTTTTCATAAAAGAAAAAATTTTTAAAGTAAGAAGTGGGGAAAAGCTTACTGTAAGGTTGGCAACACTGGTGGAGCTAGTCAGTTTTAATAAAAATAAATGCCATTTTTTTAAATAGTTCCATTTAAATGATATAAGACCATTTTCATTTCGTCAATCTTAAAATTTAAAATATCAAATTATTGACAAATAAATCAAAGTACGACTCTTAAGTCGCCATTTTGATTTCACTTTTCGTCATTCTTGACATGGCTAAGTGCGTCCATCTGTCACCGCAATAATAGTTTGTGCAACAAGAGTAAAGATATAGACAATTCACTCGAGATGTAATATTATTTTCTACGACCCAGTATCGAAGATCTACAAATTTTAAATATTATTTTGAGTTATTAAGACAAAATAACTAATTTTACAATAATTTATGACTTCTATTAATTTATAAAATAAAGAAACATGAAAAAAAAGATTTAATTTAATTAGTCCTCAGCCCATATTTAAACCCGGGCCTCTCGCGTGAAAGACAAACGCAATGTCCTCACCTCCATCGCCACACTTACGATTTTAGTTTTAATATTCCTAATTAAATTAGTTTCATATAGTTTGATTAAAATTTGAGGTGTATTTGTAGACGACGAAATAAAAATAGAAATAATATTATTTATCGATTCTACACAAAAATAACTTATTATCACGTATATATTTAATCTTAATAACTAAAAAATATACAAACAATTAGTTTGACAGAATTGTCACTTATATAAAATTTAAAAAATAATACTAACCGGGTGAATATGAACTGTGATTGGTATATTTCTGTGGTGTTCTTACTAGGTAGAATGGATATGAAATATATCCGTTTAGGTGAACGCAATGGCATACTTTTTCGTTTTGTAGTTTGTGCGTAGATAAGCTAATATTCATTTGGGTGTAGAAAAAATTGTGTATATATGTCGTCTTTACTTATTTCTATCTCGATGCTCCAAATCCAGTCGGATCCCAAGGCGCCAGCGGTCGAAATTAATATTTTACAATAATTATTATTTATTCTTAATTTAAATATAAAGACTAGAACACCTTCAGTATGGTCTTCTCTGCAACTATAAAGTATGCCATTCAATTTGAGAAAGCCTATATTAGTTTGCTGTTCTATTGTCAGGATTACCTTCCTATAATTTTACAAGGGAATGTTCTTTAATTAAATTTGTGATGACCAATGGAAGATCCAGGTCCAAAAATATTTGGTTGCTTGACCCTTTGCTTAGTGACAAGTCTAGAAAAATGTGAGTGTGCAAAATGCGTTTTTTGGCCGCCATTTTTTTTTATTCATGAAAAATCATGTGTGGTATCAAATAATGGGAAATTTTATGCTGAAAAAGATTATGATAATGAAAAAAAAGATAAAAAATAATAAAGTGGTGGGCGAAAAATAGGAAGCTTATCTAGAAAATTTTATTTATTTTCAACACGTTCTTTCGAGGCACTATTTGTACAATCGCAACCAGAACAGTTGCAGCATATCTTAGTACATTCCACACCATACCGTCGACAAGTGCATCTACCACTACCACACGGCTCATTTGTATAAGTTTTGCTGGTGAAGCGGATTGTGTTTAGTAATAATTCTGGTGCAGGGCTCATTTCGCATATTATGGGCTGTAGTCGATCTCCTACTTTTTTCCAACCCCACTCTTCGGGGTTGGCAACATTGGTGTTCATAGTTATCCAATAAAGGCATTGTAAATGTACGCGATGAAGGTGATGAACAGCAGCATCTTCAGTTGATGGCAATCTTGCAATATTGAATTCAATTAATTTTTTTCATGAGATTATATCGTAGTAGATTTAAGGTATCTGTGTTTGGATTTCCACCGTACAACGATATCAATATTTGGTTCCAATGTCTGTAAGTTCCTTTCTGTTTGCATTTTCTGTTCCAAACACAGTAGCGCAAATGCTAAATTGTTCACATTTCCAAAAATGTCGATATGCTGCCGATTTACTTTTCCCAAATAAGGAGCTTATGGTATCGCATCCGGTTATAGCATGAGGAAAGAGAATGCACCCCTTTTCACCAAATATATGTTGCATCGATTTAATATCACGTTTTCTATCACTGAACGTAGATGATTGCAAGCAAATATTTCGTGTGTTATGGTAAATTAAAAGTACCAGAATGTCGGTGTCATCAGCAACAACTGTTACATGCTTTTCTTCAGTGTGTCAGCATCATCTGTAGCATGAATCACAGTGTGGCCATTGGCTTCTAAGTGTTTTCCTAGCATGGTAATAAAGCACTGTTTATTTTCATTATTAGCAAGAAAAGGTGCTTTGCCAATAAGAAGTGGAGAGCTCTCGGTAAATTTAACTGTTACCGACGTTTTTTTTGTGCGTATCTGATGCTCAACAGCCTTAATACTGGAAGTGGTATAGCCATCAAATACAACTGTCACAACTTTATATTGGTTAGCTATATGACTATTATATAGTTCTAACACATCTGAAAACTTCCCAGTTCTTGGCCATGGCAATTTGTGTAGTAGTGCACCACCGTCAAGAACATAACATTGGTCTTGAAGCTTGCACCAAAGCATGTCCAATGGAAATCTTCTTCAAATCACTTGCCTTAGCACCAATGATAATATCCAAGAAATGTTGCAAAACTGATGTCAACAACTTTTTATTATCCTGTTCAGATGCAATCTCTGATGACGAGGGATAGTGCTTTGTTGTAGTTGATAATAGTTTGGTTTCCGTTTTGATCAGTTTTGCTGCTGCTTCAATTAGATTCTATTTCTCTTATTCAGGGTCTTCTAATTTTTTCTTCTTCTGGTAATCCAAAATAATATCAGCCACTGTTTCACCCATAGTTAATATATTAGGCAATCCATACTTCGAGAAAACGATGATATTCCCAAAAAAAACTTCTTTAAGCTTTTGCAGCATGTAGCGTTCACTATATGGTTCACTACCAACTGGTAGAAAGTCTTTCATTTTAGTAACCAGCTGCTGGGCACAAACCAGCTCATCATTTTCTTCAAACAACTTACAAACTTTCAAAAAAGCATCTAGCTTGTCTTTCTCCTTAGGATGACCAAGAGGTTTGTAACGTAATTCGTCTTTGGGATTATATTGGTACTTTTTTGGGACCGGGTCACCTTTTCGAAAATTTACGCTGCATGCCTGGTGGTAAATGGCATCTGCTGCTGGCAAGTCATTAACTAATAGCAAACGGGATTGAACCTTTGCTGACCATAAATTATTTCTGGAGTTACATGCCTTTATAACTGATTTTTGAAACATTACTGTACGGACCTGTATAACCCCAGATTTATTCCGATTCTCACGATCAGTAACAAAGCGACCACAAAATAAACATTGTTCTGTGAATAAAAATGTTGGTATGTTCGACCAGAGTACTCCTGCAACTACCTTGTGCTTCATCCTGAGTGGATAACTTTAATTTTGCATCTTTGTGGATATTATTTGGATTTGTATATACACGGCGGCATTCAACATTGACTCTCACGGCGTCATCAGGAAATGGTTCAAATAACTCATGGATATTGTCTTTTCGAATTTTACTTGCACTTATAATTCCTTGTATACCTTTGGCAGATAACTTAGCGAACTTTGAAGTTTCGCCTACATATTTTTACATACCGTATATAATTAGTTTTTTCCATACTATTTTGGTGTTCATTTTTATTCTTTTTAATCCATAATCTGTTTTTTTTTTAGCATAAAATTTCCCGTTATTTGATACTACACACAATTTTTCACGAATTTTAAAAAAAAATTTAAGATGGCGGCCAAAAAACGCATTTGGCACACTCACATTTTTCTAGACTTTTAGTATGTTGAAAGGATATGAGTAATGAGCTCAAAAATTCAAACCTCGTCTTTGTAGGAATTAGTTCCACCTTAAAATCTACTTCGACTATACTATAGTGACATTCCAATACTAAAATTCTGAGGAAATTTGTAGTCTGTCCAGGGCGAGTAGTGCTTGTCTGATATCTGTATAGACATGTTCCTTCAAAGGATATTATCTCTGATGATGTCTTTTATTATGGTGAACATAGTGTTTTACAGTTTTTTAGCACAGAACAGAAACACATTTTATTATGAAATATTAGATCACTTGTCTTATACATCCTATAACGACCAGTCCAGTCCATGTCTTCATAATGACAGAGATAATAATGATATGCTTCGATAACAATATCCACTTTAAAAAATATCAAACTCTGTTTTTAAATTCATCATTATTCCGACTAAAACAACCTCAACGTAGTACGGCCTTGGCTTTTAAGAAGCCAACTCACCGTTACAGAATTTCAATATGGCAACCTTTTAAAATGTCGTCGTTAACGGTCCGCGACGTGCCTGAAATATTATTTGATCAACGGCTGTTAAAAAAACTAAAAATCGCGAAAAGAATAAAAGTAGGTCAATCGTATGTTTCTACCCTAATTTCCAAACCGAAGATATGTTTATTACAAGCCATGATCGCTTGAAATGAACGAATGCAGAAACCTACAAAGTAAATTGAATTAGCTGAATTTGCAAGTCATGAACCAATAATTCTCAATTCGCCCGAGCTCAAACTTTACGAAATTCAAATGAAAATTAAGGTTATCAAATCAAATTTATTCAGTTACAATTTATTAAATTTACATTTAAAAGATATAACACTGCTTACCAATCCAATTGAAATTTGTGAAATTTGGTTTGAATTGTAGAGGGTACAATATTTTTTACGAGGGCTGTCCTCTTTACACTAGTAGGCTATGATATTTTTGCATTTCATTCTAGTTGTTTACATGGTGGAAGAATACAGGTGAAGCGGTAAGCGGTACGAAATTTGGTCAGTCTTGCGCATGACGTCACCTTCGGAGCATATTTTTGTTTTGCCTATGTCTCCAATGTTAAAAAGCGATTTTTAAAGTTATTCTAATATTTTCCTGGTAGTGTTTAGAAGTTTATAGATATATTTATCTTAATATTTAATATCATTTCTATATATCAATAGGCCTGTTTAGAAATTATTGGTACGTATTATTAAATTAATTTCTTATTAAGTTGGTAGTGTAATTGATATAAAGTTAGGTTATGTAACATTTTTGTTGTATTTTAAAGATAAAAAAAATAGTTTCTATTCATTATTGTTATTTTAATATATCATTATTATTATTATATTATTGGTACATTAAAATCTACTATATTTTAGGGTGTGTAGTTACTAACAAAATGCCAGGTTGTGCAGTGTTTGGCAGCAAGAACTATTCAAAGGGAACAAATATTAAGTATTTTGGATTTCCGAAAACAGATATAGCCAAAGCCTGGGTCGACGGTTGCGGGTGAAAAGATACAATTAATTTGAAAAATGGTATGATTTTTGCAAACCTAATTTGAATATGATTCATTTTATGTCTTGTTTCTTTTTTAAGCTTGTATTTGTTCCATACATTTTTCGAAGGATAGTTTTGAAATACCCTTACAACAGAGGCTATTAAACTACTCCACTAAGACTGGCAGAAACTTAAAACAAACAGCAGTTCCTACTGAAAATCTCCCATTGAAAAAAAGACAATTGTCTGCAGAAAGTGATGATAGATTAAGAAGGCAGGCAAAAAGATATCGACAAACATTTATTGAGAGCTTTGTTAATATTTCGGGGCATTCCAGACAATTGTCAACTGCAGACCAGGACAAGGAGAATCAAAGTTTGGAAACAGACACTCAAAATATATTGGTATCATCAGAACTAGAAACGTATGTACAAATTTACCTTATTAACAAAAAATGTGGCTTTGAAAAGAAAATTACACAACTTAGCATGTACTAATTAACATTACAATCATTTCAAAACAATTTTTTTATTAAATATTAAACTTTGAAGTGATAATTGCTTTTATTTCAATATTAACTGTATGTTATTGTTTCAGATGTGACCACCGAAATGAAATTATTATTTTAGAGAAAACTATTAAGAGTCTTCGTGAAGAACTAAACAAAATTACTGAAAAATGCAACAAATCAAATATAGAAATACTTTCATTGAAAGAAGAAATTAGCCAGTTGAAAAATAATTCTCAAGTGGAAATTCAGGAAAGTAAAGTAAATGTTTCACCCGGGTGAAATAAATGTTTTATACAATGAAAATAAAAAAAGAATTCGTTGAAGTTCGGATGACATAGCATCCACAATCTCCCTAAGAAGCATTCGTCCTAAGGCTTATAGATTTTAAGAACTGTTCATTATCCTTTACCTGGGTTTACTACCTTAAGAGACTGGGCTAAATGTTTAAATTTAGAACAAGAAATATACATTATAAAGTGTTAAGCAAGATAAAGAAGTAAACATTATGTACCTATAAACCATTTTTAAACATAAATAAATCAATTTAAAATAACACCTCTGTGTTTTTTATTAAAATAAAGTATGTTTTGCCAAGTGTTTCTATTTATTAAATACATAAAGGGGTTTACCAGCACCCAACCATACAAGAAAGTAATTGATCTGTGCATACAAGTTATTGATGGCCATGTTTGATGACTAATTTAAAATTAAATTATTACATTTATAATCTATAAAAGTAACTACATACTTTCAAACTGATTATTTAAGAAATTTGGCGACTAAAAAAATATACTGATCATAATAATTCATGTCACCTTAATTTTATTGTTCAGCATTCGTTAACATTATACACAAGTTTATTTGAATCGATTCAAAATTATTTATTGTTGAAGAATTAATTACATTCTTATTAACAAAGATAGATAACATAAGTTAAAATTCAAAGGAAAAGAAACAAACAAAATATTCATAAATTAAATTTTTTATTTTAAAATTTTTTAAATTCTAATATCAAGACAAAATATAATATAAAAACAAAAATGCACAACCTAAGTACAAATATGACAATCGAGAAATATATATATACAGGAGTATACACATAAATTAAAATGAACTACTTAATTCAAGGAATCAGAAAAATTTATCCACTTTGTAGTATACCTTTTTGAGCAAGAGTTTCTTGCTTTTTTAAACATATTTAATGAGTCAGTACTTCCTATTATTAATTAATTGGCAAGAGGTTAAACATTTTTCCACTATACACAATACAAGGGACACCACATATTTCAGTTTCACATTTAAATTAGTTATTTGTATTTGCCTTTTATTAGTTCCAGTTTTTATCCGTACTGAGCCACTAAAACTTTTTAATGGTAATGTCTCTGTAAGTTTAGGTACGTTTTGGCTATCATCTTGATCTCAATCTATCAGATAGCAATGCTAGGTATGAAGATTTAAATCCTAGATGTAACATCCTCTTCCAAGTTTTGTGATGGAAAAATTCAGTTTCAGATGAACACTATCTTTTTTACGCCAAAGAGAAACTATATTAGGCTAAATTCCTTACACCATGGCTAAATTCGAAATAAATTACCTACTTTTTTTGTATAAAAGCACAAAATATTTTTTTTATTTGGCATTACTTTTGCACAAGCGTCTATCTGCCTATAGTGACTTTTCTTGTATTATTGAGCATAACTTGATGTTATTTGACGCAGTTGTTATTTTCTTCTAAATATATTTTGAGTTTTATAATGATTATAGAACTAGGAAATAAAAATTAAACTTCTTGACAATCATTACAAAATGTAAACAAAGCCATGGAATGGCATGGCAGTGTATAGGAGGCCGTGGCAATACCGATGTTGACGTCATAAAACCTGCGCACCGCTTCACCTGTATTCTTCCACCATGGTTGTTTACAAGTTTATTTAGTGACAGTTATCAAATATACCTGATTTTTTGTAAGTTACATGAATTTAAAGTAATTCTTTCGCCAAGTGATGGAAATGAATGAGGAGCATTATCGGGACTGTGATTTTTTTCAATTTCAAGCATCGCTTAAACCTTAAGGAATGTATTGAAAAATCAATGGAGTGCTTGGTGACAAATCGTGTTCCTTCGCTACCGTAAAGCGGTAGTACAATGAATTTCAACGTGGTCGGCTTTCCTTAAATGACACTTTTCGAGCTCCTTATAAAAAACGACAGTTATAGAAAAAATATTCATCTTATTCGGAACATTATTAAAGAATGAGAATCCGTAAACTTTTTTCTCAGTGGGTTCTCCAGCTCGGAGCTCACGCTGCTGCTCGAACAAATCAGTATTTGAATCACATACAGGGTTGCCAACCGGTCTTTACCGATTTACTCTCAAAAACTTTTCCGGATTACTCACAATTACTCACAACCTCAAAATCTTAATATTACTAGTTTTTTTATATAAATCTTATATTTTGTACTCTTGCACTTTGGTTTGAATTTATTTTACTACTGTGCAATGTTGCCAAACATTAAAAGATAAATTTTCAGAACATACAAGAGTCGAAACAGATGCACCTTTTTTCTGTGCATTCACTATTTTAATAACAAAGTAATATACAGGTTGATTCATAACTATTGGGACATAGGCTAAGGCAGGTTATTTGGACAAAAATATGGCGATAGGACCAAATATACCTTAATAAAATATTGCTGTGGAATTTGTTTTTTTCTGATGTCACTGTATATTTATGAATTGATATCAAAATTGGCACAAAGGCATATTTTTCGACAAGGAATAATATTTTATGTATTATTTCATATTTTGTTACCAGGAGGCGCCACGTGAATGAATCCTAATGATGAAATTAAGTGGTAACTTTTTTACGAAACTTTTTAGTATTTTTGATTAGAAAATTTCACCCGTTTTCGAGAAAAACGCAATTGAACAACTCACAAAATATTTCATTTATGAAAAGTTTGCTTTGCAGTGTCAAATAATTTGCTGTTAGATTATAGTTTATTATTATTACTATTATTATTATTTAACGCCCTGTATCTTACAGCAATATTTTATTGAGGTATATTTGGCCCTATCGCCATATTTTGATACAAATAACCTGCCCTTAGCCTATGTCCCAATAGTTATGAATCACCCTGTATATAAAACATCTTTGTCATCAGCTGAACAAAAAACACAGATAAAAAGGATTGGAGAATCAGAGTAGCTTCTTTATTAACGGACCAAATCATAATAAATCATTAATTCTAATATTAAAAAAAAAATCTACTAATAAAAAAATATACTTTTAAAATGAACAAAAAAAAAAGATATTAATCGACGGTTGGGACAATCCCAATGGGACTATCACCATCGAAACGACACCTAGTGTTGTAAAATATCAAAATTACTTTTACTCTATTACATTGACCAAGCAATAGAGGACGTTGCAATTTTAAAACTATAAAATTGTAATGACGGCTAAAAGTACTAGGGGGGTAAAATAAGGCTTATATTAAAATTGTTAAAAAGAACATGTTTTTAATAAATTATCCGATCAGGATTTTGCCTAACTACCATGAATATACCCACGCTGACTTCCCGATTACTCACATATTACTCACAATTGCCCTTTACTCACAAAATTACTCACAGACTAGTAAATTACTCACAAATGTGAGGAATTACTCACAGATTGGCAACCCTGATCACATACTTTGATTACTATACGAGGCAAGAGAGAGGTCCGACACGCCCAACATAGGGCGCGGCCATTTTGAACCCCCTGAAATTTTTCAAGCCGTATACGAGGTTTGTCAAAAAATATGAATTTTGATCAAGAGTAAAGTACGTTTATTTTTGACAAAATCGAAAATTTTCATTAAGAAAAGTTGATTAGAATTGAATATTACATTCAAATATGCAATTACACCGATCTATCTGAAAAAACAGATTTTCTTATTTTTTATAAACTCTACACTCTACACATTGATTGTAAATATCTGAAAACGTTATAAATTACGTTAGCTACTATAAACATGATACGCTTTCCTTTTGTTGATGTTTGTGAAGAATTTAGCAAATTTCTTAATGAAAATTTTCGATTTTGTAAAAAAATTAACGTACTTTACTCTTGAGCAAAATTCATATTTTTTGAAAAACCTCGTATACGGCTTGAAAAATTTGATATCTGATGACTGTATTTTAAGTTTTGGGTCATGCAGGACTTTTTATCAAGAATAACTTTTTTTTCTAAAATCAATAATAAAAATGTTTTCCATATGGTTCCAACTTAAGTAGACACACTGTATATTCTTTCAAAGGGCTATTAAATATAAACTTTAAAATACCTGTTAAGGGTCGATCTTTTAACCTCTGAGTAAAGTTACATGTAGGTTTACTTGACAGATTAACAAACATTATTCCTATAGTTTAATCAGCAAGTAGTTACTTTCAACTTTACTTAGAGGTGAAAAGACTTGGCCCTATTAACAGATTCATTACAAAGATATGTTGGTCCATTTTTGAATTTTTATTAAATTAATGTAAGTATAAAATAAAAATGCAGCTACTAAACATGAAAAAGTAGATATCCTAGAATTTAATGATGACAATCAAGTATTCTATGGAATAGACACTTCGAAACCATTTTAAATTGCATTTATGTAAGATATTAAAGCAATCAAGAATGTCATGAGATAAATCTTTTAACAGATCAAAATGATTTTCTTGAAGTCGATTAGAAAATGTTGATGTTCCTATGATATTATGTGACATTATTTCAAATTATACAAGTTATTAGATTAAATAATTATTGTGCGTTATTTTTTTGGTTAAAATTAAAGTTAAAGGTTGTTGTGTTCATTACATTAGTTATTTTTCTTCAAATTAAATAATTGTTAAGTACTATGATATACATTTATTTAGTTAATCAACTGAAATATTTGAATTTTTACATTTAAAAGGGCGTTAAGTTAATAAACATTTAAAAGGTATAAAATTAGTCGTTGAATAGTCCGGCCACGAGACAACTCTTATAATAAAATTAATATAAAATAACTTTGAGAATCGATATTTAGATGATTGAGGTTTTAGTTTTATTTTTTTTATATGGCGAATTATAAATTATTCCAAGCATATGCCAAACGGCTTGTGTGAGAAGATGGTGGATATTTATAGATTTTCTTGTCAGCATTTTGTTAAATAAATTTTGTATAAATAATATGAAGACCATGTTCAACACTCAAGCCTTTTTATATATAGTCTTAGAATCACTTTT
Organism: Psylliodes chrysocephalus; assembly: GCA_927349885.1. Taxonomy (NCBI): domain Eukaryota; kingdom Metazoa; phylum Arthropoda; class Insecta; order Coleoptera; family Chrysomelidae; genus Psylliodes; species Psylliodes chrysocephalus. The sequence goes on from OV651821.1 coordinate 24,674,865, forward strand.
TCTAAGCATGTGCCAAAAGCCTTGTGTGGGAAAATGGTGGAAATGTATAAACTTTTTTGTCAGGTTTTTGTTAAATAAATTATATATAATTAATATGATGACCATGTCCGACACTCAAGCCTTTTGTTATATAGTTTTAGAATCACTTTTTCTAAGCATATGTCAAACGGCTAGCGTGGGAAAATGGTGGCATTTTCCATACAATTTTCCTGCAACTTTTCGACTCAAGCCTTCGTTTCGTCCACATCCGATACTCATGCCAATTTTATTATTACGTCTAACACATTAATAAAATTCTATGGTTAAAAAGGCTTGCATGAAAAAATTTCTCAAAAATCAAAAAAAAATTGCGGTAATTTTTCCGACTCCAAAATGCACTTATCCATTCGCGCCATTCAAGCCAATATGTTTTTCGGGCTAGTGACGATGTATGTATTCATACTTTCGACGTATTCGTATTCAAAAATCTTTATTTACATATATACATTTAATTTATTCATATAATATTGAACACATTATTTCACAGATGGATTTCTTCGCGCGAAAACTAGAAGTGTTCCGCTCCTGTTGTGACCTCTGTCGAAGTCATGACCGATGAATGGGCCAATGTAGCCAAATTACATGTTACTATTTGGATTAAATCTAGCATCTCCTTGTTAAAAATAAACATTATATGCCAATTTAGGTTCATTAGCTAGAGCGATAATTGAATTTTGTTAGGTTTTTGTCTGATTTTACTTCTGTCTGTATTCCCTGAAAAACTTTTATAAAAAACAGGGTTGTCCTTGTCTGTGTGTTGGTCTTGTGGTAGATTGTGGTGATTAACCAAATCACAGGGCTGCACTGTGCATCCCCAATCGCCACAGAATTCAGGACTTTAGGATCCAAAATTCTGCATCGATCGATGACGTCACCGTGCAGTCCTCCGTCCGACTACTTTTGTCAAGAAGCCGGCTTTGTGATTTGGCTATTCAGTGGGATTTCTGTTGCTGTGTAGTCCGTACGTATGTTGTCCTGACTCGTCAATCTCGTGTGTATATTTGTAAAGCTTTATGCAGACAGCCGTGTACCCTGACTGCACCATCCCCTTGGTGAATTGACTGTATGTCTTCCTTAAGAGTAGTGGGAAGACAGTTATTATAAAACTTGTTTGATAAACTAAGAATATAGGATTTAATAGGCTCAATGGATGTCTGCATATGCATGTCATTTATCCTGGCGTATCGGTCATACCCCAACGCCAGCCTCAGACACCTGTTTTGAATTACTTGTAATTTACGATAGTGAGTTTCAGCCATCGAACAGAAGACTGGACTTCCATATGTCAGAATCGGGCGAAGTACTTGTTTGTATAAGAGGATTTTGTTTGCCGTAGAAAAACCACTTCTCCTGTGCAATAGACGGGCTTGTGTGGAAAAATCAGTTAAAATATCGATTTTTCTCTACAAGATTACGTCCTTATTTCAACCCTTTAGCCACTTGCAACATTAAAGCCTTTGGTTTTCCGAAGCCTAGTTCTAATAATTAATCATATAGTGAAAATGGCTTGCGTGGAAAAATGACCAAAAAACACCTTTTATTTCTGTTAAGGAAAATCGAATTTTCTATATGTTATCCCCAGGGGCCGCTCATAAATTTGCTTTCATTCTACTCAAAATCAATGTACTTTTCAACCCTCTTCGAGGCTTGCATGCGAAAATGGGGCACCTAAATCAGTCACTATCTGACGGTCTAATAAATCGGTACTCATTTTTACGGCACTCCAGAGCAGGATTAAAGAAACAGTCTGACATCTGCCTCATCTAAAAAACTAATAATTTTTTCAGATGAGAATGTAACTCAGTTTCATATTGGGCACACTTTAAAACCACGCTCGAAAATATCTCTTAAAAATAATTGATCTAATTAATCATAAATACCTTACTTAACGTTTCTCGTCTTCTCGCAATATTTCACCTTAATCTTCACTGTCCCAGTTCTCCAAAGTGCCATTGCTAATCAACATTATTTAACCATGAATACTTTGTTTTGTTAATTAAAATTATTGTAGGATGTTACTATAAAATTATAATGCCCAATTTGATCAGGGTCCTATAAATAGTGTGACAATCTATAAAATTAATATATACCGTAATCAATAGAATCTATAGTTTTATACAATTGTCAGCAATTAATAATAATAAATTTTTCTTTTATAAAACTTTTCTTTGTTCAAATTATTTTCTAATGATATTTTTTAGAACAATAATGTTTCAATAATTAATTATTGTAGCGAATCTTTTTTTGTCCCGACGCGGTCCATAATTAAAAAAAAACACACATTTTACCATAGGAATGTTGACGTTTTATTCCACAATTTTTTGAGCTGTGCTAAAAATTATACTTATCTTGCCGTTACAAACTGACAAATTGATTAAAATTGAAATTTACACCATATTATTAATAGTATATTACGTAACAAGTGTTGTAAGTAACCCATTACGCACGAAGTGAAAAAGTTTACGCACAAAGCCGCGCAGCGGCGAGTGCGTAAATTTCACTCGTGTAACGTACTATACTTTTTCTACACCCACTTATTTTCTTCTATATAAGGACATATTTATGCTTGTGACGCCAATCCATAAATTTTGTTAATGGGATTAAACTTTTTTTAATCTTTTGTAACACTTCAGTACCTAAAATTAAATATTAAAAAAAAATAAAAAGTTCAAGAACTTTCTTTAAAAGTCACTGTCTTCACTATAACTACTGGTATCATCATTTTCTTTTGTGATGTCTATTATTATAGGGTATATTAACTTTTTCATTGTTATATCCACTTTCCAAAATGAGTTTTCTACCTTTTTAACATGATCAATGCATTTTCCCAATGTTCTCTATTTACATCTGAAACTGCCACATACTTTGATTTTCTTTTACTATACGGAGAATGGTCCCACTGCGCAGCTTTCTAAGTGCCTTTTAAAAGAAGATTGAAAACTCCGCCATTTTGATCCCTTATTACGTGTTGCCTACATCTTGGCGCAATATTTTTAATAGGTGCGTTTTAATCATCCGCTTCTGCTTCGGAATTGTCGGTTTTCTTGTTTTAATCTGACAGGTTAAAACGACTAAACTGACAATTCCGGAAGCAGAAGCGGATGATTAAAACGCACCTGATATTTTGCTTGCTGCTGTCAGTGTCAGTGAATATTATTTTTGGAGTCACAGTTTATTGCTAAAGAATCAGTTAGCTCACTCGGACCAGTTGAAAGTTCCAAAATAACATCCACTCCAAGGATACAAATTCAGGATACGCAGAAGACTGCTGTTTTATTATAGGCGGTTGTCATATATTGTATTATCCGAGTTGCGCGGTGTATAAACTGGAACATTGAGATTAAAAGTGCCAACGCAGAGTGAGCGATCTGATTCTTTAGCTATAAACTGTGGCATAGGAATCAAAATGGCCGCGCCCCATGTTGGGCGTGTCGGACCTCTCTCTTGCACTGTATAGGAAACTGCCTTCAAAAACAAATTTCGCACATCAGGTAGGTAATTTAAATGTTGTATGAATTCTTTCGAGAAACATACCCTTTTAATTGTGACCATGGTATAACGGTTTAAAATCGCATCGAATTATTTTAATTTATTTTGTCCCATCTCTATTTTAATAAAGCCCGAATTTTTGTACTCTGAACACATTTTTCTTCTTCGTTTCGAAGACCATATGATTACGGTGTTGCCAAACGTTTAAGCCATATTTCGGTGTTGCTGGGTTTTTATTTTTTATTAAATATTACCTCTGTGAAAGAGTAATCATGGGTTAAGTGCTAGTTACGTGTAAGTATAGTTAATAAGGTTAATAGTATGTAATGATAATTATTAAATTTGTAGTATTTTGTAATTTTAAATATATGTACAGTAGGGCCATCTAATGATTTGCGGTGGAATTGTGCCTTGCATGGCAGGAAAACTCGCGCATCTGCGCGATAAGTCCCTTAAAGTACTCACTGTTGGTTACTTGTTCAGCAGCTTGGGTGTTAGTGACTTCGTTCAATTTTCTAAATTATTCTGACTTATCCAAGTCATCCTTAAAAGGGAGTCCATTTAGAAATTGTTTTTCGATTTTGGGAAGTATATTGGTGATCTGGATTATGGTATTTTTGTGATATTGTCCCAAAATCATTTCTTGAAAAAGGATAAAATAAGTTCACATGCTCAGTGTCGTTTCTTGGTAAGTAATTTTAAGTCTATATATTATAGTTTTTTTTCATTACTAGTGTTTAAAAATATTCCTGTTTTTCTTACAGTATAGTTATAATTTAATTTGTATATATTTTCCTCCCTTTTTGCATTAGCGGTCACTTTTGGATACCGTTACAAATAAATTTAATATGTTACTTGAGTTAATTTAATAAATATTTATATATATCTACGTTCTCCTTTACTTTTAGTAAGAAAGGAATGAACAGAAGTCTTGGAGGTGAATCTTTTTATTATCGTCAGATTTTGCTACCAGTAACATACGTTAATATTTCTCTACATTTCCTTTTCTTATTGTAAAGAAGAAAATAACAGAAGGCTTAGCAGTTAACCGTTGCTCCATCGTCAGATTTTGCTACAAAAACCCCTTATTAGGGTAAGTAACTACTACTTGCTACTTTATATAATTTTATTTCATTGGGTTATCTCGTGAATATTATATTTTTTTTTAATTTTTAGTTCCCACCTCTAGCTTTAACCAGAATTATGTTTTTTTGCCTAGATTATCGAGTTTTAAATTTTTGTTGCCAAATAATTTAATTTTCTATGGGTTTATTCATTAATTAATATTTATATTTGATGGCAAACGCAATCAGTGATAATTTTTATTTTGTTAATTTCCTTTTTTTTTAAGAATGACGTTGGGTAAATTTTATTCTTTTTAATTTTTAAAAAGAAAGGAAACCTTCACTGATTCTTGCGTTTTAAAATATTCATAGCATGTATATTTTTTTTTAATATGGTATTTATTTTAGGGTTTTTAGTATTACTTGTGGAACTTTCGAGTTGTTCTTTGGATAATGCCGAGGAGTACCGTTGATTGTGGGCACAAGTATATGGATTATTGTTGGTGCCATCCATAGCTTGGTTTGGTTACTTCTGGTGCTGCTTTCATCAGCTGTTTCGACTGGGTCGAAAAATCAACCATGGTTCGAGTCACGCAAGTTCCTATATAATTTTTATTACATTTATTTCTATATTTTCTTATTTATTTTTTTTGCTTATTGCTTATCGCTTGCTATATATTTATTTAATTTGGTATTTACGGATTAGCTTAAGTAGTTTATTTATTGGCTTACCAAAGGTTTAGGTATTCCTTGTAAGCGAAACACTAAGGCTTTGCTGTTCGGTACTTACATTTAATATTTTATTTTATATATGTCTATATAGCGCATGCGCCTGAGCTCAAGCGACGCCATTATCGTAAATTTCGCATGTTGCTGGTCGTTTACTATTGCCATATATTTAGTAATTTTGCACCCTTAGTTACCGCATTTATTTTAGATATTTTTTTGTTTTTTTTTTAATTATTATTGCTATTGAGAATAAGCTAATAGTATTATTGCATATTTTCCTATAATTTAACCCTTACTGTCATTATTCATGAATTTACTTTTGGTTTTGTTAATAAAATTACCTTTGCGAATTTAGTTGGTATTATTATAATTATTTTTTTTTACAGATGAGTATGCATAGGTTATTAAGTATATATTGATCATTTGTTAAGTTGGTGATCAGTAGGGACACTCGTAGGTGCTCAGGCCAATTTAACTGGCGCCCTATATTATTTAACTATTATTTTAAACTGAGATCGAACCACCCCATCTCCACTTAGACTAGCCGTGAGCCCTGAAATTTGAACATCTAGTAACCATTTGTACTTAGCCTAATAATTTCAAATTATTGGAACAATTTATTATTTTTGCATTTTTTTTTTTTTTGATAAATTATTTCGAATACGATTAGATAGGTTACAATGGATTTAACTCTTCGTGATTAAAAGGCAATCTGATAATTTCAATTCATTTTTCTACTTGAGCTATCTCGTCTATAATAAATTTTTCTAATTTGTTTTTATGTTACCTTGTTATTACGAGTAATTCTGCCTTCAAGGATTTAGGAGGTCTAATATTTTTTTGAATGAAGCCATTTTGAAATATCTTCTTTTTTCCATCTTGTTGTAGGTAGTAATTCCTTTAATCGACTGTGATAGGCTGCATTATCCAAAACAATAACGGAGTTGGCTGGATTTTTTTTATAATGTTAACATAGGGCCATTCCATTTCTTCATGGTAGTCTTTTGTTTTCTTTGACTCGAACATTAATAAACCATCATGAAAAAATACATCGGTGCTTCCAATGTGGGTTATTATTAAACGAGTTCCTTTTCCTGTAGGATTTTGTAATGCACAAGAGACCCCTTCCATAAAGACTTGTTTTTTAATTTTGATGGAGGTATCTTGCCAAATTGTTGTTACTGTAGGTCCAGCATTAACCCATGTTTGATCTAAATAAAATACCTGTGCATGCTGATTCCTTGCGTCCCTTCTATTCCTTAAATAATAATGTCGCCACGCAATGATTTCGCGTTTCTCTGTTAAAAAGCTGTTTCTGTCACGTTTTTTGTAACGAAAGTTTAATTCATGTAATATTTTTAACAGGTGAAAATTTAATTATATTTGGAAGAGTGGGGATATTTTCTATTTCTGGATGTAATTTTTTAGCTGTAGGAATTTTATTTCGAAAGAAAAAAGAATATACCATTTGTCTTATTATATTCCTAATTCAAGTTTCAATAAAGGTCTTGTTTCTTCCTGGGGGCTTTTTTGGGATGTGAGACTCCTCCAATAACTGTATCTTTTTTAATTAAGTTTAGTAGCTATTATTTCATCCACAGCAAGTGAAACAAAGTGTTTTCAATATTTATTAAATACATTAAGTACAATATTTTTTTCTTCTATAGATAATGCTTTATGGACCACTAGGTCCTCTACGCGTACTTGTGCTCGCGACATTTCCTAATGCACTCGCCATTCTTATATAACTGTAAAATTATATTATACAGGGTGTTATTGAAATACACGTACATATTAAAATGGGGAATAGTATGTAATGACCAAAAACGATTGGCACCAATTTTAACTTCAAATTCTAAAATTTAAATATTGGGGAAGAGTCCCCTTTTCCGACCTACTAGTTTCCATATTTAAAGAAGTAAAATAAATCGAAATTGAACTTACCCATAGAAATTGCACTGTTGCCGTAGCAAAACCAATTAATTCAAAATAAAGTTTATTACAGTAATTGTTCAAAATGCCGTCCATTATTATTTACACACACTTGCAATCGTCTTTTCAAAGAACTTTGAACATTAGAAATTAGTCTTGGATTTTGTCGTAGTTCCTGGGCTACCGCATTAACTTTATTGGTTAATTGTTCAACACTATTAATAGGTTCATTATAAACCAGTTGTTTCATGTGACCCCACAAAAAGAAATCGCATGGATTTAAGTCCGGAGATCTCGGAGGCCACTTAGTAGGTCCATTTCTGCCTATCCACTTATGAGGAAATCTAATGTTCAAAAACTGCCGTACGTTTAAATCAAAGTGAGGAGGAGCGCCATCTAGTAGGTACCACATCCGTTGCCTTAATTGTAACGGTATCTCTTCTAGGAGTACTGGCAAAATATCTTCTAAAAAGTGGAGATATCCTGGCCCATTTAACCTGGATATAAGGCCTGGACTTTTTGGATGTGATAAGGATGTAAACCTTGTTCTTTAAGTGTCCGCCACACAACAAATGAGGACACTCCAATTTCAAGACCTAGTCTTCTACAACTTAATTGAGGCCGGTTTTCAACAGCTTCCAATATTTCTTCTTCGGCCGCCAATGTTCTTTGTGTTCTTGTTCTCCCTCGATCTGCATTGACACTCTCAAATTTTCCATGGTCTCTTAGATGCTGAACAGTTGAAATAAACGTACGACAGTCCGGAATTCTCCGATTTGGAAACCGTTCGCGATACAGGATTTGTGCTTGCCGAGAATTTTCTCCAGCTGCCCCATAAACCAGCACTATATCCGTTAGTTCAATATTCGTAAATAGTGGCATCGTAAAAAAATATTTAAAAGTAATCTTAACAACACTTTTTACCAACTTGGAAATGACGCGCTCGTGTTAGCCAGATTCGTAAATCAACTAAAATTTTAATAATCTATAGTTTCAAAAATGTATAGTTTAAAAACAATCATTTATCAAATATTCTAGTTTTTTGATAACGAGGGTAGTAAAAACCAGTCTTCGGAAATAGAAATTAATTCGAAAATCTTGGCAACATGGTTATTTCTTACAAGACTAGTTTTCTTATCATCTGACAAAAACTTGCATATTAATTACTGTTGATGTTTAAAATAGGTAAATAAACCTAATTTATATAGGTCATCCTCAACATATCAGTGAAGTACGTTTGTTTTAGAATTAATTTTCAAAAATTAATAACTCCCTTAATAAGGGGTATTTTTAAAAAATAATATTTTTCTACATTCAGTGGGGATCTGCGCAATACCCAGTTTTAATATGTACGTGTATTTCAATAACACCCTGTATACTAATACAAAAATTCCGAATCAATTAAAATACATACGATACGGCTATGAATAAATAAAGTCTGACTTATATGTCAAAAGAAGAGGTTTATTACAGTAAAAACCATGGAAACATGATTAACCCGGCATTACTCTGGCGGGATCAAAGTTATAAGTTTTTAGTTTACAATTGTAAGTATGATGTAATTATTGAAATGTTTTTCGTTTAAACTAATTATATTTGTTTTAGAATCATGGGAGACTATGAAAGAAGTCAGCAGCGGCTATTGAATATGTGGAATGAGATTGAAAGTGACGAAGATGAAGCTTTAGGCGGATCAGAAAGTGACGATGATAACTTAGTTTATGTTAGTTCTCAAATAAGTGATCCGGAAGAAGTCATTGACTTTGAAAATATTATGGAAGAGAATGACCAGCAACACTTTATACACCAAAACTATTATTTAGGTAGAGATGAAGTTACGAAATGGTACAAACACTGTAGTACAAGCCGAGTAAGGACAAGAGCTGAGAATATAATTACGAAACTACCTGGACCTAAACAATATGCTCGTAATGCAAAAACACCTTTGGAATGCTGGCAACTCTTCTTTGATTAGAATATGCTTATTGACATTAGACAATGCACAAACTTGATGATTCAACAAAAATCACAAAATTATAAAGATAACCAAAATTGCGGTGAAACAAACTCGATCGAAATAAAAGCATTATTTCGCCTTTTATATCTTGCTGGTATCTTTAGAAGTTCGCATCGTTGTTTGCGCGATTTGTGCAAGTCAAATGGAACTGGAATGGATATATTTCGAGTTGTAATGTCTTATAATAGATTTTCATTTCTCTTATTATGTCTAAGATTTGACAATTTTGAGAATAGACCCTTGAGGCTGCAAATAGACAAACTTGCTCCCATAAGGTCTGTTTTTGAGAAATTCGTCTCAAATTGTCCGAAAACTTACTTGCCTGGGCAATATATAACTTTAGATGAAAAACTGGAATCTTTTCGTGGGAGATGTTCTTTTCGGCAGTAAATCCCCAACAAGCCCGCCAAATATGGAATCAAAATTCAAGCCCTTGTGGATGCACGTTCATTTTATACTATAAATATGGAAATATATCCTGGCGAAAAACCAGATGGTCCATATAAATATAGTAACAGTGGATATGATGTAGTAGACAGGATGGTGGCGCCAATATCTAAAACTAAACAAAATGTAACATTCGACAATTGGTACACCAGTTTAGAGGCAGTAATTAATTTGCGTGATAAACACAATCTGACTACTGTCGGAACTGTTAAAAAGGGTAAAACAGGTTAAAGGATGATTCCACTTGAATTTGAAAATATAAAATCAGAAAAATCAAGTAATCCATGTTTGGTTTCCAAAAAAATAATACGTTAGTGTTCTATGTACCTACAAAAAATAAATACGTCATATAACTTTCATCTTTACATCAGGATGATAACATAGATGAATCGACTGAAGAAAATATGCTCCCACAAATAATAAGCTTTTACAATATGACAAAAGGTGGCGTCGATACCGTCGACGAAATGTCAGGTTCATATTCCGTTGCCAGAAATTGTAGGAGATGGCATTTGAGAATTTTTTTATTCCCTTCTGGATACTGGTGGTATTAATAGCCAAATTATATATAAATTTAACATCAATAATTGAATCGCTCATTTGAGAAACCCAATAAGTCCCAAAATCATGTTTTGAGAAAATTGAAAAAAACTGTTTATTTACCTCAAATTTTAAAACTGAGTTGAGTAATGTTATAGTATCATTTTAGACTCCCTTTAAAGTTGTACTTATTTTTATTAATCAAATTTAAATAAAAACTAATTATTTTTCCAAAAAAATAAAATGGACATGTTGCGTTTCTCAATTAAAATAGTAACTATCGGGAAAATAAATAAACATATACCCGGTATTGAAAAAATTAAAAAACTAAACAGAAATATCTAAACATCATCCGCTTCAGGTTCACCATTATTCACTGGCCAGGAAAATATCTCCTCGTAAAATCTTCAGATTTCTTGATAATCCATCTGTAGGTAAGGTCGAAATTTCCTAATGTTGTCCAGATTCTTCTTTTTAATCGGAATTTTCATGTCTGGATAAGCAGGAATAGGTGCTATTTCAGTCAGCCGGGCTCTTCGGGATAATATGGGAAAACAGTGGGATACCAATGCATCGATAAAAGGCCTTGCTACCACACATCCTGGTCGCTCTCTGCTATGTGTGAAATGCATTAATGAAGCAATGCCAAGCGGTACTTTATTAGAATTTCTATCGTTAGAATTTGTTATAGCAAAGCAATTTTTCTTGTAGTAGCTTGGCCACCACAGTTTGAAGTCTCTTATTATGCTGTTGCCTTCCATTAGAAATACGGTAAAATTATGTTGGTGACTGGATGTTATAATAAGTTCGACATACTCTTTCAGGGTGTAAATCCTGTCGGTGTTTTTGATGTTGCGCTTGATTACAGCAAAATCCCTATCGCAGGGCATATAAGAGTGCCCTCTTATAGGAAAATATTGATTGACTGATTCGAATCGACCGGTGTCCACAAGAGTGGCACACATTCTTATAAGGCAATGGTTCTTGTTTTGGCCTCCACATCCATCGGAAAAAATCTGCAAATGTCTGACGTTCTTTGATATGTTGGTTTTAACATAGTTCATAATGAAGGAACAAACTCCGTTTGGTCCTTTTTTCCCAGACCTTCATGATACGTACAAAACTGCCTTACCAGTTTTCAAATCATGTATATCAAACACATTGACCGTAAGTTCGTGCAAATAAAACGTTTCTTGAACTGGTATCTGTGGAAGAAATAAGTTTTGCATGTAGTCTATACAAATGGGGGCAGTAGTGGGATCATTTTGCAACTTTTCTTTAATTTCTTTCATTTTAACGAAAAACTTTTTGGCTCGTCTCAGATGCACCATTTTCTCTCCAACTGCAACTCTTTTAGCAGTGTCGTTTAATGTATTTGATTTAATTTTTACTTCTAACTCCTCACATTTACAGCAGGTGTCAACTTGCGGTCTTCCAAAGGATAGACTAACTTTTTCTTTAAAAATTTTGTAGTAAAAAGAATATTTCACCTTTATATTTGGATAGAGTTCTTCAAACATTCTGTGCATTTTATAAATATTTAGTTTCTCATTCAGGTATTGTTTCTCTTCTGTTGCATAATGCGTATTTTTGGTGGGAAAGGACTTAATGTGATCGGTTATTAGGGTAACAATCCCTATGGACTTAGAGTTTCCAGGAGCTTGCCTGCCTCTCATATCTTGTGGTGATTTTCCAACAGATAAAAGACGACATAAACGATACACCCTGTCAGTCGTTATAGCATGCAAGCTTAGAAATGCTTGCTTACACACTTCTGTTTTTTTTATGCTCGTTGAAACGGAATATTTATAAACTGTGCTATGCGGTTTTTTAGAAACATCGTCTCTTGCTCTTGAACGTTTACGTTGAACAGGAATTAAATGTATAAGAGCTGGAAGGTAAGCGTCTTGTTCATTTTTTGTATTAAACGAATAGAATTTTACAAAAATTTCATTTCTTTTCTCATCTGTAAGCTGATCAAAGCATTTCTTTTTGCATCTGAAGTATAAAAAAGCAAATTAGTTACATGAAAAGATAAAAGTAAGGTTAGAAAAACTTACTTGCAAGGCTGTCCAATTTCTTTTTTGGCTATTGACTTTCCTTTATAATTTATATATTGCAGTCCCTCCACTCTTGCTTTTTTTTATTTTTTCGCACTTGTAAGTTACCTGTTTAAGGCCTTTTTTACGTTTTGGATTCACTACTAGTACATTTTCACAAATTACTGTCGCCATGTTTATTTAACTAGGTATTTACTTTGAAACAATATAACGACACAATTTACCAAATTATATTTGAGAAACCCAATATATCCAGTACTTATAGGGTTTCTCAAATAAACGTAATATTTAAATGCTTAAAACACCGTACAAACGACTGATATATGTTGGGTTTATAAATTAAAAAGATGAAATATGACACAAACATTTGATTTCTGTCAAAATGTCAAAATTGATATTTTGGACATATTAGGCATTCCAACGACCTGTCCAAATGGCTACCAGTGGGTACTGACAGTTTAGATATGGCAACCCTGTTGTCATGTTATCATTAACAGGGTCAATGATACATATATGTTATATACATTGCTCAAAGCTGGTCGTTTGCGAGCAGCCATATTGCCTGGCAAATATTTATTAATTTGAATCAGTTTAGCAAAAATGTGTTTATAACCAATTTTCAGACTTTACATATTTAAAAAATAATAATTGCTTATATTTTTACTTCAAGGCATAAGCTTGTTTATTTTAAAAAATAGGGATGATCAATCTATGTAACTATCTATTTCACTCACCTTGTCAAATCACCAGGCCTACAGAGTTGCCATAACTTTGCCACATCATAACCTGTCAAAACCCACTGGTAGTCATTCAGTTTGGAATGCCTAATTGGGTTTCTCAAATAAGCGATTCAATTATACTCTACAAAGACGTCTCTTTTTGGAAGAACTAGGATGTACACTTATCAAACCTACAATTAAAGCTAGAAAAAATAATACATACACACTTACCGAAGCTTTTACGAATTAAGATACGTAATATTCTTGGGAATCCTGCTGAACCAGAACCGCAACGACATATTGGAGACAGAAAGACAAAGTACCATTGTGAGACGTGTGGACTATTCATATGTTTGGACCATGTGAGAAGCTTTTGCCAAAATTGTGCTGACTTGAATGCCGAGTAAAATTTTACTAACGATAAATATAGAGTACCATTTTTTTTTTTTTGTTTTTATATGGTATTGCGTAATAAAACTTTATAAAAACTGGTTTTTTATTATTTGTCTAATCAAATATACTTCAGACAATGCTATTTTATTGAAAGTTTTGAAATTTGACATTTAGTTTTTTATGAATTGATTTCAGTTAGGGGAATATTACATTTTGTGGTTACCATGGCCCGGCGAACAGGTGGTGAATTACAAACATTCAAATATTTTGATAACGGGTAATATTTTAAATATCAAAGAAGTATAACTTTTTTATACAAAAATGATAAGCCTTTCTAAATTTAATACGTAAATTGTTAATTAATGAGGGACCAAAAATTTTCTTTTCTTCTCTTCAATATGGCGTATGTGGCGACATCTACGAGATAAATCAAATCTAATAACATAATCTTGTTTGCCCCTATAAAAAATAGAACTACCCTAATTTTCAAACCTGTATCTCAAAAAATGGCTTATTTATTAACAAAAATATATTTTTTTCCAACTTTAACAGTCTGTAGATCAGAAAGAAGCGATCTCAGACCCATTTTTGTTAAGTAAAATATTTTTATTTTTGCCTTCCGAATCTACAGTTACAATTTGACCCATTACTTATGACTAGGGTTGCCAGACGTCACGCTTTTGGCGTATTTGCCACGCTTTTTGACTTGCTTGTACGGGCAAAACCATAGTACGAAAATGCCACACTTTTGAAAAAAATGCCACTCTTTTGATGCAAATGCCACGCTTTTTAATTTAAAGCCGTAGAGGAACCGGATTTATACAAAAATAGACAAATCTACTGGTAAAGGACCCTCGTTTTTACGGACCTTTTTTTAGAAATTTCACAAAAAATAGACCTGACTATACAGAGTGGCCCAAAAGTCTGGAAACGGCCAATTATCTCGTAAATTGCTAGTCCTAATTTTACAAAAATTGGAGTACACCTATTTTGGGATACGGAGATTCTAGATTTAATATTTGCAATGTTGCCAGATTTGCCGTTTCTCTTATATTATTAGTCACTTTGGTTTTTTAAATTCATTACTCAGTATATTCAGTCATTATTGGAATCTACTATTCAATACAGTTTAACCATACATAACACTTATGATTTTATGTAGTCTGGAAGGTCTTAAATAAATAAAACAGAAGTCTGGCAACGCCGAATTCTCTCAATAAATTTTTTATTACAAACTATTTTCAACTACATTAGACGCAACAATTGAAAGATTACAACATTTTTAACATAATGGTTACTTTATCAAGTGTTCAAAATGTGCTCCATTTGTAAGTTGACAGTACCCTAATCGATGGTAGAATGCGTATACCACATTTCTCCATGATTGTTTTATTTATTTGAGTGTTACATATGGTTGAACTCGTATTGAATAGAAAATTCCAATAATGACTGAATATACAGGGTGATGAATTTAAAAAACCAAAGTGACTTATAATATAAGAGAAGCGGCAAATCTGGCAACATTGCAAATATCAAATCTGAAATTTCCGTATCCCAAAATAGGTGTACCCCAAATTTTGTACAATTAGGACTAGTAATTTACGATATAATTAACCGTTTCCAGACTTTTGGGCCACTCCGTATATGCTTGGTATTTGAACCTAATGCTCTGTCGTCACGGTGGTCACCCTTTTCACTTTCGGAAATCTGGCAACCCTGTATATTAAAAAATTTGAACCACATACGACAATAGTAAAAAAATGTGAATTTAGTTCAAGAGCAAAGAACATTTTTTGATATGGTACAAATTTTTTGATATGTATGCAATTTGTATGGGTTGTAGGTCATGTATCACGAATAAAAGTTTTTCGACACACTATATCCAAAAATATCCTTTACGATACAAAAAAAGGTTTATTTCTTATATTTCTAATAAATATTTCTAATAAATTCAACTAATACTGTCACTAGGACTCATGTTTACGAGTAATGTTCTTTCGCTCGCAGTTACGCCTGGCTTTTTACTGTTAGACCCGTCAGATGTGTCAAGCTGTTTGAATACTATTGTTAAATAACCGTCCAAATAAGATATGAAAAAAAATAGCTTTTATGCTAGGACGTAAGTTCCATTATTATTTTGTGAAAATGCCTGGAAGACGTTACCCCCGCGGAAAGTGTTGATTGAAAATTATCATGTTATCCAGTTGACCATCAGGGTTCGTATTATAACGTTTTTGTCCGACATTTTGAGGTACCTTGAGTACCGAATTCCCTCATCCCCGTAGTCAAAGTTCATAACACCCAAGCGTTCTCAACTACTATAATTTAAACACCCATTGTAACCTTCATACTATAACGTAGGTCTGGCGGTTACTGGCTCTTATCTATAAGTAAACATCATTACTATATGTAGATACAAATAGTAGTTCTAAATAATTTAATAGTATTTGGATGACATTCAAAATTGGATAATCGATGATTTGAACGATTTAAAAGAGGTATTTTTTCTCGAACAATCATAATCGAATTAAATGTTTTTCATATAACAACCATCTATTTATTTTCTGAATTAGAAATTCGTTAAGGCTGTCAGTTTATTTTCGCATTTCGTTAGTAGTAAAAATTAATTAAATTAAAAACGCCTTTTTCACTTCGAAACTTTACTTTGAGCAAAGGTGAACAGCTGATTTAATGGACAGCATAATTTATTTCACCACGTTTCCTTTCCAGTTCTTTTTCCAATCTCTTTTTCAATTTCACCCTCCCTTGCAGTTGCGGAAATTTGAAATGTTACTCTGTTTCCACGAAACTAAAGGAATTCAATGGCATTGTCGGAGGAGGAAGAAAGCTAACTCAAGGGTGTAGCAGGGCTATTGTTATTGGACCGTTGTATTGTACATCTTTGTTACAAAGCTTTGCTCATTGATGTTAACAATGATACGATAAAATCACTTATAGTCAATGCTAGTGCAGGTATATTGAGATCTGTATGTAAATTTTATGCAACGAAATGCAGCTATATCTATATCACGTAATTTTAAACCACGTTAAGCAAACGGAGGAGAATATTTATAGGTTTGAATATTTTGCTCCAAGCGAATTTGCAAATTAGCCCTAAGCAATTATTTCTCTAATAGTAATCTATACGGCATCTACCGAATTTAATTTACATTTATAGAGATTTTGTAAACCGCAGGATGTACAATGTTGGTTAACTGTGGAAAAACTTTAATATTTCTAATGATCCATAAAAAAACATTATTTTCCGACTAATTTTGGAGATTTTCGTCAAAATATGAAAAATTATCATTTTGATTTTTTAGTCTAGCTTTGTTTTTATAAAAAATATTAAATTTTTTGTTAAAGTAGAAGTTCACTATAACTTGCACACCAACTTTATTTAACTGTATTTAGTTTTATTTAACTTTATTCAACTTTATTCAACTTTATTCAACTTTATTCAACTTTATTCAACTTTATTCAACTTTATTCAACTTTATTCAACTTTATTCAACTTTATTCAACTTTATTCAACTTTATTCAACTTTATTCAACTTTATTCAACTTTATTCAACTTTATTCAACTTTATTCAACTTTATTCAACTTTATTCAACTTTATTCAACTTTATTCAACTTTATTCAACTTTATTCAACTTTATTCAACTTTATTCAACTTTATTCAACTTTATTCAACTTTATTCAACTTTATTCAACTTTATTCAACTTTATTCAACTTTATTCAACTTTATTCAACTTTATTCAACTTTATTCAACTTTATTCAACTTTATTCAACTTTATTCAACTTTATTCAACTTTATTCAACTTTATTCAACTTTATTCAACTTTATTCAACTTTATTCAACTTTATTCAACTTTATTCAACTTTATTCAACTTTATTCAACTTTATTCAACTTTATTCAACTTTATTCAACTTTATTCAACTTTATTCAACTTTATTCAACTTTATTCAACTTTATTCAACTTTATTCAACTTTATTCAACTTTATTCAACTTTATTCAACTTTATTCAACTTTATTCAACTTTATTCAACTTTATTCAACTTTATTCAACTTTATTCAACTTTATTCAACTTTATTCAACTTTATTCAACTTTATTCAACTTTATTCAACTAGGCCCATTTTGCAACCTCCTAAGATGATAGGCACCTCCTAGCTCGTGAGCCAGCCTACAGATTTAATGTAGTTGACAACGTCGCCAAAAGGTGCTTCTTTTATATCGGCCGGTGTTAGCCGATACTCGCCGAACACAAATCTTCTAATAAATGAGAGCGTCGAGCAATCGTAAAGGATATGCTCGATTGTCTCATCTTCTTGTTCGCATCCTCTGCAGAGTGCGGATTCTGACAGCCCCATGATATGGAGATGCTTTCGTACTTGGCAATGACCAGTCAGAATGCCTGTGACTAGGCGCAGATTCTATCTAGTCATAGTCAAGTATTTGTTTGCAGCAGTGTTGTCAGGATAATTTAAGAGCTCCCTAGCAAGTCTGCAGTTTCTTGTTTCATCCCATCTTTCCTTTCACAAGGGAATGTTCTTTAATTAGGTCTGTCACTACCAATTTTGTCAGGCCAATAGAAGGGCAAAAAGTATTTGATTGGCTGCTTTTTGGCTAGTGAATCGGCAAGATGGTTATTTTTCGATGTGGCGTGACCTTTGATCCATCTTAAGGTGACCACATTGTTCCTCCAGATGTATCTTGTGGACCTACTACTAAAAAAGAATATAGTTGATTTTTTCTTTATGTATTAAGAATTTTTTAATACAAATACCAAAATAGCATTATTTTCGGGAGTGTATTTAGGAAATAAAATAGCCCTTAGCCACTCCGCTACTGTTGTTTCACCGAGAAACTAAAAATAATCTGCTTCCAAAACCACGTACTACTACACGCCTTTCCCTAGAGGACAAAGGCTGGAAAAGGTCCGTACCTTTATTTATTTCCACATTTCTCTTTATGGGTCAATTCGCAAGGATTTTAATCCGAAATAAATTGTACCTAGTTGATTTTTATTTGGGCGGAGTAGTGAAATATAAATTTTCTTCGAAAGCTTTAATCCGCTAAACTTTTATGGCGAATTTTCCAATGCTCGATTTGGCTGAAGGATAGTAAATTCAGAATGAATTACACGTTCAGTATATCTAGCATTTGAGCTTATTTTATAAACAACTGTAGAAGCAAACCACATAATCCATTATCCATTCTTAATTTGTAGAAATTTATGGGTAGGTACTATATACACAGGGTGAGGTACAGAGAGCAAAGCAGACTAAACCCCTTAAATTTAGGTTAAAACAATTTAACTTTAATCGCAATTAACCAAAATACCAATTGTTTGATCCCTTCGTAATAAATTACTAACAAGTTTAGCTTTCAAATGAAGTGTCACGCTTTACCATATGTAAAAGTTTTTTTTCCTGCTAGAGTGCGCTGAATTTCCCTTTTCAATGATGTGTCTACTTGGTACTTTCTCTATTAAAAATGGGAACAAGGGAATTTATTTGACAAATGACGCAAGCCAGCTAAATTTAAGAACTTATTAACTAAATATGATAGCTGAATTAGTTTAATTTATTCTTTTTTAAATTACAACGTTTAACATTTTTTATTTATAAAATAAAAAGCATTTCAGATATTCAAAAGACAATTTTGACCTAGAAAGATAATTGCATCTGAAAATTATAGGAGTAAATAAATAGGTAAGTAGTAGGTTATAAATTTAAATAGTATGCCCAAGCCCATGTTATCTAAACACTTTTTACACCTACACTATAAGAGCACGGTACGCTAACCCACTCACTTACTAACCACTACAGAAGAGAGCGAGCGCCTCCTTTTTATACCTACACCATAAGAACAGGGTACGCTAACCCACCTACTTACTAATCACTACAGAAAAGAGCGAGCGAAGCCAGCGCGCCCGGCCGACGTTTCGAAATTCGCGCAAATTTCGAAACGTCGACCGGGCGCGCCCTTTTTACATTAACACCATATGAGCACGGTACGCTAACTCACCCACTTACCAAATATTACTGAAAAACGCGAGCGAAGAGAACGCGCCTGGCCGACGTTTCGAAATTCGCGCGCGCCAATTTCGAATCTTCGGCCGGGTTCGCCCTTTTTATATCAACACCATATGAGCACGGTACGCTTACACACTCACTTACTAAACTAACCACTACAGAGCGAAGCGAGCGTGCCCGCCCAACGTTTAGGGCGCGCCCCGACGCTTAAGGCGAATTTTTGGGAACCGTATAATTGGCCCCTTTTTTTATCTGGAACTCAACCGCAGAAATGTATCTGGAATTATTAGAAAACGACATTTATCCAGCATTACTAGAGTTGATTGAGAATGACGATCAGTATATAGCAAACAACATAATAGTCCAGCAAGACGGTGCGCCGATTGAGAATGACGATCAGTATATAGCAAACAACATAATAGTCCAGCAAGACGGTGCGCCACCCCATTTTGCACTGACTGTTCGTCAGTATTTGGATCAAACGTTTCCAGGTCAATGGATCGGAAAAAGAGGAAGTATTGAGTGGCCCTCACGGTCTTCGGATCTAACCCCGTTAGATGTTTTTATGGGGCCACTAAAAACTTAAAATTTATGCTACCCAGCCAACATCACTGGAAAATCTGCGACAACGGATAATTGATGACACTAACGGTTTAAAACTCGGGGGTTATAATCTAGGTAAAAATACATTCAAAATAAGATTTTAGGGGGAAGTTTCACTTACGCTAAAGGGTTTCCGTTCAAGGGGCGAAACTGGCAAAAAAATATTTCCATATAAAATCAAAAATTGACGGATCTGGGCGTATTTTCGTAAATGATCTGAGGTGCCCAAAATTGGCTCTGTTTCGTTTTCAAATGGCCACCATGTATATATACAATACTTCATTATGTGTTAATTAATAAATCATCAAAAAAATGTTTTATATTGTGTTTCTACTTATTTTATTGTTACTCTAGCACCGCAGCACCATTGAATACCAGTGATGGCTGCACTGCGCATATAGGGTTGTCAGAGACCAAATATCCCGATTTAGGTGAGAGCCTCAAGCATTGTTGATACTCCCTTCTGCCGCTTCAATCCTCAAAACTCCACCGATTCGACATTGAGCAAATACCTTTTTTTCAAGAAAATTTTCATAAAGTCAACGCTTTAAAATGGGTTTTAAAGTGCTGTTAAAAACCGGTGGTGGCCCTAAGTGTTGTGTGGAGGGGGGGAGCTTCCATTTCCCGCATAGAGGCCGGGCACCCAAAGCAATTTTTAAGTTCCGGCGCCTATGAAAAAGTTAGTTACTTCGATAAACTAGTTCCAAAACTTCGAAATTCGCACCTCCAGATAGTAAGATGAAACCTTTAATAGCACTTTCTCCTCAGCATAAATCAATATTCCTGATTTTCCCTGTATAATAATAATAATACTCTCCCTAATTCACCCCCTTACGAGTGAATTTTAACCCCAAAAGCTGAGCTTGTCCGGGGAAAGGGACGGCTATTATTATTATTTGCCGTGGCGCTCCGGGGCGACTTAAAAATGATTGATGGTGCCATTTGACTTACAGGTGAGGAAAACCCGGAAAACCTCACCCACCATCATCGAGACGGTAATGTATGGCGAATTTTTTTAATCTGCATGTCATATCAACAGAAATTGAATTTCTATTAATACGCCACACATCAAATCCTAAACCGAACCATGCAATTTAATTAAAAATCCACATGGTCCGGTCTGGGATTCGAAACCCAGCAGTCTCAGACTCATAAACTTGCCTATAAATGAATATAAGCGCGATAGACCGCTACACCACCGTGCCCAAATATGAATTTTACTTTAATTCTTGATTATTAATTTCTATGTGATGCAGAACTTTTTATGAAAAACATTCTGTTTTTTGTAAAATTAATAATATAGTATATTAGATTGAATGTGTAGAAGTCACTTTCACACAAAATCATCACAATATGAAACCAGTTGCGAAATGCCTTTATTTTATGTAAATATTTGCTACAAGACCATCGTCAGGCCTGTAATATAATTGAACTTAATATGATTAATTACAATGATTAATAACAAATTTATAAACAACAATATGGATCCATGATGTTACATCCAGTTGTAACAATGAAATGATAAAATTGTTGACTATCACTCGAACGGCGAATATAACTATTGAAATTTTATAGAAAGTTTCTAGACACTTTGAAACACACTATAACATAACAATTTTGGGTCCGTTGAAACTAAAAATTTTTTTTTTACCTTAAAATTTGTTGTCGGGTCTCCATCATAAAACAAATGTGAAATAAACCATTTTCACTGATTTCTGGTTGTAACGGTAAAATATAAATATTAGACCATTCATACATTCATAGAGCAATAAACCATACCAATTTTTTTCATATACGATCAAATTTTCTTATTTTTCATTTTTTAGGTTATTAGAAAAACAAATAGACAGTAAATACGCTAGTTCAGTGATGATGTAATTATGGTTCCATGGTTCATCGGGTCGGTGCGGTGATGTAGCGATCTCACGCGCTTATATTCATTTATAGGCGAGTTTCTGATCAGAAACAGACGGGCTTCGAATCCTACACCAGACCATGTGGATTTTTAATTAAATTGCATGGTTCGGTATAGGAATTGATGTGATCCGTATTAATAGAAATTCAATTTCTGCTAATATGACATGTAGATTATAAAATCGCCATACATTACCGTCTCGATGATGGTGGGTGAGGTTTTCCAGGTTTTCCTCACCTGTAAGTCAAATGGCACCATCAATCATCTTTAAGTTGCCCCAGAGCGCCACGGCAAATAATATTAATAGCCGTCCCTTTCCCTGCACAAGCTCAGCTTTTGGGGTTAAAATTCACTCGTAAGAGGGTGAATTAGGGAGAGTATTATTATTATTAATGAAAATTAAAGTGACAGTAGATTTTTTTGAGTGCGTTTTGTTCATTTCGTTTACCTAAATTATATCGCTTTTTCACTTTTATAAATATATTCCTAAAGTAAGTAGATAACATGCATCAAATATACAATCGTTTAGTTACCGATTACATACCTTTAAACTATTTTTATGACCTGTAAACAATATTTAGAAATAAACGAAAAGCAGTAAAAACGTATATGTCAAATTTATTGATGTTTTTGTTAAAAGTTTGGTTAGAATTAAATGTCAGTGGAACCAAAATGACATCACACTGAACTAGCGTATTACCAATTGACGTTTCCAGTTTCTATAAATGCGGTGTTGACTAATCGAGTAAGAAAACATATACGCCAGGAAATAGTTCGGTTAATGAAAGTTGGTTGTTTGGAAATGGCTCCGGGCCATACACTGTAGCCGAAAAATTACATAGTGTCTGGCCAGCAGGTGAATTTGGATCCCGAAGTGAAAATATTTGTAGTAATCACAGACATCCGTCTTTTTATTTCATTTCATGATGATTGTGCGTTAATTACGGCATGTTGGTACTTATCTATTTGTAAAAAATACTTGTTTTTTTTAATTTGAGCTGTGTCCAGGCCGTTGGAGTCTATGCCGGTTGGCGTAACCAGGTATGGGTTAAAATTTTCTGGTGGCGGCTTCGCCGCCACCCTACAAGAAGTCGTTGCTTCGTCTTCTTATTGTATAACAATATTGACGCCGAAGAATACTCTGCCGATGAGGGTGAGGAAGAAGATCTTGATATAGGTATTTTTTAAATCGTTAGTTTTATATAATTTTTCTGATACTGAAGTCAATTGGTTGGCCTGGTACAACACAGGGCATAGGTAAAAATGAATTTCTTTTAAACACATGTCACACTGCCAATGTGCCATTTTGGCGAACTTTAACCTGGTGGTAAATTAAGAAAAAAATTTGGAATGGTTTATTGCTTTATAGATGGTCTAATATTATTATTTAGCAGTTTCTATAACAAGAAATTAATCAAAATGATGTAGTTCAAATTTTTTCAACATTTTAAAGTTTTAAGGTAAGAAAAAATATTTCAAAGCGTTTGCAGGTCAAAAAAAGTATTTTGAAATGTGTTTTAGAGAGTCTAAAATGGTCTTAAAAAAATAGCCCGTTCGACCGTTGGCGGATTTTTCCAATTGTTGTATCAAAAAGGTTTAAACTAAGGGCAATTTTTGATTGAAAAAACTAGACAAATAAAGAGATCGAGAAAGAACTTCTTTAGAGAGAATGACTGCTGAGTGAGTGAAGGGTACGGAAGTCACTTGACAATCTAACGACCAAGAACTCGGGTTAAATGGTGGCTAACAAGTTCCTACATATACAGAGTGTAACAAAAACATATACAGTAAATTTATATAGTTTCTAGGGTCTAAAATAAATGTATTTAAGCTAACTTGTTGCATATATACTAATAAAATTTAGTGGCTTTTAAAATTATATTAATTTTATAGGTTTTTAGAAGGTTTCCGCATCCCCTTGGTCCCCTACTTTTTTAGACAATGAAATTCAGTTAAACACAGGACGCTACTGAAATCCTAGATGTTTTAAAATTATAAATAAAAACTAGTATGATTTTTGTAAATTTCAGTAAAAATTATATTTCGGAATATTTATTTGAGCTCAATGTAATGAATTATTTTTTATATATTATTTAAATGCCTATAATAATTTCTAGTGAAAAAAAAGTCTGCAAATAGTTAGGTATTTTCACATTTTTATTGTGCATCTGATTTCTTTCGTAAATCTTTCGTAAAATATTAGAAAGCAATACTATCCGTCGATAAAGCGTCCATTAAATTATATAGACCTGATAAACAGATCTTTAAGTTGTGAATTTTACTATAAACTTACCTATTAAAGATTAATTATTCAAACTATACCCAAATGTAACATTAATAATAAAACTTGTTTCTTTTTGTATTAAATATTGTATTTTCATTGAGTGATCTAGGTGTCATGTGATATCTGTCAATTGTCAAAGATAAAACCAACCATTTTATTTTTACTGTTCATATAAGTCGCACCACGGTAGAGAAATATATAAGTCATTAAAACGACTTCCACGAGGTGCCTTAAGGGGACCCTTTTTTACCAGATTCTTTGTCTCTCCGTTTAATATCAGTAATAGACGTAGAGGTTTAATTTTCAATAAACTTCCCGCAGGAAGTTTTAAACTTCCTAGCCGAGTTTCACTTAACTAAGAAAAATTATGAAACATAATTAAACAAAAGGTTACCGTTCGGGTAGAAATTATGATAAAGTAATAATGGAGAGGTAAGGAAAACGTTAGATAGCAACAATACTTTTTGTGTGCAAGGTTATTCATTATAATTTAACCATCTTTCATCATCGTTACTTAATATACCAAAAAAGTGCAACGCGTAGAATGTGTATCTTAGCATTACATTGAAATTAAAAGATAAAATATTACTTTAAAAAAATATTTACCAAAGATAACATTAATTTACTATGTTCTTTTTTTGAAAATCCTTATGGTTATGCTCCAATCAGCGTCAACAACAGCTATTTACGAAACCACTTATGAAATGCCTTATTTTGTGAATATGAAACAATCTGGTAGGTAGTTTATAAACAAAATAAAAAGTAAAGGGCCTAAACAGTGGCGGCTTGTGGACAAAAAATTGGGGGTTTACAATGAGAGAATATAGGTCTCAGTACAGATTTAGGTAAAAAAAGTCTCCAATAAGCCATTTTTTATAAACCAAAAATCCAAACAGTAATGTGAATACAACACTGGATAAACAAACATTGTCGATATGTGCTCACTCAACACAGTGATGACACACAGACGCGTGCCGAATAACAAATTAAAACATAAGTTGATTAAAATCACAGACTTACGATTAGGTATCCCAGTCCACGTTGACCAGCGCTTCTTACGGGCTATCGTGGGCTATTATAAACACAGAACAATTACTTTTAGAATGGAAACTGCAATGTTAAAATTTGAGACAGTTTTGTAACACCCGGTGAGCGTTCTTTGAACTATTTGGCGTAAGTGGCGCCATCTCGCGGTCACTTTAGTTAACACAAAACGCGGGAACATTCAAAATGGTCCTTCAATATTTAGTTTAAAAGTGGTAGTCAAATTAAGATTTGTTCATACCAACTCCTTTTTTACGTTTATTGTAGCAATAAAATTATATTTGTTACAATAAAGCAAAAAATGAGTAGTATGAACCAATCCTAACTTGACTACAAGTTGAAATATTTTTACAAAAAATTAAAAAGCATGATCAACAAAATTAATTTATTAAAACAAAAAAACATACAAAATAGAATAATTAAATGTAGCGTGTTAATTAGCTGGAAAGTAAAGTCATTGTCCACAGAGGTTGAAGAGTTTTATCTAAAACAAAAAATAAATGTTAATCAACTTATAAATCAAGAAGGGTACAGGAAGAAAAAAGCAGCTAAGCCACATTTTTATCAAAATTGAACTGGTCCGCCCTATTTTGTAAAATACCAGTATTAACAAATGCAAAACAGTGCATTTAAAATTATGTCCAAGGACTTTCCTACTGTTTGTTTGTCATTTTCAGTATTTAGAATAAAAAATTACAACTGTCTGGTAAATTAAGTGGTAAACTACAATATAATCAGGCAACATTTAAACAAAGTAACATCTTTTTGTAATCAATTACCTTAAAGTATCAAAAGTTTGTATTTAGTCAGTCTAAATTAAATTTGGTTTCCTGACCATTTTGGTAATTGTGCTAGGCCCCTTTTTTTCCTGAACCCTTCAAATCTGTTGGGGAGCACAGAAAGTGAGGCATAAATAAAAAAAGGTATACTGACCATTACTTCCCGGACTAGGCTATTTTGTCTTCCACAATCCAATATTGCCATTCCAAACGGCTTAAAGAAAGTTTGTACTAGAACAAATAAAAAACAGTAAAAGTAACAATCTGAACTAAATCAATATAAAAATCAAATGTGAGGCATGAATACAAAAAGTACAGTGACTATTACTTCCCTGACTAGGCTGTTTTTGTCTTCAACAATGCAATACTGCCACTCCAAACGGCTTGAAAAAGTTTGTACTAGAACAAATAAAACTACAGTTTAATCGCTGCGTGCACCAAGAACTTTAAACATATCTTCAAAATGTTTATCACATACTAAATAGTTTTTACAAATTTGTTGTTTTATTCTTGAAAAATGGACTGCGAACACCCAATACTCAAATTTGAAATAAATCGTTATTAGGATTTCAGAGTGTTTACAAAACAATTTGTCATACAACAATACGATATATTACAGCTTTTATAACTAAAAATGACCACAAAAATTTAAAATAAGCTCAATCGTCAGCAAGATCAAGTAAACAAATTGAACATTTAAAACACAATTGAACAAGACCAAGTTGACAATACAATAAACAATTATTTACAAAATACTTACTATTTATTCATCCAGGATCCGGAGCACACCCAAATGGAAACAAATAATAATTATTGACAATATGATATTGATAATCACAAAAAATACAGGAAAAATGGCAAATGTCATTCACCGCGAGGTAATCGATAATGGATGCCTGACAATGACAAATGACACTCCCACTCTTTCCACCATCAATTGTAGATTTCTGTAAATTGTTGTGTACAGCGCCATCTAGAATCTGTTCTTTGAAACAAAAATATAGTTTCAGCTCGGGCTATACCAGTTACCGAAGAAATTTGAGAAAAGCTTGGTCCAGCCAATAGAAGTTAAAATTAAGCTGTTCACGTTAATCAAGCACCGTTCGTACAGCGATGCCAGGTATAAAATATTTATTCGATACTTGCTTCGAACATATTTGTTCTAAACGCTAAACGTGCACAGTCGTTTAGCTGTAATAGGATTAAACGCATTACGTTTTTGCAGTTTAACAACGGTGTTTTCTATCTTTGAACGTCGGCAGTGTCTTTGTGAATTATATATAGATATATTAATAATACTAATATTTAACTGTGGAATAGTAAAATTTATCTGTCCGGTCACTATACTTCGAATTTTCTACAAGACAAAAAAAGAAGAAAGTAAGGAATTAATTTTGGTTCGTCCAATTTCCTTTACAACCTCTATCTAATTATTGCAATACATACAATCGGCCGTACTATTTCTTTCCATTAGACTGTTTGAATTAAATCGATCGAAATAATACGATTAAATAAGTCCCAGGATACGGTATATACCGTCAATTGCAATCATGCTGATTTGAAGAATTTCCATTGAATTCGATCGAGCTGAGAAATGTGATTACGGTGTATTGGACTCCAAATTAAATTTGCATATTATGGTTAGCAAATTCAGCGAAAATCGTTTTTATTGTTAAAAAATCAATAAATACATTTATTCATTATAGCAAATCCCAATTTTTGTATTATTACAAAGAGTAAAGCATCTTTATTATCAGGCTTGTTTTGGTTCTTTCGGAAACTGGTTCAGAATCACTGAATAACACTCGATCAGCTAAGAGGTTGGTATACAAGAATGCAATAAAAAAGTTAAAACCTAAAAAATCAGCCGGGGTTGATGAGCTCCCTCCTTACATATTGAAAGGTTGCTCAGAGTGGTTGGAAATTCCTTTGCTGCATATTTTTAATTTAGCCATTAAATCAGGAACATTTCCATAAAAATGGAAAACTGCAAAATGTATCCCCATTTACAAATCAGAAGATAAAACTAATATCTCAAATTATAGGTGTATTTCAATTTTGTCAGCGCCAGCAAAATTACTTGAGCAAATAATATATCAACAACTTTATTCCCATGTAGAAAATAGCATAACTATATGGCAACATGGATTTATTAACAAGAAATCGGTTAATACGAACCTACTACAATTTACAAACGAAATTTACAGAGTGTTTGAAAACAGAAACCAATTGGATGTAATTTTCACAGATTTCGCAAAGGCATTCGACAAAGTTGATCATGACTTACTATTGCTTAAGCTAAGCCATTTTGGGATAAATCACAAAATATTTAGGACTTATTTACAAAATAGAAAATTCTTTGTTACATATATGGGCCACAATTCTAATTTATGTGATGTGAACTCTGGAGTTCCTCAGGGCTCAAATCTCGGTCCTCTTTGTGCTTTTTATTAATGATTTACCAAATGTTCTAAAAGAGTCGGCTTGTGTACTATTTGCTGATGATCTTAAAATATACAAAGAAGTTTTAACAGTTAGGGACTGTGTTGGATTACAAAGGGACATAAACAGAATAGTACAGTGGAGTTTAGTGAATAAATTGCCTTTCATTACAAAAAAATGTAACGTAATAACCTTTACTCATAAAAGAAATTTGATATTATTTGATTATATTATGCAAACAGAAAGTCTTAAAAGAAATTATGAAGTAAAAGATTTAGGAGTAAGCTATGATTCGACTGTGTCTTTTGCACAGCACTTTGAAGAAGTTTGTAGTAGGGGCAATAGGGCATTAGGCTTTGTAATGAGAAATACACAATGTTTTTCAAATTTAAATGCAATCAAAATTTTATTTTTCACAATTGTGCAACCAATTTTGGAATATACCTCTATTATTTGGCAATCACAGCCAGCCGTATACCTAATTAGAATAGAAAAAATCAAAATAAATTTTTAAGATATATTTATTACAAAAAACATAATATTTGGCCGGATTATACAGTAACGAGAACTACCGATTTAAGAAAATTATTTAAAATTAATCATCTATCCTTGAGAAGAAATATAAATTTATTATCATTTTTACACAAAGTAATTAATGGAGCTATTTATGATCCCTATATTCTAAATTTAATTAATTTTAATGTTCCAAGATGTGGAATCAGATCTCCTCAGCTATTCAGAATAACCTCCTCTACGTTAACCTGTACCCAGACAGCACACCAAATCCTTTGGATATCTACTGAACATCCCAATATCCACTGAATGTCCAGTCCATGGTGGATATCTATTTTATATCCATGAAATGTAATTTATAGACATGCAAATGTCCATAAATAATTGTAATTATATAGCAAATTATTAAAAAATTACGCCATTGTACTCGCCATTGTGGCTAATAGTACCGTTGAGATATTTAAAATTAATTTTTTTTAAGGTGTATTCAATATCCCATGGACATCCACTATTAATATAAATATATCAAAGTCTAAGCGCGGACGCAAACCATCGTGGATATCTACTAGATGTAATTTTTGATTTTGCTTCCTAAGTATAGATGGCGATACCACTTTCGTATCTACTCATGCTTAACCCACCGTAATTGAGTTTGATCGACATTGTTTCACAAACAGACTTCATTAGAGACTGAAGTTGAGAAGTTCCATTTATTGCTGAAGATTCCTAATAGGGATGATTTTCTCCTCTTAGTAGGCAAAATCAAAGGCAGATTGTTGGGAATATTTTTTACCTCTATTTTCTTTCGACGTTATTCAATAACCATTGGTTACTTATGAACCTCTACTAAAAATAATTATAAAATATTTATCTGAATTTCTATATCCTGGGATATAGACGGACATTTGGTTGGATATCCACAAAATATATTCTATGGATATATCTGGGATTTCTTGTATTGTCTGGAGATACTCATTAGATATTTTGCTGAATATCCATAGGATATCTTCTATATTCTGGATATAGACGGACGTTTGGATATCCATATTAGTTCCACGGAATATTTCTGATATCCTGTGGATATATTGGATATCCACAAAATATATTCTGTAGATATCTCTGGGATTTGGTGTGTTGTCTGGGTACAGCCCGCTCTCCCATATCTTCTATGCTTAGAACCGCAAACGAAATCAGCGTTTTAACTGACTTAGATTTTTCATTGGGTCATACGCAATTTAAAAATAGAGTTTTAAAATTTTACTTAGAACAGTTCTCATAAATGTGTACCTGCTTGTTCTCCTTAATTTATCTTTGTACAGTCGATAATATATAAAACTTTTACTATTTAATTTTGTAAATTTCATGTAATTAGGCTAAATGCCTGTTTGAAATTAAATAAATAAATAAATAACCAGAAAAAAGTATAATTATGCTTTCATATTTGAAGCTGTACCATTTTCTGGAACGATATGTCATATATTGGGAACCCGGTTTACTAACAAGAGATCATGTTGTTCTGTAATACGCCGGCGTTTATTTGCAGTAGTTTCGTAAATTAGTGTTTGATCCATTCTGCCGTCAAAGTATAATCTGATAATAGGAGGCTTTTCCGTAGTTTTTACCATGCAACTATCTCATTGTGCTGTTCAGGCTCTTCTGATTTTCATTCTGTATATTGTCATTGTGGCATTGTCTTTTGAAATTACACCTATATTTTCCAAAACAGCATTAACTATTATAGCTGCTGCACAATGGGCTATTTTTAAATGTTAATAAAACAAATATATTATTATTTTCCCCAAGAGAGTTAAATTATAATTTACTGGTCCGCCACAATGGTACATCTGTACTCAAAGTAGATGTGTCAAATTTTTAGGAGTTCATTTTAATTGTAATGTGTCTTGGGATTTTCATGTTGACCACATCACATCTAAATTAGCCACTCACTGTTATGTCCTTTGGCAGCTAAGACATTTCATTTCAGTAGATATCCTGAAAATGTATTATTTCGCTCAAATTCACTCGATTTTGAATTACTGCATATTATGTTGGGGAAATTGTAATAGAATAAATGACATACTTGTGTTACAAAAAAGGCTATAAGAGCCATTATTTTCAAAAATAGACAATTCTCATGCAGACAACTTTTTAAGGACTTAAGAATTTTAACTATTTCCGTTTATATTTTAAAATGTGTGTTATATGTAAGATCTAATCATCAGAATTTTCTTTGTAGAGGTGATATTTCTATTAATAGCGGGTACAATTTAAGAGATGCACAAAATCTCGTTATACCTAAACATAAATTATTTATGGTATGTAAAGGACCTCTAATTACAGCAATCAAGCTTGACAATAAACTTCCGGATAACATAAAATGCATAAATGATGTTAAAGCTTTCAAAACCCAAGTAACAGAGGTCTTATTAACTCATACTTTTTATAGTGTTGAGGAATACCTCCACTGTAATTTTACTTAAATGTTTTAATTTTCTTTAAAGTTTTAAATGTATTGTTTGTAACGAATTATATTATAAGTTTGTTTTTATTCCTACTTTTTTGTCTTGTTTGTAAATTTTATGTGACGTTTTCTATACCTATGTATACAGGTCTACAGAAATAAATGATTAATATTAATAGAGATTTAGCAACAGCATCTGTCTCTTTACCGTCTTCACTACTAGAACTGCATACTAAAATTTTCTCCTGCATATCTAATATGGAGTGTAGAGAAAAGGAGGACAATCTCATACCCTTGTTTATCTCAAAAAGTGTCCCCCAAAATTTATAAAAGTAAGATGGCGCTCGTGTACTATACTCTGTTTTTAAACTAAGAGGAGCGATTTGAATTTAAGTTGGCAATTCTGTAGCCTTCTAATTGGTCAGATTACAGTCAGTTTCACACATTACTTTTTAGCATGAACATCAGCTAATAATTGATATTGTTGACAGTTATGACATTTTATAATTTGATATCTCATTCGATCATGTAAATCTCATCCATTACTTAGTTTTTTACTTTATTTCGTAAATAATAGTTCTTCAGTAAGCAATTGTGTTGAAAATCTACAATTATGGATCCTTCTACACTGAGTACTATTAAAGGTAGCAATTCCTGAAAAGCCTTACAAGAAAGGGAAGACACCTTATTATTTTACATGCTGATTCTGAAGGTTTTGTAGAAAATGCATTATTGGTTTTTGAAGGTAAAAAGATGGGAGATTACCATGAAGAGATGAATTCCGAAGTATTTTAGAAAAAAATAATTTTATTACTGATTTTTTAAAACTAAAAATTGATGAATTTCTAACCAAAATGATTAAAATGTAACTAAATATTCAAGCAAATTTTATTTATTAGAACAGAATAAAACTATTTACAAAATTGTTAAAACATGTAAAACACCATCTACTACTTTAGGGATAATCTTAATTTGGCACAATGAGTTAACATTACTTTCACAAAAAAATATTTTAAAAATACTTAAAATTAATACATAGGTATGTATGAATAGTTCACTTTAAAAAATATATGTTGACATGTAGTGTTATGAAAATGTTGGTTCCAGTTTTCAAAACAAATTCTGACTCATAGGCCTGTAAACTTTTGAATGCCTTTATTTGCCCTCTAGCGCATTAACCATGGGTTAACACTAAATAAGCCATAATATCCACATTACCCATAGAAGAGATACCAGTTACTGTGTGATCCACTTGTCCTTCACTGATTAACTTTTACTTTTTATACCTATAACAAATATATCCTTAAAAATGTAAACAGATCTTTATATTTTATACTAACCTGGCTACATCTGGATATTCCATTAACAATTTTCTTAAATATTTAATATCCATTTTAAAAAGATCATGGTTATTCTCAGAAAGTCGATTTCAAAAGCAATAAAAAAGTATTTCTGACATCAATCAACAACCATATTGACTTTAATTTGACAGTGACATTTCGTTTTAGACACACATTTCAGATCACAATAATGTGAAATTTGCGACCGTTGTCTGGGACCAATTAAAAAATTACTTCTATGACATTTATTCGTTTCTTAACCGCTCATTGGCCGTTCAACCACTAAGGCCGATAAAGATAATTATTTCATAAATTTTGAACACGACTATATTGCGAAACTCGCTCTTAGTAACAAATCTAGTTACTTTTCCCTGTGTAAATGCGTCTTTTCAATTCGCTCCTCCTAGTTTAAAAACAGAGTATAGAAGGGAAAGATCCAATGATATTTAGTTACATAGATAGCTCACCCATATGTAAATTAGACGACGAAAAGCACTATTGTCGTCTATTATCAAATTTTCTCTGCACTCCGTAATATCTAAGTAACAACAGCTAGGTTTTGGGTCTTCTTCTGGTCTTATTCTTTACAATTTTCGTACTAACTTTTGTCTACTGTTTTTATAGCCATGACTCTTTTACTTCTTTGGTCGACTAGAAAGGCTTGTTCTCTTTGGAGTACCGTTTTTGATTTTTTACACTTACATGTATAAAACATTTAAAAGCAGCTATAACAAATAACTTAAAAGCTTCTTCTTTAAATGACTCTGATGTTAGTTGAACCATTTGAGTATCCTTTCTGATTTTCAAATTTCTCTGAATAATGAAACTTTTTTATTTTGTCCCATATTTGATTTTTAGTCACTTCAGGAATTGGCACAACTTGTTTTAGAATCTCACAAACGGAAGGATCCTTTGCGGCTCATTTTTGATTTAAGTCATGTGTCATGTTGCACAAACAAGAATGACACACGACATCATTAAACGTTAGCAAAACTCTACCACTTAATAATTTTGGATGTCCAAAAACAATACCTATCTTTACTTATAGTTGCCATTATTATTTTTTCTACACCCACATGGATATTAGCTAATCTACGCACAGATTACAAAACGAAAAAGTATGCTATTGCCTTCAACTGAACGAATATATTTTATATCCATTCTAGTTAGTGAGAACACTGCAAAAAAATTAAATCCACCAATCACCGTTCATATTTTGATCAACCGACTGCTATTATTTTTAAAATTTAAAATAAGTGACAATTCTGTCAAATTAATTGTCAGTGTATTTTTTAGTTTTTGAGATTAAACATACATTAAAATGGGTTATTCTTGTGTAGAATCGATAAAATGAAAGAATAGGTGGTCTAGTGGTTAGCGTTCTTGCCTTCCACATGGAAGATTCGAGTTCGATTCTCGGATGGGGAAAAATGAAATAAACTTTTTTTTCCTTTATTTTAATTAGAAATTATTAAAAGTCATAAATTATTTTAAAATTAGTTATTTTGTCTTAATAACCTAAAATATTTTTTTTATTTGTAAATTTTCGTTAGTGGGTCGTAGAAAAAATATACTGTACAACTCGAGTGGATTGTTCACATCGCACTCAGACGATTGAGCACTCCATCTACAGCGTCGTGCTCAAATTTCGTCTTCGTGGATATGACCAACATTTCCACTCATGTTGCACAAACTATTATTTCACACCGGGACGACGCAACGCCTACGTTAATATTTCTGAGGTTCACACACATCCTTCATACACTCGATCTAGTTAATACTAGTTTTGACATGCGCGGTGGCCCCGCTACCAGTGCCGGGTCATTTTTTAAAATTAAACATGTTTGAGGAGCCAGAAGTCGCGATAATACAGAAAAAATATTTTAATATGGTATTTTTATTAACAAAATGAATCTATTTTCCGCTATGACAGCTTTAAAATGATATTTTTTATCAATATTTTTATGTCAATTTTACAGAAAATCGTAAAATTTCAAAATATTAAGGACTTTGAGGAACCCCAGAATATTAAAATCTGTCTGTTTTCTAATGCGCCCCCATTTTTATTCAGATTTTTCAAAATCAATAAGCTTCGTCCCATCTTCGTCTCCTATAGAGCTTGATTTTTCGTAAAAATTTCAAGTCGATATTTTCGTTTTTGAGTTAATATTTTTTAAAAATCATCTTTTAAATGTTATTTTAAATGGGAGTATATATAATTAATTTCTAATAAAATTATTTAAAATGTAATTATCAACGCTACGAACATTGTCGAGAGGGGACAAAACTCGTAAAGCGTGATTGAATTTATTATTTGATTTCTTTCTTGCATCGACCGTTGAGCTCCAACTAACATCGGTAAAGTACCTGGACTGCGAAAACGAGAGCGAATATTTGGCAGTCTAAGGATCTGAGGATCGCAACTCTCATAACTGAACCTTATTGTTACATTTTAAATAATTTTAATAGAAATCTATATATACGGGAAGGCTCCCATTTAAAATAACATTTTTAAAATGTTAGAATATAAACCCCGCTTGAGTTCCCATTTTTATTGAAGTTTTTTCAAAATCAGTAGGCTTAGTCTCCTTACAGAGCTCGATTTTTCATGAAATTTATAAGTTGATGTAATTTTTCGTTTTGAACTTATCGTGCGGACAAAAAACGTGACATCGGACGGATGGACATTTTTAAAAGTTGTTTAAATTTTGATGAGAAGGATTTTGGTACAAAAATTTTTAAATCTGAATCAATATTAAAGATTTTGGTTTCTAGAAAGTAAACCTCTTCACAGACTACTGTGCAAAGAGTATAACAACGACCTGTACACTTAATCACGAATATCTCGACAAATGTTAAACAATTTGACAAGTGGCGCCGAACTGACTAATATGTGTGATGTACAAATTAAATAAATTAAATTTAATGTTGGGAACGAGTCAACCGGACCTGTCCAGCGCTGGGACAACTTCACCTACTACTACGAATTCGTACTAATACGGATGCATACTAATATATCTTATAGCGCCAAATGCATATTGTGTCTATATTTATTTAAATGCAACGTCGCAAACTACATCTTGCTAACTCAAACAATTGCCAAGGTGTTCAACGAAATCCCTGATTTTTCTATTTAAATTTCCCCAAACTCGATCTAAAATCCTATTATCTGCGCTTACGAATAATTTAGTATCA
The DNA here is from genome assembly GCA_927349885.1 of Psylliodes chrysocephalus. Lineage (NCBI taxonomy): Eukaryota > Metazoa > Arthropoda > Insecta > Coleoptera > Chrysomelidae > Psylliodes > Psylliodes chrysocephalus. The sequence continues at coordinate 24,710,916 of OV651821.1, forward strand.
TCTTTTTGCTCACAAATCCTACATTATACCATTTGTACTTGGTGAACGTGGAAACGTTTTTCTCTCTAAAATTTTAAAAGTCACAAACCGCATTTTCAGAGCATATTTAAATAAATGTAACTTTATGTTAGCTAATTTGTGAGTGAGAATATAATTTATATGATCTCGTAATATCCGCTTTAATCCGACCATTAAATTCATATTTTGTACAAACGCATTGCACTAATTCAAAATAATACGTTATTTTCACTTAAATAGAGGGAAAGTGTTCACCACAAAGCGAATTTTTCATCCGCTTAGCATAAAACGACAAAAACAAACCAACTTGAAATGTCACAAGTGCAGATTAAAAATGTTAATCTCAAAAGCAAGAGGCCACTAGGCATTGAAAGAAGAAAATGCTAAGGTTAAACACGATTGAATTCAGTGGGAAAATTAGGTCAACTGTGATTTTATTTGCCAGAGCGATGATTGATGCTGTTATTGGTCGTTCATCACAGCGCAATTTATCTTAGAATTTCATATGTTTGTAGAAGTAATGCTGATTGCGGGGTTTTCATGCGCACTTTTCAAATAGATCCAAACCACGATCCAGACATCTGATGATTTTGTTGTTTCGACATTAGGATACTGGAAAGTGTTGGGCCTTAATACACAACAAAATAATCCAATTTTCTTGAAAACTATATAACTTTAACCAGCAATATAGACACATAAGTCATAGAGAATAAATTAATATGATTTTTTTAATTGACAATAAAATCAAGTTATACGTATGCAAGTAACAATAAAAAAAGTAATATTGGTTGCCTAGATGTCAGTAATGTTTTACCAACACACATTTTTATAAATAATCTAGTCAATATTAGAAAAAATATTGTATGTAACTCGTTACGAAATGCCGTTTTATGTAACTCGATCATATTGCGGGACCTCGCTCTGCTTGCCCGCAAATATTCACTCGTTTCATAAAATAAGGCATTTCATAAATGGTTGCATAAATATCTATTACAAGTAATACATCTGAAGACTAGCATTAGACTTCACAGTTAATTGCAAAAAGTTCACCAACTTACGCCATTAAACAAGTACACCAACGTAGTTATATTAGTTAATGAAAAAAACCGGTTTGCCAAGTAAATTAGGGAAACATATTGTTTAGTCATGCTTCATTTATAATGAAACTCTTTCGTTTTCCAGTAAAGTAGGTTACATAACAACATACGACAAATTTGTGTGTATTGACCACAGAGCAACAAGTTTTAGTATTGACAGTTGCTTTTAAAATAATAATGAGTATATTAAATGTTTAATTTAAGTTTTTTCAATTTAATCATATAGGTATTTTTATAGTTATTTCAATCCAGGTCAAATATTATATTAATAAAAATTGTTGTGAAATCTTATTAGGTACCTGTTGACGAAAATTATTTAATTTCCTAACGATGCAGCTAAGTTGGCTATGGGTGACTGACACTTCTTTATTTAATTTGGCATTTTACTTAAAAATCAAGAACAATATCAATATTCAAAAATATTATAAATTAGTTGCTTTATTTTTTGGTTTAATCATACATGAAAACTTATTTAAATTCAGCAAATACCTATTAGTGAATATAATATTAAATTAAATAACAATAAAAGTTACAAAAATTGTAATTAAAGATTTCTAACAATCTTGCTAAGTTGGCTGTGATTGACTTACATTTAGTACGTGTTGTGAGATATTTCTTAAATTTCTTTATTCTATTCTATATTTAAACTGAAATAAGGTAAGTAAAAGTATATCTATTTAATATCTAGGTAATTATTATGATATTGTAGATATTTTCTTCAGAAAACAAAGCAGGCATCTATAGAAACTTCATTTTAACAATGGATTCATCTAATTATTACGAAGGCGTAGAACCGCCACAAAAATTTTTTTTTTCAAATTCCGACTTGTATCTCGAAATTCCGACATACAAATCGGAATTCCGACTTGTATCTCGGAATTCCGACTTGTATCTCGGAATTCCGACTTGTATCTCGGAATTCCGACTTGTATCTCGGAATTCCGACTTGTAACTCGGAATTCCGACATACAACTCGGAATTCCGACATACAACTCGGAATTCCTACATACAACTCGGAATTTAAATTCAGAGGTCTGAAATCACAATTGATATTGAATAAAGACCACGATTAAACATGCTGTGTATTTTGATTGTCATTTTGAAGTAGATAATGAATTTCTTTAATTTTTGAAATTGTTTATTGAATAGACTAAGATAGTAAGCTAGCGAATAGTGGTAATAGAACTGGTTTGTTCTAAAACATTTCTTAAATATGACTAATTTTAAGTTCAATTTACTTAATTTTTTCAATGTATATTATCTTAGCATAAAATCCCTTATAAATTTGTCTATACAGCGATACCAATATGCGTAATTGATCGATAGTTGTTTTATTATTAGAAATACGAAAATATACATTTTTATTTGCCAGACAAAAAGGCATCTTCAAAAATATTTTTAAATCACATATTTTTTAAATCCATACAACTTTTATTCGAAACTTGTTTGCGTGTCAATAACACAAATTGAAATATTGAACAATTACGCACTAATGGAACACCATGTATAAAACTTTATCTATAAGATAGAATTTTGGATTAATTTCATGTGAGAATTACTCCCTAAATATTTTAAGGTTTTTCTATGAAATTCTGTAAACAAACATCGAGGGTATTATGTAGGTTCTTTAAGTTGTTATTCCAGAATAAATATAAATAAATATTAAGGATTATTATTGGATGCAGCACAAAATGCTTATTGCCCCAAAAATCAGCCAACATTTGTGAGTCGAAATATAATTTCTTTATGGAATGGTGTAAAAGAAATAATATTACCAAATATTCTGAAAATGTCCTGGTGGTATATTTTTCAAGTGAATTAACACACTATAATCTATCCACAACATGGTCGATATTTTCTAGGTTAAAAACAACTTTAAAAATCAAAATATTATAAATTAGTTTTGTAAAAAAACAAGAGCAAGGGGTACAAAGCTACAAATCAAACATTTTAGAAAAAAGTTCACTTAATAACTTTTCTTGAAAAGGCTCCAGATTCAACTTTTTTAATGATTAAAGTAATCATAATTTACAATAATTATTATAAGTATATTTATTTAAATTATAAAGTATTTATATAATTTTTATAATAAAAACTGGTAGTGTTGTAATTTAGCACTCATTTTTATGGAAAAAATTACAACTGTAAATAATATAACAAAGAGTTATAGTGGCGCAGTGGTAAAATGCTTGTGACGAAGACCCGGGATCAAATCCGCACCAAGGAAACTTTTTTTTCTGCTGAAGTGAGTAATAAAGTCATCAGTCATTACATCAATATTGTTTTTTCCAGGTGACATTTATAATTGGCATTTCCAGCGCATGCCGAAGAGACGAATTGACAAATTTAAAATATGATGATATCGAAGACAAAGAAACAGTACTTATTATTAGAATTCCTGAAACTAAAAAGACTGAAAGTATTTTTACTATTTTAAATCCCACCAATTCAAAAATTGATAATCTTATATTAAAAAATATATTGTCTTAAGACCTTCTATGATGGCGACTTCCAGATTCTTTTTGAAATATGGAAACAATAAGTGCACCAAACAACCAGTAGGCATAAATACATTTGGCAAAATGCCGTCTATTATAACACATTATCTTCAATTGCCTAATCCGACTATGTTATACTGGACATTGTTTTAGGGGGTCATCAGCAACAATATTGGCAAATTCTGGCGGTGACTTTCTAACAGTTAAAAAACATGGGGACTGGAAGTCGTCTACCGTCGCAGAGGGCTACTTTAAGTAAAAGAGTAAAAGAAATCATGTATCTAATTTAATATTAATGGATGATAATATTCCTTGCACATCACAAAATGCGAATGTATTAGAAGATAACTCCCCTTCTATTTCCACGCAAGTTAGCAACGCTATTGGCAATTCTTCATGTTATGAAGTAACTAGCCTTAACTATAATAATTTAAACAACTTAGTACCTAATGTAAATGTTGTTAGTAATGCTACGTCATCAGTTTCTGACACCACAGTAAACTCTAGCATGGAGCAAGCTAAAGGATTAAGTTTTAACAAGTGCACAAACTGTACTTTCACATTAATATTGTTAATAATTAAATAACTTATATTCAATTCCATATTAATCTAGTTAATTCGTTTTATTATTAATAACTAAATAATAACATTTAAGTCTTAAGTTAATCTAGTTAATTTGTTTTAATTTGGTGAAAATACGTATGTATTAAATTAGTTTAGTTATATTTTATTACAAACAAAAGTGTTATAATTAGAACGAAAAATTAAACTTTCTCACACTAGTGCGTAAAGAAATATACTTTACGCACTAGTGCGCGAAGAAAATTTATATGAAACCTTCATTTTTTGATAAAACTTCCGGTAGAGGAAAAAATATTGTATGCATAAATAACTATTTTACATTTACAAAAAAAAAATAATGCGAATCTGACAGAAAACTAATGTCAGTAGCCAACTTTGGTGTGGGCTATTTTGAGTTTTTTAATAACCTTTTTCTTTTGAAATTTAAATTTTAAGTCGATAAAAACTTCTTGCAGCTTCTATTTAAAATTAATTTTAAATAAATATCATGAAAAATAATTTTTCTTATAAATCACTATTTATAAAATCCCAATTACACACGTATTATTTTTTACGATTTATTATATAGAATACGTGTATTACAGTTAATTTTTTACTGTCTTAAAATATGATATACTTAAATTTTAAGTTACAATAATCAATTGAAAATTTTAAATAAGAAAAAGTAAATTACTCGTGAGAACTCAAGAGAGCTCGAGACAAACGAGAAATTCTCGTCGAGAGACGACACTCTCTTTTCTCGTCTCGCGTCTCGCTTCGAATCTATTTTCAATCTCTCGTCTCGCGGCATCACTAATTATAATTTATCCGTATATACAAAGAAAAATATTGACCAGACATGGCATTAAAACAATCACTTTAATACGCCCACAAAATTATAAAATCATGCTAAACTGTTTTCAATCTTATTTTCTAACAATTTGCATTTTTTGACTTAAGTTGCCTTTGAAGAGGGTGCGACATCGCTAAAAAATGTAAAATATTCCTTCAATTAAATTATATTTGTCAATAGTAATAGAATTAACTAAAGAGAAATAAATGTAAGTTTAACTTTTAAAATGTAGAGTACGATTCAACTTAGAAAAATCCACGGGCGCCATCAACTAGTCATCGTCTGACTCACTTTAAAATATTTCTTCTCCGTTGCTCCAGATCGATATACCAGTGGCGTAGGCTCTTATTTAAATAAGAATTAAAGCAGTTTCCCAACAAAAAACATTTATTGGATTAAAAAGTAAAATTGTAATGATTTAAACATTTGTATATTACCTAAATAACTAAACTAAAATAACATTACATATATTTTTCGACTTTAGACTTGCAAAACATTCAGTGGGAAGTAAATAAAAATAGCAACACAATTTTGTAATTTAAGATTTTTATTACAATTAAAATAATAGTTATTTATGCAACTAGTGCAAAAAGTGAAACTAGAGGAGTACATCCTAGTTCGTCCGTTAATGAACTATTATACTCTGTTTTTAAACTAAGAGGAGCGATTTGAATTTAAGTTGGCAATTCTGTAGCCTTCTGATTGGTCAGATTACAGTCAGTTTCACACATTACTTTTTAGTATGAACATCAGCTAATAATTGATATTGTTGACAGTTCTGACATTTTATAATTTGATATCTTATCCATTACTTAGTTTTTTACTTTATTTCGTAAATAATAGTTCTTCAGTAAGCAATTGTATTGAAAATCTACAAGTATGGATCCTTCTACACTGAGTACTATTAAAGGTAGCAATTCCTAAAAAGCCTTACAAGAAAGGGTTTTGAAGGTAAAAAGACGGGAGATTACCATCAAGAGATGAATTCCGAAGTATTTTAGAAAAAAATAATTTTATTACTGATTTTTTAAAACTAAAAATTGATGAATTTCTAACCAAAATGATTAAAATGTAACTAAATATTCTAGCAAATTTTATTTATTAGAATAGAATAAAACTATTTACAAAATTGTTATAACATTTAAAACACCATCTACTACTTTAGGGTTAATCTTAATTTGGCACAATGAGTTAACATTACTTTAACAAAAAATATTTTAAAAATACTTAAAATTAATACATAGGTATGTATGAATAGTTCACTTTAAAAAATATATGTTGACATGTAGTGTTATGAAAATGTTGGTTCCAGTTTTCAAAACAAATTCTGACTCATAGGCCTGTAAACTTTTGAATGCCTCTATTTGCCCTCTAGCGCATTAACCATGGGTTAACACTAAGCCATAATATCCACATTAATCATAGAAGAGATACCAGTTACTGTGTGATCCACTTGTCATTCACTGATTAACTTTTACTTTTTATACATATAACAAATATATCCTTAAAAATGTAAACAGATCTTTATATTTTATACTAACCTGGCTACATCTGGATATTCCATTAACAATTTTCTTAAATATTTAATATCCATTTTAAAAAGATCATAGTTATTCTCAAAAACAAGAAAAAAGTATTTCTGACATCAATCAACAACCATATTGACTTTAATTTGACAATGACATTTCGTTTTAGACACACATTTCAGATCACAATAATGTGAAATTTGCGACCGTTGTCTGGAACCAATTAAAAAATTAGTTCTATGACATTTATTCGTTTTTTTACCGCTCATTGGCCGTTCACCGACTAAGGCCGATAAAGATAATTATTTAATAAATTTTGAACACGACTATATTTCGAAACTCGCTCTTAGTAACAAATCTAGTTACTTTTCCCTGTGTAAATGCGTCTTTTCAATTCGCTCCTCCTAGTTTAAAAACAGAGTATAGTACTCTCGCTGTCTTCACTTTCTTCCGATGAACCCGTATTTTTGTTCGTAAGTAAAAGCTTGGCAACGCCGAAGTTTGGCTCACAATAATAAGGGATCCATGTTTACGCGATAGCTTCTGTTCGAATTATATTCTGGACCATGCGGCAGTCGTACAGCGTTGCCAAATTATTAAGCAATTGTATCTCTATATTAGAAAAACGAAAAAAATCGCCAAAAAGGCCACTGACGCTTAAATGGGATGGACCTGAGAGAGAGGCAAATTATTGCGGCCTTTGTCAGGTATGATGTGTGTGGCTTTTTCTTAGTTGAATCGTACTCTAGTTGCTTATTTCGAATTCATAATACAGGTTCTTACTAGTAAACTTACCTTATGACGTTCAAATCTTCCGAAATGTTGGCTGATCTCAATAATATGTAGTTATCTCATTGTATTCAACATTGAATATTCAAATGTTCTAACGGATTAACACTGGTCCATATTCAAATAAAGAAGATGATGAGAATCCGGGACAGATGTTCCCCGTACATTTGCGCCCCCGATACATTTGAGCCCCTGTCTTGATTATTCGAATAATGATCAAATTTAAGTGAGACAGTTGCGACCCTACCCCTATTAATCCCAAACAGAAGTCGAATAATGAAAGATTTTTTTGTTAACTGATATATACAAGGTGTTTCAGAGTTAAAAGTACATACGTTAACTGTAAGTGTAAGACACTTGGATGATTCGAAATCACCCATTAATAATGGGTCTATCACGTCTCATTACCTAGACTGTATATAATACCAATTTTAATCATTTATTTAAACGGAAAATGTTACATATCGTCAGTGTGAACTGCACTTTCTTCTGAAATATTGATTATGACTCCATCTAGTACCAAAGCGGCAGAATTTCTGTCTGAGAAATGCTTATTTTATTATTCATCCAAATTACATTATTTATCATAAAAACAAATTCAGTTTTATTAAGTTCAAGGGTTTTAATTTAAATTGGCTTCTTGGCTCTCCTCTAAAATTTTCCGCACTTTTCGATTTACATTAACGATATGTAAAATCGTAATCCTTTTATTAAAAGTTTGCATGGAGTTTTCATAGGACGCTAACCGCAAATCCAACATTAAAATGTCAGTAAAAGAACCCTAATCACAATTCTGTGACTTATCTATACCGCCAGGACTATTATTCATGCCGTAAACGTATTCTCCTTTTTGCAGAAACCACAGAATCCGCACGTTCCAGTACCACAACCTCCACGTCCGATCCCCATGAGAAGGACAAAGAAAAGGAGACCGAAATATCCAAAGTCCAGAAGGCTCTTTCCTGGCTCGTGACACAGAGAGAGACCGACTGGGGTTGGAGGAACGACACCCCCAAAGTATTGACGGCCCTCCAACTCGCCCCAAGGGATGAAACCTCCAAGCAACTGGCGGATCCTCTGGAGATCCAATTGTCTCTTAAGCAGATGGAAGTGGAGATTGTTGTTTTGTTGTGGAGGTAAGATTGGGGTGTGTATTTTGGTTCAGTGATATTCGGTCAATTTACTTTTCTCGGATATTATCTGTTTGTTTAGGATATTAGCCGCTTGAATGAAAAATCGATTCTATTTAGAATGATTTATAATAATTATATTATAGATAGTTTATACAGGATGAGTAATTATAATCTCTCGGAGCATAACATAGAAAATTTAAAAAAATATTTTAATTTCAATATTATACAGTACCAAAGAAACTATTTCTACAATGATTTTGACTATACAGGGTGCTTCATAATCACAGAACAGATATCGAGATCATTTTTGTAAATGGAATAACTTGCATTTATTTATTATTATACTCTTCACACAGGTCTGTAAAAAATATTAATACGTTTATTTTCAAGAAACCAACATTTTTAATATTGTTAATTGTTATACTCTTCACAGAGTATTATAGGGTTTACTTTTAAGATACAAAAATTTTTAATAATGGTCCTAATTTAAAAAATTTGTGCCAAAATTGGTCTCATCAAATTTCAAACAACTTTCAAAAATGTCCGTCCCACCGTCCGATGTCACGTTTTTTGTCCGCATGATAAGTCGAAAATGAAAAACGATTTCAATTTGAAAATTTTAGGAAAAATCAAACTCTACAAGGGGTGAAAGCCTATTGATTTTGAAAAAATCTGAAAAAAAAATTAAAGGAAGGCGGGTTGAAATATTAAAAAAATTCTAACTCAAAAACGAAAACTGATATTAACGTGAAATTTTTAGAAAAAATCAAGCTCTAAAAGAAGATGAAGCCTACTGATTTTAAAAAAATATAAAAATGGGATTAAGTGGGACGGATTGAAATATTTAAAAAAATTCTAATTCAAAAACGAAAAATTATATCAACATAATGAAAAGTCCATTGATTTTGAAGAAGAAATCTTAATAAAAATGGTGGGTTAAAGAGGATTGAAATATTTTAAAAAATGTCTCTTGGCAGCAGGTAGTTTTTGTAACGCGACAATTATCATGCTTTGCATCTCATGAATTAAAGCTATTTATCTTTCAATCTTAAGGTGATCACACCCCTTATAATTTTCGGACAAGAATATCTCAAAATGGCAAAATAAATTAGGCAGTAATATCTAGAATATGCATATATTTTAATGTATTAATTCCTTCCAGTTTCCGAAAAAAAACTAAAAGGGCTTTAATTTTGAAATATCATAATGAAAATAAATGCATTCCTCGACAGCACTATTCTTAATATAATCCCCAAATTTAAGCTCCTGATGTCTTGTTAATGACTTCTTAAAATTCGCCAAAATTAATGGCTAAAACGCTTCGTTAAGTGCTATCTTCTTGTTTAAACTGGTGTAAATTGTTGCAAGAAACGAATAATGACAGAGTGTACGATACGATACTTACAAGCGCGTTACACCAGAAGGCAGCACTTAACGAGGCGTTTTAGCCACTAATTTTGGCGAATTTTAAAAAATCATTACCAAGACATTAAGAGTTTAAATTTCGGGTTTATATTAAGAATAGTGCTGTTGAGGAATGCATTTATTTTCATTATCATATTTGATTTTTTTTCGGAAACTGAAAGAAATTAAAACTTTAAAATATAGGCATATCTAGTTAATATTACCTAATTTATTTTGCCAAAATTTTAATTTTTAAACAAAATTACTTTTTGAAATATCCTTGTCCGAAAATTATAAAGGCTGCTGCATTCACCTTAATATACCAACATACAGGGTGTTTCAAAATTCATGGGACAAATTTCAGGAGGTAATTGCTCGTATGAAATTAAGGTGGGTGTTTCCTATAACAAAATTTCCTCAGCCCACCCCTTTCCGAGATATCACCCTTAAGAGGTGGTGACTAAAATTGAGTTTCTATTTTTACTTTCCTATCTGTATACAGATATAAGGAAAGTATAGGAATCATGATTTTTTTCGACCTCGAGTTTTCGACGGATTTTTATGTTTTGAGGTCCCCTGAATCCGTTTTGACTATTTTCGCGATGATGTCTGTGTGTGTGTGTGTGTGTGTGTGTGTGTGTGTGTGTGTGTGTGTGTGTGTGTGTGTGTGTGTGTGTGTGTGTGTGTGTGTGTGTGTGTGTGTGTGTGTGTGTGTGTGTGTGTGTGTGTGTGTGTGTGTGTGTGTGTGTGTGTGTGTGTGTGTGTGTGTGTGTGTGTGTGTGTGTGTGTGTGTGTGTGTGTGTGTGTGTGTGTGTGTGTGTGTGTGTGTGTGTGTGTGTGTGTGTGTGTGTGTGTGTGTGTGTGTGTGTGTGTGTGTGTGTGTGTGTGTGTGTGTGTGTGTGTGTGTGTGTGTGTGTGTGTGTGTGTGTGTGTGTGTGTGTGTGTGTGTGTGTGTGTGTGTATGTGTGTGTGTGTGTGTGTGTGTGTGTGTGTGTGTGTGGTGTGTGTGTGTGTGTGTGTGTGTGTGTGTGTGTGTGTGTGTGTGTGTGTGTGTGTGTGTGTCTGTGTGTCTGTGGGTGTGTGTGTGTGTGTCTGTATAACGCGTAACTCATGAACCGATACACGGAAAAACACCAAATTTCAAACTTAGGCTTTGTTCCAGCGTCTAATGAGCTGATTAGATTTTGGGCAGAGTCGGAACATCTGGGGGAGTACTTTATAGGTGGTCATTTTTATATTTCATGGAATATATCTGTTATTTACGTTTGGAGAAGAAAATTTTTCAAATAAAAGTTACTTTTAATATAATTATCTATAATTTTTGTTCTATGCAAAATTTTCCTAAAATGGTCCGTATTCGAGAAATTTGACAAAATGTAAAAAAAATAATTTTTTATAAAAATTGTTCAAATAAAAGTTGTTTGTAATATAATTCTCTATAATTTTTATTCTATACATAATTTCTCTAAAATGGACCGTATTCGAGATATTTGAGAAAATGTGTAAATTTCGAATTTTGAAGAAAACTCAAAAACGGATAAAGAAAAAAACATTAAATTTTAAACTTAAGGTTTATTTCGGCCTGACGTGAAATGATTAGATTTTAGACATCGGAACATCTGGGGGGTACTTTATGGGAGGCCACTTTTATATTTTATGGAATATATCTGTTATTAATGTTTGGAGAAAAAAATTGTTCAAATAAAAGTTACTTCTAATATTATTATCTATAATTTTTGTTTTATGTAAAAATTTCCTGAAATGGTCCGTATTCGAGAAATTTGACAAAATGTGCAAAATTCTGAATTTTATGAAAGTTTTTGAAATCAAAGTTGTTTGCGATATCGATCTCTATAATTTTTGTTTATACATGATTTTTCTAAAATGGACCGTAATGAAAAAATTGTAGGAAATTTTAATTTTTCAGTATTTTCGTTTTCCATGAATATCTATAGAAGAATGTTTCGAGGTAGATGTATGTGGACAATGTATATATTTAGTTTATCCTCCAAACATTTATAGAGATGCTGCAATAGGTTGTACAAAATAACCGGAAAAAGCCTATAATAACTAGATAGGAAAGTCATGTGTTGGACACATCAGATTTTTTTTTTCTAAAATGTCAGTAAAGCTATAAACTTGAAATTCTGTAATTTTCGTGCACTCGCAAACCATGGTTATTTTTTCAATATACCTGTTACATTATAGGGGGGTGAAATCAGCAACCCTTACTTAATTTCATATCAAAACTTTTTTACGAGATGAAGTTTTATGAAATAATTTTGTAACTTGAAATACTTGTTTTATTTAAAAAAAATTTCCCAAAACCAATAGCTTCATAGAAAAAAAAATACTGTTTTCCACTCAATTTATTAAAAAAAATAATAAATTAGGGTGTTTATTTTTTTTCTCTGAAGCTATTGGTTTTGGGAAAAAAATTTAAGAATAAACAAAAAATTTAAATAAAACAAGGATTTCAGTTATAATTTTATTTCATAAAAGTTCATTTCGAAAAAAGTTTTGATATGAAATAAAGTAAGTGTTGCTAATTTCACCCCCCTATAATGTAACAGGAATATTGAAAAAATACTCGTGGTTAGTCCTTTGCGAGTGCACATTACAGAATTTCAAGTTTCTAGCTTTACTGAAATTTTATAAAAAAAATAGAAACTCAATTTTAGTCACCACCTTTTAAGGGTGATATCTCGAAAAGGGGTGAGCTGAGGAAATTTTGTTATAGGAAAGACCCATCTTAATTTCATTCGAGCAATCACCTCCTGAATTTTGTCGCATGTATTTAGACACACATTTTTTTAAGCGGGAAAATTTCTTGACAATATCTTTTCCTTAATTGGCACATGTCGTATTTCTCTAGGATCTACTAACTCTGTCAGCAAACAATTAAAATAGAAATTTGTCAGCTGTGGTAGCATTTTTGCCTTCCAGAATTTTTCATTTCATAAAGTAACTAAAAACTAAATTAAACAAAAACCTAACAACGCCTCTACAACAAACTAAGACGATCACAATAATTTCGCACCTCTTCAAAAACAACTATTTTTCGACACAGGAATTAACAAATTTAGCTAAACAGATCTACCCTTTTAACCACGGGCCTCATAGACCAGCAGCGTTGCCATATTCACTGGTATCATTGTTTTAATAGAATTAGTATCGGATTTTTGGCGGAGGAGCGCCCGTCAAGTTTGCTCTTAAATATTAAAATGCTGTGTGTTATTGTGGGATGTGATTCCAACAACGAATCTAAACAGAATGCGTGCAAATACGTTAGGTTTTTTAATTTTTCTAAAGACCCTAACCTTAGCAAAAAGTGGTTGCATCTTAGCAAGAGGAAAGATAAACTTAATATAAAAAATCTTTCCCGAAAGATTCGTGCCAAAAATCCCAGAGACCAATTTTACAGCAAAAGTAACGCGTAAAGTAAAGATACATGAAATTATTACTTTTATATTTTTTAATATTTTTCTAATCCGAATCTTAATAAACATCATTTGTATTAAAAATTTTGTTGTAACTGTTATAATAAATGCGTTACTTTCTGATGGAGAATGATATATTTTTTAAAGAAAACTACACAAAAAAACAGTTAATAGAACTTTTACACTTGGTTGATTTTCAACCTGAATATGTTATCGACACCATAGCAAAAAAACTGATTTAAAGTTTTGCGTTTACCACCCTGCAACTGTATTTTGAACTTCATAGAATTATTATGGTCACAGTTGTAAAATTATTCTCGAGCAAATAACTCTTCTCCTAAGTCCACTTCTTCTGTAATTGATGTAGTAAGAAATGCATTTAACTATATAACTGTTGAAAACATGTTAAAAAATCGAAGAGAAATATATGAGATTTAACAATACAATTCAAAAAATTTAAATAAATTTGGATGTTACTGATGATGATAGTGATATTATTTTAGAACATGAAATTAGTGACTGTGAAAGTGATTTAGAAATATAGATGTTTTTAAATTCATTTACCTACATTTCCACAAAATAAATCTAGTGAAACATATTCATTTTAAATTAATACTTAATAATTTTAGTCAGTTTCAATTTTCAGTATATTTTTTAGTTGAACATGTTGTGTTTGGTAATAAAACCTTTGTTTTTTTTTAATTTAAGTTCTCAGCGCGTTATATTTTTTCAATGCAATTTAAATCGCAAAAGGATCTTTGTAGAAATCAAATTTTAAAAATTACCTTTACCATTTGAACAAATAACACTCAACCTAAGCCGGCTCTGATCAGCATGTTGGCGAATGTTTTAAGAGGTTGCCAGATCATTTGCGCTTCCTAGATTATCTTGCAATGGACTATACTCTCGCTTTTCTAGTGTCACGTGCCGATCGCCTAAGAGTCCTTTAATAAATGATGTTGATTTTATTAAAAATAAATTAAATGAAAATAAAACTAATTTTGAAACTTCTGTTTTAATTTAATAATTTCTAGATGTAAAATTTCAAAATATGTGGCGTCACATTAGGGAGGCGTCACAAAATGTGACCAGCTTTGACAAGGACGGAGGGGATCAAAAAATCATGATATTCGTGTGAAATTACGGATGGCCTCTTATGACAAATTTTGAATTCAAACTTTTAACATCCTGTACCAGGTTCGAATCCCACCGTTGGCCGGGATTTTTTTATTTAATTTAATTATTTAAAATTAATTCTGATGCCTTGGTAGGATTCACCACTCGACCATTCACTGTTGGGTTCTAATTAACAGTGCTGTTCCTGAAGTGGCGCTGGGAAACAGTAACAAAGCCTACACAGAACACACATATTTGAGAATTTAAAACACAAACTTGAGACTGGCATATTAGGTACATACACCTTGGCCATAAATCGAAAAAAAAAACATCCTCTACATCAAAATTCGTCGATTAACGAGAGCTCTCTTAGGTAAAGCGTTATCGGTTGAATATACTAATACCCTATATAAAAACATAATTAAAAAAAAAATTATGTCTTCCATCTTGTTTCATAGAATGTTTTATCAGTAATTATCTCCTTCATATTTTCTGTTTCCGGTCCATTGTATACTTTGTTTTTGATGTAGCCTCATAAAAATAAATTACATGAAATAAGATCATAAAGTCTAGCTGGCCAGCTTATAGAGCCGCCCTGTCCAATTCAGCGACCCTTATAGTCTCTATTTAAGCAATTAAGAACATTCACGGCACAATGGGCTGTAGCACTGGTTAGTTGGAACCACATTCTGTTAAAACTCGTTAATTGCCACAATTCTTTTTTTATGACGGTGTTTGGATTTTTTTATTTAAACCTTTATCTACAACTGTCATTATATGAATGTATTATATGCGTATCTAAGGCAACATAAAGCAATCCATATATCACTAGTGAGAATATATTAATATTACACGATTTTTGTTAATTATACCCCACTAGAACTAAAAATCATTAGATCTAGTATGCGTTTGACAAGTTAGTTGACAGCATGTTGATAGTTATTTGTTGTTCCCGATTCGTTTTTAAAATTAAACTTAAAATATTTAGCCCGTTTTAAGTGTTTATCAATTAAAAAAATGGAAGACGATGTTTACATGGAACTAACACCTCCTGAAATCCGCAACGCTGCTAAAGTGGCGTCGTTGGAATTATTACCTGAAATATCGAGGAAAAATTATGAGATTGCATACAACAAATTTATGTCGTGGAAACAAACAAAAAATGTATCCTCTTTTTCCGAAGACACTGTGCTTGTATATTTTATGGAAATTTCTAGTAAATACAAATCGTCTACTTTATGGACAAACTATTCCATGCTAAAAAGCATGTTAAACATCAAGCACAATGTCGACATTGATAAATATCCGAGATTACGTGCTTTGTTGAAAAGACGATCCGAAAATTACGAACCTAAGAAATCTGAAGCTCTGACTGGTGAACAAATTGAGAGGTTTATAAAGAAAGCCCCAGATTTTAAATATCTTGGAACAAAGGTAAAAACTCGAATCGAAAATCAAAATTCTTTTACTTAATCTACACATTTTTTTTAAGGTTGCCTTGATTATGGGGGTCATGGGTGCTTGCCGATCCTGTGAATTAAAGAATATGAAAATTGGGGATTTAAGATGTTTTGAGGGATGTTTTCAAGTAAACGTGCCACACACAAAAACCAAAATCCCAAGGAATTTCACAATTGTGGACAATTTTTTCAAAATCGTTAAAAAATATATAGACCTCCGGCTCGAAAATGCACTACAAGATTTTTTTCTCAATTTCCAAAAAGGAAAGTGTACAAAACAAGTAATAGGAATAAACAAGTTTAGCGCAATGGGAAAGCAAATTGCTACGTTTTTACAATTACCAAACCCTGAGAGATATACTGGCCATTGCCTCAGGCGTTCATCTACAGCATTGGTTGCTGATTCTGGAGCTTCAATGACAACATTAAAACGTCATGGAGGCTGGAAATCCGCCTCCACTGCAGAAGGGTACATCGCCAATTCAAAAAAGAACAAAATAGAAACAGCTCAAGCAATTTTAAGTCAAATCAATAATGAAAATTGTGTTGTTCTTAATAATCCATCATCTTCTGACAGTGATCGTCATGATTCTGTACTCATCAATAGCAACACTATTTTTTCTTTAAAAAACAATAATCTCAATGATATTACCGGATCTATTAATATTTCAAATTGTAATGTTACTATTAATTACATCAATAAATAACTTTGAACGAGTTCCTATATAAATTGGCGTTTTATTTCACACGGTGGCTTAAATACTCCTCATTTGAAAGGTATTTTAATTGTGAACAATCTTGTCAATTCTATTTATAACAACTTCAAAGATTTTTTTCTAAAAATCCCCTTTTCGTTTTCGGTGAGCCCCCGTATTCAGTTGTAGATAAAGTATAGTATTCAATTCATGTATAATGGACCATACTACACTCAAATATTTACAACAAACACTCGCTCGCTACGCTCGCTCGTGTTCTAAACAATTATCGTGTCAACATTATACACTTATTGAATAATATACTATTATCCAACGTGAAACATGGTTTTATACTGCTTGCTGATCAAAGTAAAAATGTGTCAACATTAAGAATGTCTCGTAGGCAAATACATCTTGCCGACATCTTTTGAAAAAAAGAAGGGTATGTAACCCACTGGAAAATTTTTGTACACTAGTATACATTGTGCCCCAAATAGTACAGAAATAGTACGCTAATAGTGCACAAAGTACGAAAATAGTACAAAAATAGTACGAAAATAGTACGAAAATAGTACGAAAATAGTACGAAAATAGTACGATAATCGTACGATAATCGTACGAAAATAGTACGAAAATAGTACGGAAATAATACGAAAATAGTACGAAAATAGTACGAAAATAGTACGAAATTAGTACGGAAATAGTACGGAAATAATACGAAAATAGTACGAAAATAGTACGAAAATAGTACGAAAATAGTACGAAAATAGTACGAAAATAGTACGAAAATAGTACGAAAATAGTACGAAAATAGTACGAAAATAGTACGAAAATAGTACGAAAATAGTACGAAAATAGTACGAAAATAGTACGAAAATAGTACGAAAATAGTACGAAAATAGTACGAAAATAGTACACAAATTGTACATAAATCGTAGAGAAATAGATAAAAATTAAGATGATGCAGTGGCAGCTTGTCCTAAGGGGCCTAAGGGCCGTGGCACTAGCACAAAATAGGTCGACAAATATTCCTTTTTTTTTTATTTTACAATTATTCCAATAATTGTCGGGTCAAATGGCTAAACGATGCATGAATAAATTATTTATAATTTATTATAGAAACAAAATACCCGACCTAATATACTTTTTTATTGTACGAAATATTTCAGCAAACTCCATCCAAGTTGATGAGGCATGGGACATGAATTCAGATCATTCGCCCATTCTTCTCACTCTTAGTGACACCAATATCCAAAAGGAAAGCGCCCCTAGACTAATAAATAGGAGAACAGACTGGCAAAGCTTCATACTGGACCTTGAAAATAAAACCAATCTTTCAGTTCCGTTATGAACAAAAGCACAGCTAGATGAAGAAGTAGAACTACTTGTGTCCAACATACAACAATCAGCATGGGATAATGCGCCACCAAACTTAACAAAGTCACCCAGCAGTTAAAAAGAGAGATAAAACGAATCAAAAATGAATCTATTTGTGAGTACCTTAGTGAGTTGACAAACGATAAATCCACTGATTATTCTCTATGGAAAGCCATAAAGCGATTAAATAGGTCCACTGTGCATAATGCTCCAATCAGGAATACAGATGGTAGCTGAGCTAGAAATGATATACAAAAATTTGATAGATTCGTAGAACACTTAGAAAACACCTTCAAACCAAATGAAGGAGAAGAATTACCGAACTGGGCTCCTCTAGAGAGAGATGACTCAATTATCAGACCAACCTCTCCAAAGGAAATTGCAGAAGATATAAAAACAAATATTAATCCTAAGAAAACTCCTGGCTATGATTTAATTACAGGAGAAATATTAAAACAACTTCCGAAGAAAGCCATAATTAAACTTACACATCTGTTTAATGCCTCATTCAAACTAAGTCATTATGATCCTCAAACCAGGAAACCTTCGAACGAAGTTTCGTCATATAGGCCAATATCTCTATTGCCTATAATATCGAAAATAAAAAGACTGACACCCATCATTGAAGAAAGGAAACTTATTCCAGATTACCAGTTCGGCTTTAGAGAAACCATTCAAAAGCATTAGAAAACAAAGAAGTCTGTTGAGCCATCTTCCTCGATGTTGCGCAGGCTTTTGATAAAGTATGGCATGATGGCTTAAAACATAAACTGAATGTGCTACTTCCATAGCTATTGGATTCATACATTTCAGATAGATTCTTTAGAGTAAAACAAGATGAAGCATACTCTGAATTGAAAGAAATTAAAGCAGGAGTACCACAGGGAAGCGTCCTGGGACCCACTTTGTATCTGTTATACACTTATGACATACCCCAACTAGAACAAGACACAATAGCTACATTTGCAGATGATACTGCCATCCTAGCGATAGGCAAAGATCATGAAGAGGCTGCAAATAAACTACAAAAATCAGTTAATCAAATAAATAAATAAATGGACCAAAAGATGGCGTATTAAAGTAAACGAATATTAATTTTACTAACAAAAATGGTCAAAGAATACAAATTAACATAAATAATGCTCAGGTCCCTTATGCTAACTCGGCAAAATATCTAGGTATTACATTAGATGCAAGACTTCGCTGGAAGGTTAGGTTAGGTTAGGTTAGGTTAGGTTAGGTTAGGTTAGGTTAGGTTAGGTTAGGTTAGGTTAGGTTAGGTTAGGTTAGGTTAGGTTAGGTTAGGTTAGGTTAGGTTAGGTTAGGTTAGGTTAGGTTAGGTTAGGTTAGGTTAGGTTAGGTTAGGTTAGGTTAGGTTAGGTTAGGTTAGGTTAGGTTAGGTTAGGTTAGGTTAGGTTAGGTTAGGTTAGGTTAGGTTAGGTTAGGTTAGGTTAGGTTAGGTTAGGTTAGGTTAGGTTAGGTTAGGTTAGCTTAGGTTAGGTTAGGTTAGGATAGGTTAGGTTAGGTTAGGTTAGGTTAGGTTAGGTTAGGTTAGGATAGGATAGGTTAGGTTAGGTTAGGTTAGGTTGGGTTAGGTTAGGTTAGGTTAGGTTAGGTTAGGTTAGATTAGGTTAGTTTAGGTTAGGTTAGGTCGATAAAATTCAAGAAAATGTACTGGTTACCTGGTAGGCATTCCAGCCTATCTACTCATAACAAAATTCTATTACATAAACAAGTTCTCAAACCAATAAACTAATAATCCAGAGATTCCAGAACAAAGTATTGAGGAACATTGCCGATGCTCCTTGGTACATTTGAAACAGCGACCTTCATCGAGACCTTCAGATGGACACTGTTGACGGGACTATCACGAGATTCGCTAGGAGTCACGAACAACGGCTCCACCAACATGTGAACGTTGAGGCGATCCAGCTTCTTGACAACACGAACCTGACAAGAAGACTCAATAGGGTGAAACCTTTTGAGTTAGCCAAGTGATTGTGTTAATAACAAAGCAAAGCATTGTGCGGTTTAGTGGTACATCTTAGTTTAGTGTAATTAAGTTATCAGACCCTAAGGTATACTAGCGAGTAGAACTTTAGTTTTTAAGATTGCAGCCCTAGTTAAGTTAGGTTATAACAAAATTACTCATTGATCAACTCTTGGTCAGATTGTAATATCAATAAACGCCACTTTTGTAGTGTTTTTTTTTACAAAAAAAATTATTTAATTTGATCCCCATGAAGACATTCGCGACGTGTTATTCCAAGACATAACAAAAAATTCAACGGGCCGGTTTAAATAATTGAAATGTTTTCTTAGCTTTTGTATAATAATAAAAAATAACCGGTGTAAAGTTAGCAGTAACTTTTAGCAGTAAAAATAACCGAAAACACCCAATCGGGAAAACAGTCGCGTCCGGCATACAATTATTTTAATAGTCTTGTCAATATGTATTATACACAAAAATATCGACAAATAATTAATATACGGTTGAAAATAACCATTAAAATTAATATAGTTACTGTTGACAAATCATCCGAGGCAAAATGAATAAATTTGTTAACGAAATCTTTTTCTACGCACTCTCTCAAGAACAAAATTCAAATCAAAGAACTTGGAAGATCTCTTCGCGATTTAGAAATCACAAAAATGGAGAAGTCTTCCACCTCTAGTTCGTCAAGTTTCAAGAATAAGGAAGTTTAATCGGAATCTGTATTTAAAAATTAACTGGATTTTTTTTTTCGGGTATTTCTACTTGGGCGACGCATGGTATCACTGATTTAGTACTCATATTTATGAGAAAAGTAAAACATGAAAACATATAAACATAAATAATATTTTTAGTTTTTCTTTGCTTGGAAAATTAAATATAATGACTCAACTAAGTTCGTCTCATAAACATTAGGCACAACCAAAAAGTTGTTAAAAACAAATATATTTCAAACGTCATTATTAACTGTATCAGATGAAAAAGAAGAATCAAAAGATAAAGGAGTGTTCCGAGAATTGGTAGATAATAATTCTCAATTAGGGGTAAATAATTGTATTCGTCGCCGCCATCGTTTTTGCTTTCTCGAGATTACAATTTATTAAATCTTAGTATTTCTTCGAGCATCTCGGGGGGGGGGCGGGTATTACCCGTTTACCCCCTTGTATCCGCGCGTGTCTGGAATAAGTTGAGAAAGAAAGTGTATTCCTTGGGGAATGCAGTCAAAAAAGTTGGCCAAATAATAGTAAAACTCTTTGATCATATAGTCAAAGCTTTCAAAAATATTTATTCCCATTATCAAAACACTAAAATTATATTAAACAATTAAGTTTTAGTCTTAAAGTTAAAATTTAAAAAAATATATGCAACTTACTAATCATGAGATTAAAAATAGAAGTTACATTTGCACAACATAGTTAAGATTAACTACACTTATTATTATATAAAACATTAATGATCTAATTTAATTTTTATTACTGACATCGAATATTTCATTTAAAAATACTACTATAAATGTGTTTAAACCGAAATACATGATATTTTAGGTGGAAATTATAAATGTATAAAATAAAATGTTTAATTTGAGAATAAAACATATTTTTAAGAAAAATAACCCAGATAGCACAAATACGTCTTATGGACGTTCTAAAAACGTCCTGCTTGGACATTTAGAACATCCTTACATCGTCTTATGGACGTCTTTGGAATGTCCATTGTTAATAATCAGGATGTCTTAAGAATGTCCGAACGTTTCATGGATATTTTCAAAAGCTCAAATGTGGAATAACAGGATGTTTAAGGAAACGAGTGAAAATAATGAATAATTTCAACAATTTTTATTTGGAAGCAAATAACCTATGAATAATAAAATTATTAAAACTTTTTCGTCAAATTCATCCCGTCTCTCCTCTACTTTGCCCTTTTCAACCATGCCTGTATTGACAGCAGTTCAGTTTTTTTTTCTTGATTTGGCCATATTTGCCTTCTCAGCTGAACCTGAAAATAATTTAATCGCTTATTTAAAATGAAAGGCAGATCAATATGAAAATCCAATCTGTTTGTTTTAGTTTGCCGTGCTAGACATTGTGAATTCACTAACCTTTTAGCTTTGTAGTATTCACTGGAAAACTTCCACATTTCTCAGAGATAAAAATAGTACAAACTGAAAAAAATTAATATTAATCAACCACAAACTCACAGAGTCGAATCACAGTTAAATGGCGTAATGATGATAGAACTTGTATTCGTATAATATGTACATACCACCGAATCATGAATATTGAACACCAGGTTTCTTTCTTTTTTTTTTAATAAAACCTGAGCCCTGAGAATATTTTAGTGCTTGAATCTAAATAAATAATAAAAAATAATTAACGTCACTTGTCAACAATGTCCCTTTTTTGCAATGACCTTCGTTTTTTGTCTATTTGGCCTTCATTCAATTGGATATTGGGACAATGTCATCTTTAATAATTATTTATATTATCTCATTATATATGTTGTTTATATAATCAATAATACAATGCGAATGTGAATCCATGGAAATATAATAAAGCACGTAGAATTGACGTTCTACGGATATATATTTCGTGACGTCCCGAGGATTTACTAAACTGGACATACTTAAAACGTCCAGAATTGGTCCTGGACGTACAGACGATAAATGGACATGTAATGGACGTCCTTAGGACGTCCTGTGCTATCTGGGAAACGAAAAAGTATTGTAATTAATATTTTATATTTGTTAAGAAAAAGATACAAAATTAATGATATTAGAGTACAAAAAAGAAAGAAACAATCTTGGTTTTTTTTTGTTGTTATTGTTGTTGTTGTTGTTGTTGTTGTTGTTGCTGTTTCCCAGCGCCACTTTAGGAACAGCACTGTTAATTAGAACCCAACAGTGAATGCTCGAAATTGAATTTTAATTAAATTTTGCATGCCAAAGTTTCTTGTGCCAACTTTTTTATTTAAGCAATTCATAGAAATGGCCTGCATTAACTGATATAATAAAAAAGTATTTTTACGATTTTTAATCCAATGATTTTTTGATATTATAAAATATATCAATCCAAAGAGTTTTTAAACCTTAAGTGTTTCTCACTCATAAAGATACACTCTGTATATATTGTATATACTATTTGAGATTACCAAAATCCCAGCCCATCTCCTAACTACACATAGTAACCAGAAATTATTTATATTCTAGACATCACGAGGTCCCTTTAACCCCACCGAAACTAGCCCAATACTGCCTGGCCCTTTGCGCCATGTGTTCGGACCCAAGACAATTTCACGGACACGATCTCATTGGAAGTCTGCAACACCACGAGCCGATACACGACATCGAGTTTGCATACGCCACCCTTGCGGCGTGTACAGCGAGAGCACATGTCAGAAAGAAGCAAATTCGGAGGTTGTTGGACATCGCAAACACCGCCAAAGACCATAATATAGGTGAGTGTTCGGTTTTTGGATTGAGCAACTATAAGTGACTGCGTATTTTTTTATAATGTAGTGTTCCACAAAAAATGTTTCTAAAGTAGGTAATGAAAAAAAAACTACACAAGTTATAAATTCCAGAACGGAACTTTTATTTTTAAAAAACTTTATTAAGTCAAAATACACTTAAATGGATATCTAAGGTAACTCTGGACTAAAGCCTATACTAAAGCTACCCCAAATAACAACAATAATAAGGTTTTACTCCTATTTATGAAGTAAAAATTATTATTATGCAAAGATAATCTATTTATATTATAAAAGATTCTATTATGTTCACAATATATAAGTCACATGTCGGAACGCATGGACATTACTGTTTTTGTCGGCCATTGCCTTCTTTAGAAGTATTTTTTGTGATTCACTCGTTTTAGTTTTACATTGCTAAAATTAATCCAAGTAATATTAGTAGTTTATGATGTAAACAATAAAAAAAAAATCAAAGACAATGTTATATTTTTTTGTATTTATTTTATTAATTTAAAAAAGCTGAATATAAAAAAAATTACTATGAATCCCAAATTTTGATCAAAGACATATCATATTTCCAGACACTGTAGCAATGACAATTTTGGCTCTAAGATGCATAGTCAAAGATCACAGACATAGAAATTTGCAACACACTTTGCGAAGACCCAGTATAAATCTAGCAAGGCAACAGCAACAAGATGGCGGTTTTGGTAATTTGTATAATACAGCACTCACACTACAAGTAAGTAAAAAATGTATTATATCTATTGTCCAATAATTTAGAAGTACCAATGCTAAACTGGTTGTTCCAAAGCAACTAGAAGAAGGGATTTACTTTGCACTTGCAGAATTAATAACTCTCTTTCTAGGCTTTACAAGACATGAACGAAATTAATCACCACTGGAACCGAACCGCTGCTAAAGCATACATAGAGTCAAAACAAGACCCGGATGGCGCTTTTACTGACCCTAACTTAACTGCCGAAGTGGTCCTCGCTTTATCCGAAAGAGGACTTGGACATATCAGAAACACTGATTGTGGAAAATACGATAGTGATTTGGACAATCATGGTAAGCAATTTAATATGTTTTAAAAAATGATTTTTAATTGATTTAGGGTGATTAATGGGACTGTATTATCTTAGATATGTGGTGTTTTTGTAGTATTCTTGAAAAGAGGAAAAATTTGCTTTTGTTCTGGAACACTACTTGACCTACAGTGTCACTGAAAAAAAATTCAAGATGGAGGCGGTACGCTAAACGCTGACGTCACAAAAATTTGACATATCTTACCAAAAATGCAAAATACAATCCCATTCATCACCCTACAATTTCAGAAATATACATTTATTCGTTTCGAAGAAAATACCTTGTCAGAATTTTTCGCTGTCCTATGTATAAACTTCTACAAATACTCTGTATACTCTCAGTGACAACAGCCACCCCGTAAAAAGTTTATCTTTTCTCAAGATAGTATATCTGTATCTGTAACGTGTGGAACCCACGGCAATTACACCTTACATTGTGCATCCTCCTAAGTAGATAAGCACCTCGTGAGCCAGCCTACATTTATGTAGTTGACAACGTCAAGAGGTGCTTCTCTTATATCGGCCGGTGTTAGCCAGTTCTCGCCAAACACAAATCTTCTAATAAATGAGAGCGTCAGTAATTGTAGAGGATATGCTCAAAGGTCTCATCTTCTTGTTCGCATCCCCTGCAGAGTGCGAATTCTGCCAGTCCTATGATATGGAGAAGCTTCCGTACTTGGCAATGACCAGTCAGAATGTCTGTGATCAGGCGCAGATTCTGTCTAGTCATAGTCAAGTATTTGTTTACTGTAGTGTTGTTAGGATAACTTAAAAGTTCCCTGGCAAATCTGCAGCTTCTCATCCCATATTTCCTTGAATTTCACAAGGGAGTGTTCTTTAATTAGATTTGTCACTACCGATGTTGTTAGTCTAATAGAAGGGCCAGGTCCAAAAAGTATTTGATTGGAGTCTTCTTAGCTAATGAATCAACAAGACGGTTACCTTTCGATGTGGCGTGACCTTTGATCCATCTTAAGTTGACTACATTGTTGATGGATACTTTGGCCAAAGATTTTGTGACATTCTAGTACTAACCTTGAGTAAATTCGTGGTATGTCCAGGGTGAGGAGTGCTTGTCTGCTATCTGTATAGGTGAGCATGTTCATCCAGTGATAATATTTCTGGTGATTTCTTTTACTGCTATAAGAATTGCCTTGAGCTACACTGGAACTACTGCTCACAGCCAATTTTTTGTTTAGGTTTAAGGATCTGGAGTATATTCCACATCCTAAGGTTTGTTTTGTTTAAGAACCATCCGTGTGTGTGTATATATAAATCGTATCTGCCACTTACGGCTCTTCTATTTGTTCTGTTATAACTTTACTTTGCTTATGGAAGATATATCTCGGTGAGATAGAGTCCATGTTCGCTTGAAGCAGTAAGAGCGTATCGAGCAGGTGATAGCACCCCTCCCTGTGGACATCCTCTTGCAACCAAGCCTCCTATATTCACATATTTTAGACTTATGTTTACTGCTCACTTTGAAAGCATATTACGTATCCACCCACTAACCATCTGTGGAATATTCCTGTTGTTAAGTGAGTGTATTATCTTGAGAAGGGTCGTCGTATCAAAAGCACCTTCTATGTCTATGAAAACACCCAAGGCGGACTTTGTATTGTCCATGGATCTCTCTACCCGGCCAGCATCTAGGTGAAGAGCTGAATCAGTAGATCTACATGCGGTGTATGCATGTTGATTTGGGAATAGTGGTGTTGTTGTAATCACAACATCCCTTATGTACCTTTCGCATAGCCTTTCCAATGTCTTCATAGAAAAAGATGTCAGACTAATTGGTCGGAATATTTTTGGGACAGTGTAATACATCCTTCGAGGTTTGGGATATACCTCAAAGCCAACGAATATACTTACCAGGTGGGGCGTGAGTTTTTCCAGACTACACTAGGGCTGGATAGATACCGTCAGGTTCTGACGATTTAAATGGAGAGAAGCTAGATATTTCCCATCTAATGTTGTCTCAAAAGAATGAAAAGTTATTCCAGAAATTCGGACTGGGTAGGAAAGGCTAACAGGACTAGCTCTTACTCGTATGTCCAGTCCAATGCCCAATGGCTGGTTTTAGATAAATGTTCACATAGTGAAAGACAATGTGAATTAATACTTTAATTTTTTTAAATTTACTTATTTGATATTTCTTCTATTTTTTATTTTATGTCTGTTTTTCACATGTCGTTTTACGTTTTTTTGTTGTTTATTTAGTTAAATATGTTGTAACTTTTTTATTTTATGTTGTTCCGTTTTTTTATTTTTTGATCTGAATTTTAGTTTTTTTTGTAATATAAAATATAAGCTATTAATTTTTATTTAACGGCCCTGAATATAATATATGCTTCTAATTTTGAATTAATTATTAAATATAAACAAACTGGATCGTGTATTAAATTAAAGGTTAAAAAGTAATAAATATCCGTTAGTTACACAAAAGAATGGTCTAGCCATATTTACTCAAATATTTGTTAATATAACGAAGTGAATGGTTCCATCATTTTCATACAAAGTTGTCTGCTGCTTTATGATGCCCCATTAGAGCCAAACCCTTCGTAAAATTATTAGCTATCTAAATTCCAAAACAAAGGGTTGGTTGAGTAGACAAAGTCTATCCCCTTCACATAATTTCAGGTCCGAAGGGACTGTAACGTTTCTCGATTTACTTACAGATTAAAACATTTTTGGTATATACATCCACTTATAAAAAATGTTGCTGATCAAATTCCTTTAATCAAATAAAACACAGTGTTTTATTTGAAATTTTCTAGAAAAACACTTAAAATTATGAATATTCAACAATTTTGTATGATCACCCTGTATACATAAGATGGTTACGTTTTGCCTTGATACATTTAACAAACATTACAAGAGAATGGCTAAATTTTAATTCATACTTACTTCATTTCTTATTAGAATACGGTGACAAACAGAATTCACAAATTTTGCTGAATTAATATTTGTGCTGCCGAACGGTGCTTTCAATTAAATCCAAAATTAATAAATGGTCGCCTAATATTTTTTTAAATGTCAAAATATATTTTCACTATTTTAAAAAAATGTTTGTAATCAATCAGAATTTTTTGGAAGGTCTGTATAGTTAGTTATTTTTTTTTACATAACAGCTCTGCATCTTTATTATTTAGCTCTGTACACAATAAATGATACGCCCTATTGTAGGATCACGTATACAAGGTGATCCATTAGTGTGAAAAAGTCTGATATTTCCGCCATTATTAGAGATATAAACAAAATATTTTCAGAACGGTAGACAGCGTTAAACTACATATTTTAAAATTATTTTTGAATATACAGGATGTTTAATAACTTCCCTCTGGAACCAACTTATGTTTTTTTAATGGATCACCCTGTATTTTATTTTATATTTGAATTGCGATCGCTTTTCCCATTCTAAAAACATAAATTTTTATTGGTTTATACAGGGTATTTTGCAGGATATAATCAGTTTTGTATGAAAATCGTATTGAATTCAATGACCTATATCATGCAAAAGAAACCATTGATAACCAATTTTTTTTCTACCACAATTTTTCAATCATGGTCAAATTTTATCCGGAGACACTACTTTTTTCAATTCACATCAAATCTGTACAGGGTGAGTCAAAACACAAATACATAATTTTCTCAATTTTTTTAAATGGTTCACCCTGTATTTTATATCATCGTTCAAAAGTATCCTAATTATACTTTAATTTGACTTAAGCATTCCCTATACCAAAAGTTAATAGTTTTTAGAGATTTTTAAATGTTAGTGGTAAAAACGATAATTCAGAAAATAATTGATAGAAAATACATTATGTTTGATAATTAGTAATGATTATAATTTAACCAGCTGTAATTTATTATCGATTTTACATTAAGAAAGAAAAAATATCAATAGCTAGCACAAATTCATACTTTATTATTTAAATGTAATTTTTGCAAATTATATTTAAGTAGAACAGTTGTTCAAAGTGGCCTCCTATAATATTTATGCAGGCCTGAAGACGGTTTTCCAAGTTCTGACTCACATTTCTAAGCATTTCCACAGTAACACTTTGAAATGCCTCTCTTACTCCAACGGATTGGCCCGCCTCTTTCTATCCATGTTCCTGGAAATTGATCTGCAAGTTCGCCATTTACAAGAGCGTTATTATGAGCAGGAGCACCATCATGTAAATAACACATTTTTCGGCGTACTGCAAGAGGAAGATCTTCAAGCAATATTGGTAAAAACTTCACTAGAAAGTCTAAGTACAATTCCCCATTTACAGGTTCGTTAAAAAAAATGAGGTCCTATCACGTACTCACCGATAATGCCACCCCAAACATTTAAAGACCACCTTTCCTGACTGTGAGTAATTATATGGTATGGATTAGAAGTGGAATAATAATTAAAGTTGTGCCTATTGACACAGTTATTTCGATGAAAAGTTGCCTCATCTCCAAAAAGCACGTACTCAAAAAAATCTCTTCATTCAGTAATTTTTTGTTGTGACCATTCACAAAAAGTTACCCTGTGTTCAAGATCCATAATAGTGAGTTCTTGATGTAGTTGCATATGATACGGATGCATTTTATTTTTGGAAAGTATTCTTTGTACTGACGTATAACTTATTTCCTGTTCTCTTGAAATATGTCTTATACTTGTATGCGAATTTTCGGTAACTGTTAACAAAACATTTAGTTCATCTTCCTCTTTAGTAACAGTTTTTGTTCTATCAATTTTCTCATATGAAACTGACCCTGTTCGGTTAAATCGATCCATCAGTTTTTCGAACGATGTTTTATTTGGCGTTCTACGCTCTGGAAATCGTTCTTTATAAACTCTAGTTGCTAACAAAGAGTATTTATTGCATTCTCCCAAAATCTATACCATATCAACTAATTCTTCACGACTATAATTCATGTTAAAAAATTGGCGAGACTATGTAGAAAACAAATAATGCAACACTAATGGCATTAATAACAAACTGTCAGTATTTTTCAAAGCCAACTTAAAAAAAAATTAAACAAAAAATTTAGTAGGTTTCCTTTGTAGTTTGTGGTTGATGTTTATTTCTTTTTCTAATAAATGTGTAAGTGACATTACATATTGTCAGAAACTAATAAATAATTACTTCAGGTTAAATTCAATTAATTACTAATGATAAATAAAATGTATTTCCAATCAATTATTTTCTGAATTAGGTATCGTTTTTACCACTAAAATTTAAAAATCTCTAAAAACTATTAACTTTTGGTATAGGGAATGCTTAATTCAAATTAAAGTATAATTAGGATACTTTTGAACGATGATATAAAATACAGGGTGAACCATTTAAACAAATTGAGAAAATTATGTATTTGTGTTTTGACTCAGCCTGTACAGATTTAAAAAGTAGTGTCTCCGGATAAAATTTGACCATGATTGAAATATTATGGTAGAAAAAAAAATATTGATCATTAATGGTTTTTTTGCATGATATAGGTCATTGAATTCAATACGATGTTCATACAAAACTGATTATATCCTGCAAAATACCCTGTATAAACCAATAATAATTTATATTTGTAGAATGGTAAAAGCGAGGGCAATTCAAATATAAAATAAAATACAGGGTGATCTATTAAAAAGAACATAAGTTGGTTTCAGAGGGAAGTTATTAAACACCCTGTATATTCAAAAATAATTTTAGAATATGTAGTTTAGCGCTGTCTACCGTTCTGTGAAAATATTTTTTTATATCTTTAATAATAGCGGAGATATTGGACTTTTTTACACTAATGGATCACCCTGTATAGCTATGGGAGTAGTTGTTTCGTGTTGTATACGATCGAATAAAATTGGATATTCTTAAGCTGTTTGGGTAATCTGGAGGTTTAAAAATGATATGTATTCTTTATTTTCAGTTGAAATCGACGGCCTAACCAAATCATTATCAAATCACGGCAACGATTCCGAAATACGAAACGTAACAGTTTCGTATACCCTATGGGTCGGTTCCAACGTAACCGAAAACGCCACAATAAGCGTAACTGCGCCCAGAAATACGTCTTTCTACAATATCATGCAGTTAGCATCAGAATTGGATCCACATTTCGCTTTCGAGGCGTCCGAATGGCCGAACGGTCACTACGTTCACACTTTGGCTGGCTACAAGGAGGAACCAATGGGTTACCATTATTGGTTGTTGTATAGATTACCAGAGCTTCCTGATCCATTGACTCCGCCTGCCAATCAGCTAGTAGCTCCTGTGGGTAAGTGTTCGAAAGGTACCAGTAATTATTGGGTGTTTTTATCTGGATAATCATGGACCATAATTATAGAAATACAAAATACTCCGCAAAATATCATCCCACGTAGACAAATGAAAATCCCGGACTGTTTTAAAATAGTAGTTTTGTGCAACAATATGATGGTCATATTGCACGAAAACAAGGTTTGAGCACGACGCCACCCGTAGGCATTGGCGGCGGAATAACTTTTCTTGGGAGCCCCTTTTAAAAATGTTCTCTTCCATGAAATAAAAATAATATAAAGGGTGTTTATCTATGCATAATATTTTTAAATTAAAACAAATAATTATGCATATGTGAAAAAACTTAAATGCGTATATACAGGTATACATGTAAATATATAATATGTAAGTATGTACCAGGTTGATATAAAAAAACATTCAAAATTAAATTAAGAAGTTTTCTATTTTTCTTTGCAAGACTCCTTGAGGGTCAATCTGTTTAGCCAACTCATTTTCGATGTGAAGTATGGAAAGCTGAAGTAGCCACGTTTTAATTCTTCTCATTGCCGAAAAACTGTGCCCGCACCCGGCGGAATTAACAGGAATATAGCTATATCCTTTTAATTACAGCAAAAGACCAGCAATATTCCAGCAATTCATTATTTGTTGGGCTGTTTCAAATTCATCAACCTAACCGTATTTCCACCTCATTCCCACTTACGCTCGTCTCAAATAAATTTGACTTAGATGGTCCACGTTTAAATTTCCGTACCTGTGTATCCTTTTTCATAGTTTACCAGCTGACGAATTCCAGCAGATTTGCAGCTTACTGTAATATACGAAGTAGGAGGTAATTCACAAAATTAAAATAGAAACGAAAATAAAATAATGATAAAAACGCATTAAGAGGTAAGATAAGAATTGAAAACATGATTACAAGAAGATGTTTTAAGGGACTTCTACTGACGGCCCATATTTTTGCCTGATTGGTTGTCTTGGGAAGCGAATGTGGATGTGAGGGGATTTTCGACATCCAATTGGATCTGTCAGCTTGAGCTTGTGTATATAAAGCTGCAACTAGACTATTTTTTCAATTGTATTCCTTTCTGTCAGTTTAGCTTCGAACTTTTATTTTCACCTGGTTTGAAGTCCGCTAAATTCCTGTGGCTAGTGGATTGAGCATAAATAGGTGTCATTATTAAAATCTGGGAAACTTTGAAACAATTTACAAAAACGCTAAAGTTTGTTGTTTATTAACTATATTATTTATTTTGCAGGTGTGGATGACCTACTAATAGAAGAAGGAGACCATTACCTTTTCTGGTACAAGAAACTGTAAAAAAACTAACAAAATACATTTTGGTTTATGTTAGAAAAAAGTTCTTTTTTATATATGTTAAGTGTGTGCTCTGATCATATCCTCTCTTTTTTAAGCTTCGTGATCGTGCGAAATTGTTCGAAAATATTTAAACTAAAGCTTTTCTGGCTTGAAGCTTAAACTGTGTACAAAGACAAACTGATAGTAAAGATTAGGGGTAATGGTAAGATAGGATAACAGACAAATTTCCTTTGAAATTTTATCTTAATGTTCGATGATCTTCAAACCTAGTTTGCAGTATCTCAAATCACTCTTTAGTTTGTTAACGTTAGATTGTAAAATCATGTTAGAAATAACAACCACTATCAGCACGTTTGGAGTAGAGCTCGTCTCTCTGACTGTCCTATCTTAATATTAATAATCTTTGCTGATATTAAAGGCTGTTTTAGTAAAGTTCCAACCACAAACGTACACTCTTTTTTGTGATAATCACTAACCAAATGTGAACTTTGCTGCAGTATTTATATTTGAAAAATGGTCTTAGCTGTTACTATATACTTATGTACTGATTCTGACAAAAATTGTTAAACATACAGTACGACAAGATTGAGATGGCAAATATGAATTCGATGTCCACTGGCAAATCTAAAAATGGGAGGAGTTATATCAGTTAATGGCTGAACTTTGATGCTATTGTTTCAGTGATCTATTTTTGTTCACTTGTGCAGTGTTACCAAATTTATCTATTTTAAATTTTTGCCTGTGTGCATCTAGTTCTGACGATTCCAATCTTGTCGTACTGTACATATTTAAAATATACAAAAACCAAATTTGGATAGCATACTTTTACAAAAACATACATAACAGTGTGTCTTAAAAATTATCCACCCTATTACGTAATTTCATATTAAACCGTTAATATATTATTAGCATACTACGAGGTAAGTCTTAAGCCGTAACATACTTCTTAAACATGTTACAAACTTGCACGCTTGTGATAAAATTTGTTTTTCAAAAGATTTTATTAAAATTGTAACAAAAATTCAAGGCAGATAATATATGAGACACACTGTATCTAAACACAATGAATTAAGGTGTTTCTATTTTTCTTTCAGAATATTTTGCCAATTTCTTGAAGTTTATACAGGATGTCCCAGAAATAAATTCATCAAATTTTAACTACTGTAACAGAGATCATAAAGAGAAATAAGTTTTTTAAATTATTATACAAGGTCTTTCAAAGTAATGTACCGGATACTGGAGGACTTGTAGATCTTAACTAATTATTAATAAAAACTAAATATAATTTACCTGTAAACGTCCCAGTTGTCATTATACAGAGTGATAAAGTGAATTTCATAAATACATAATTTTCTAAATATCTTCCCTTGCGGTAAAGACTTTAACTATATACTTAATTTATTATCAATATTAATGAATACACTTTATTTCGATAAATTACGATAATCCATTGGCGTAGAATCAAGGGCTAAGAAAACAATTTTGTTCCAAACTTTTTGAACACTCTATATTTCATGAAAATTAAGATAAATAATAATTTCTGGGTCATCCTTTATGTAGTAACAATAGTAAGAGGTGGAAAAAAATGGAGAAATCGCATAATTCTAATTTTTCAAAAAAATAAGAGAATTTACTAAAAAGTTGAACAAATATCATTTCAATTTAGGGAAATCAATTTTTTAATGGACCTATGAATTCTGGCATGTTTTTGAAAACAAAATTGAATTAATGGTGTAAAAACAAACGATAGACCGTACGTTTTTTAAATTTTCCTGAAACATCAAAATACTGGTCTCTTGCAACAATAACTTCTCCATGCCACTTAAATTTCGTTTCGTCAAGACAAAGCTTGAGTTTGGGGAATATGTAAAAGTCATTGGGTACTAGTAAGGTAAGTATGGAGGATGGAGGACAACCAGGAACAGCAATTTATCCCATTTCTGTCGAACAATTTGACTGGTGTATAAAGGCGCAGTATCATGATGGGACACCAACATTTTTCCATCTGTTTTAGGTCTTCTTTATTGCTACTTTTAATTTATTTAGAAGAGGAGTATAATGTAATCTTAAAAAAAAGTATATCAAACTCCTTTTACGCAAATAACATCAAGCACTTCACAATTAGTGGTTTTTCTGCAAGTAAAAAATAGAATTATCCTTAAAGAAAAAATTACACATTTGAAAAGAAGGAAGGAATTACTATTGGAATCTTTTCGCATTTTATTACAATAAAAAATCGTCATTTATCCATTTAATAACTGTATGATTCCTTTATAAACTCTGCACATGACTCTACCTCAAAAAAACTACAGCAATAATAGTAAATTATTTAGTATCAAAAAGAGTTTCACATAAATCTATCATAACAGCAAAAAAAATTGAGTGAATGAACTTGTCGATGATAAATAGCAAGTTTCTTCTGAATAATTAGCATATTTATTTGTTTTTTTTTTTTGTAGATTTCGAAGATCCTTGTTATTTTTTCATTTGATCCCAGCCTAAGTAAAATATAAATAAGTTTTCTTTTTCAGTTTTATTTCCATTTTTTTTTTTGGTGTCTCTGCCAAATATAGCATAAGCTGTGGTATAAATATTTATATAAAAGTGTATGATAAAAACTTCTAATATCTGTTTTTTTTTACTTTGTGTACTGTAAAAAACTTTCTTGTTTTACTGTTTTTATAAAATGTAGGACCTTTTGTTAATATTCATAATGCAGTTTTGTAGGTTAAATTTTCTACGACAGTCAGTTTATGAATTACAAAAGTAACCTTAGAAATATGAAACAATAAAAAAATTAGAATTGTTTAATAATAAAATAGTCGATTTAAGTACAAATTATTTACCTTTTCTCACAATTAAATAATTTTCTACAGTTTTTGATGATCGATAATCTACATCATATACTTGACTACTTAATAGCTGATAATCATATTGTATACATTTGAATAGTTATACAACAAATAAACAGGTTTACAAGAAAAAAAAGTCCGGACTATTTGACCAGACCATGGTATTCCTAGGTATTTTGGCGTCCTGGGTCCCATCCCGGGATCAGCTTTTCCCCTATCACGTCAGAAAAACCAAATTTCAAGGTCATTTAGAGGTCAAAATGGTGATTTTATGGAACTGGCTCTGGGACAATTTCTCAAGCGATCTGTTAAGTTGAGGGGTAACTTTGTAGGTCTTGAATACCTTCCAAACATTGGAAACGGTCCCCAAATCTCGACCAGGACCAGCGCAAGGCCAGCCATGTGGATAAAATGTTGTCACGATCGTTGTATCTCGCGAATTTCAATCTCCCTGCCAAGGTATTCAATTTCGGCGATCCATTTGCTGTGAGATAATGCCAGTGGATCCAGCACTGACCCAAATGGCCCTAGAATCTTACCAGAACATTGGAGTTATGCTCAAGTGGTTCGAGGTATTCGAGCTCGTGAATTTTGCTTCCCTTGGCAACACGTAGAATTTTTACGATTAAACTATCGTCAGTTAATGCCAGCACTTCTCAAAGTGCTCCTAGAACATCGTCCAAAAATTGGGTGAAGCTGAATATACTGTCCGGGGCAAACATAGGTTGCAGAAAATGGCCCAAGGATCCCAACCCACAACTTCAGAGTTTGCCACCTTTGTTCTGCTGAGGCAGGCCATTGAAATTCAATCCCTCTGATAAGACGTTACATTCCACCAAGTGAATTGATGTGGCTATCATACAATATTAGCGACTATGACTTATAGTCTTGTCGCCGGGAATTTTGGGATCGGGATTCCTGACAGTGGCCCATTGAACGTATTTCCGTTATCGAGAATTCTACAGCTTGAGTGAGCTTTGGCGGGAGAAGCAGTTGATCGCTTCGACGTTCGACCAAAGCAAATTTATCGTCAAATTCTCGCTTCTTGGCGGGGAACTTGAAATTCGTAACTTAGTAATTACGGGGCCACTTCCTACCCACTGGGCCGGACCTAGGCAGCACACCTAGCATAAGACAAACATTTTGGCAACTCACAGCAAATGCATCGTCGCAATCGACGCTTGGCAGTGGAATAGAAAGTCGCCAGTTAGTAACCCCCTGAGCCAGTTCTCCACCTTGGGCCAGACCTGAGCGGGACACGAAGCATAACTCCAATGTTCTGGCAAGGTTCCTGGGCCATTTGGGTCAGTGCTAGATCCACTGGAATTATCTCACAGCAAATGGATCGCCGAAATTGAACACGTTGGCAGGGAGATCGAAATTTGTGAGAGACATCCATCATGGTAACATTTTATCCACTGGGCTGTCCCTGCGCTGATCCTGGTCGAAATTCATAGCCCCTGTCCAATGTTTGGAAGGTATTCACGACCTAGACAGTTACCCCTCAACTTAACAGATCGCTTGAGAAATTGTCCCGGGGTCGGTTCCGAAAAAGCACCATTTTAACCTCTAAATGACCTTGAAATCTGGGTTTTCTGACGTGATGGGGCAAAACTGACCCCGGGATCGGATTCGGGACGCAAAAATACCTAGGAATACCTTGGTCCGTTCAAATAGTTCGGACTTTTTTTTGTAAACCTGTGTAATTAATTAACATTTTTTTCCTTAATAAAGTGTCCCCAAGAGCTATTCGATTTTTGTTCAACTCCACCTTTTTTTTCCTGGGCTCGTCTGACTATGTTTCCGAATAACACTGAATCCTATTGGCTTATTGTGTTTAACCCCCACCTTCGTTATAGCTTGATTCTTTTCTACATAAAGCTATCCATTTAATTTAAAGCTATAAAGATCTAGTAAGCAAACTTGTCATGTCATTGCCTTTGTACTGTAACGTAAATTATTGAGCTGTCACATTGTATTAATTCAGAACATAATCTGTTAAATATAACTTTTTGTTATCGAGACTATCGTTAACCATATAAGTTAATGCTGTCAACGTGTTGTTAAATGATAATTTCATTAATCCTTGAGACAAGCGAAATTAATTTTTGACAACACATTTGGTGTAGTCCCGATACCACTCCTTGTATTATACAGGATGACCTGACGAAATCGCACTAACTATTATCAGGAACTTATTAGGCAACCGATCTGACCCGTCAATTTTTTATTCAACAGAAACCTCTTTCTATCATATCCTCAACTGTTATACGTTATTCCCATCTCCTTCGATACTCTAACCAGTAAAATTTAAATTGGGAAAGTACCAAAGATGATACTGGAAAAAAGGTAATGGTATGAAAAGTTTTTATCCCGCTAGAGGCCACTAAAATCGAAAGTAGAGTAATAAATAGTCAAGTCGCTGAATTCTCCATAAAATTACCTTTTCAATGACGTGTCAGACTTGGTACTTTTCTTATTTATATTGTATTGGTTAAAGTATCGGTGGGGAAGGAGAAGACGTATGGCATTTTAGAATATGATAAAAAGATGTTCCCCTTTCGTTAAAAATTGATATCTAGTACGTTTTCGATGGGTACGATAATATTTTATTGACATTTTGACAGTCGTAGAAAAAGCTTCGTAAGTATTTTGTGCCTGGGCTTCGTTTTAATGTGAAACTTATAAAACTGTATTTTACAAAAGCAACAATTTTGTATTATAAAAAAAATCTTTTATTACACACGATATATTTATTCTATTGGACAGTACTATTAAAAAAATTATTTTGAATCAGTAAATTTTTTTAAGCTCTTTGAAATGTAGTTTTGTAAGACGTAAGCTAAACTAAGACTAGTTTTAAATATCAGTTAAGTTTCGATAAAATTAACCTTACATTTAAGATTTATTGCTCTAACCGAGTCCTAAGTGCGGTAAGTAAATATTACAAAACGCATTGTTTTTTAGAGGTATTAACGAGTAAATGAATTTGAAAAAGAGAAAAACTGCAGATACAAGGTTAATTTTTTTAGAAATATTCCTGTAAAAAAACTTTTTGTCGTAAAGATTTCCTGTGAAATTTTTAGATATATTTAAATGAATGAAGTATTTGTAATGAAGCATTTTTATGAGACAATACTTTGAATTTTCTTTTTGTAAATGTGTTTATAGGTAGTAAGTCCTTTAGGTAACGTTCGGTTTTCCAATTGTTAAAGAGAAGCAAAGAAAATTGTTAAAAATTGATTTATTTTATTATATCTGGCTTGAAAATATTATCTACTGTAATAAAAATATTCTTAAGTTGTTCTTTGTTTATTTTTAATTACCTCAATTTTTCAATAATAGTATTTACAAAATTTAAGTGGAAATAAATAAATTAAATCAATAAATACGGATATACGGAATTTCTAATAAACGGTGAAAACCTCAAAGTTAGTTAGCAGTATAACTAACACATTGAAAATTTTTGCAAAATTACATTCAGTGAAAATAAATTAAAATATAAGTCAATAAATACGGATATACCCATGGTATTTTTAATAAGTGGTCAAAACTTTAAAGTTAATTGGCAGTATAATTAACACATTGAAAATGTTTACAAGTACAAATAAAGACATAGTTAACAGGACCACCCTTGCTTAGTTAATAAAGATTTAAATTAAACAAAAACGCGAACTTAGAACTCCAGAATGTAACTTTAAATCATTATCATGCAAACATATTTTCAATTAATAAAAAAAATTAAACCTCCGAGATCAAATTATCTTTCTCTTCATAGATAAAATAAGTATGTATAATTTTCCTATAATGTAGACAAGGAAAGGACAAAGAATGATTCTAACAGTCAAAAGTATGTGCTTAGTACGTATTGGTAGTTGGTAGTAAAAATTACCTACCTTATAGTGTCTTATTGGCTCCGCTCATATTCTAACCTATCGTCGAATGTAAGTCTTTGTTACACGGGAGGTTAGATTGTGAGGAATATTTATTATCCATGATACCCTGGCCAAATACTCAAACGGTGAAGTCTACTAAAAAAAGAAGAATATGACACATAACTGAACATTGTGAGATTTGCGAGAGACGTGATGGAGTTTTTGTTTTTTATAGGTAAGTCTCACGATATAAGGATATACCCACCTAAGGGGTAAGTCCACATACTTTGATTTATGTGGGTAAGTATGATTAATTATATGGTCCTTCTGTAGTATCAGTGTGGTGCTTAAAATTATAAATATTAATATTTTTTAAGAAGTATAAATCAACTGGTAGACGAGTCTCTTTTGTTCTCAAATAACGATAGAGCATTAGCTTCATATGAAGATAAAATGTAACCTTCTTACTGAATCTTCCGAGGCAGTGGCGGCTCGTGGGCACTAGCGGCAGTGGGGCACACACTGGAAAGGAATCCCGGGATTCGTTTTTCCCTTAGCAAAACAAGTCCTCCGCTTAATGAAAATTAAATATATTTCAAAACAAATTAAATATTACAAAATTGAAGACTTACTGCTAGGTACCGCTGCAATTTTTGGCTAGCAAAGTGATCGATGACCAGATTATTAAAATTTGGAATGGACCGAATAAGTTTTTTTCGATGTATAATATGGCTAACGCGCACAATCTATCTTGGCACATAGTGTTTCTTAAAAATGTTTTAATAGGTTTTAGTGTTGAAAAACATCTTTCATTCTCCACTGTGGTCACGGGAAATGTACACAGAATAGTTAGCAGCTCCACAGATTCCGAAAATGTAATTGTCAAATTGTTCTCAAAAAACATTTGTAATAACGGTACGGCTCCATTGTTGTACTCATTTGGAAAACAACCTCGGTAGTCTTTAAATTTTTCACTATCAAATAAACTTGCAATTGTTAGGTGGGTAGTAAAACTAAAACGTTCATTTACCTGCACTACTATTGTATCACAAATTTCCTTACATATCCTTAAATTAAGAATGGGGTCCGCCTTTTCAACAAACCGTCTCTTCTTGCTTGTACTTGGACCTGATTGGGTGTTGTCGTTTAAGTTTAGTTCCTGTGGGTCTTGTTGTAATTGCCATTCTTCATGAATTAGCGTGTCTATATTATTTCTAATATTTTGAATAGCTGCTGCAAAATTTGATATGTTTATCTTAACCTTGAGAGCTTCGAGCTGTCTACTCTGCAGTTGATCAAAAAGTATATCGCAATTTGGCAGTAAAAAATTGGGTGGGTCAACATAACACAACATTCAAGTTGGATAATGTTGAAAAGTTGGCAAGAGAAAAATTCCGAAGCATAAGGAATGGGCAAACGTGGTGGACCATTCCGCGAAATATGAGGATGCATATATTCAAAGAGAACACGTTATGGATGAATTTACAGATTCCCTCATATTTAGTGTAAACGCGGGGTCATCCGATGAGTGATAATCGGATATTTCCGACTTGGAAGATTATGAAGATGAAGATGATGAAAATTTTTAAAATTATACAAATTAAATTAAAATATATTATTTATTTAAACTTTTAGTTGTTTTATTAATTTAAAGTTCATCAGCAATTTAACTAACGAATAGTTAAAATTTAACATTAACTTATTAATATGTTCGATTTAAAATATTTTATTAATGTACACACAAGAAAAAACTCTTGTAACATTCAAGAATCTGAGTTTATTTCAACATCTCTCTTTGTAAAGGATAATATTAGTTTAAAGACATCTAATGCTAATGAATTACCTATTGTTAATAATAAAGTAACTGATCATTGTAAAAGTTTTTAAAGGTAATCAATATATGGGCCATTCGTAATAGAATTGCAGACAAGGCACTATGTTATCCTATTTTTGATTTTTAGAGATGTGTAGGAAAATCCACAGTACACAAATGGCAACGAAAAATATAGAGGAAGCTATTACTATAAATAAAGTGACTCAAAGATGCTATAGAAATAAGTATTACTGTAATGTTTGTCTCGAAAATTTAAAATGAAAATAATTTATAAATATATCATAATAATAATATTAATAATAATACTCTCCCTAATTCACCCTCTTACGAGTGAATTTTAATTCCAAAAGCTGTGCTTGTCCGGGAAAAGGGACGGCTATTATTATTATTTGCCGTGGCGCTCCGGGGCGACTTAAAGATGATTGATGGTGCCATTTGACTTACAGGTGAGGAAAACCCGAAAAACCTCACCCACTATCATCGAAAACGGTAACGCATGGTGATTTTTAATAATCTGGATATCATATCAACAGAAATTAAATTTCTGCTAATACGGCATCCATCAAATCCTATAGAGAACCATGGAAATAAATTAACATGGTCTTCCATAGGATCTGAAACCGTGTCTCGTTTACCAGCAAATTGGCTCGCAAATGAATGCGACGCCGTAGACACCTGCGCTACCGTATAGCTACATATCTTATATATCATTTTTTTAGGAGAAGAACCTCAGCAAATAAATTAAATTTACAGTTTTTTGTATGTATGTATGTATTGATTTTATTTTTCAAATAAAATTTATTTTCTATTTAAGTATGGGTTTTATTTTCTAAAGTATGGTACTGCATTACAAAAAAAAAGAATTTGCTGTGAATATTCAAAAAACCATGAATATAGGCTTACATAGATATCCTCAGTAAATCCAGAGAATATGCCATACATATATTTTGGCTGATAAAAACATATCGTGGGCATATGTTTCATGGTGACCTTGAATATTCCTGCAATCTTCCTGTCATATGCAGTTGAGATATGCATTGAATATTCATGCAATATTTTTGTGCTGTCTGGGTGGTAACTGGTTGTTTTAAATCCGGAAACTCGGCACTGAAAGAGGAAGAGTTCGCTGGAGTTTATGCTTTATACTTTATACTATCGGACTAATTCAGATTACGAGTGATTTGTAGTAGGAGTAGCTAATATTTACTTGTCTGGAGAAAAAAAACGTCCTTTTGACATCTATCCTGTCGAAAATGGCCAGATAATTTACATGAATTTGAGCATCTGAAGTATGGAGTGTAGAGGAAAGGAGGACAATCTTATATGGTTGTTTATATCAAAAAGTGTCCACTATAATGTATAAATTTAAGTATGGCGGTCGTGTACTATATAGAAGGAAAACATCCAATGATATATAGTGATATAGATTGCTCTAAATGTAAATCAGACGACGAAAAAAGTGAAGCGCCACTAGAAACCATTATTGCAAGCAGGCAACCCTGTAAAGCAGTTTTTTGACAATGGTACAAAAAAAGCGCTGGAATATTGAATCTAGTAATTTTCCAAACAACTTATTTGTTCCCTTTCTTATCATTGCTGGGTTGTCTACGACGATTACCCCACAAGACTGAATCATAAATGTATTGGTAATTCT
Organism: Psylliodes chrysocephalus; assembly: GCA_927349885.1. Classification (NCBI taxonomy): domain Eukaryota; kingdom Metazoa; phylum Arthropoda; class Insecta; order Coleoptera; family Chrysomelidae; genus Psylliodes; species Psylliodes chrysocephalus. The sequence goes on from OV651821.1 coordinate 24,753,213, forward strand.
TACCTTTTAGAAGATGGAAATACTTTGCTGCAGGCGCACCAGATATGGAGCGCTCGATGACGAATTCTTCAAAAAGCCAATATAGAAAATAAAAATAGAAAAAAGTTTGCTGCCATCTTGGTAGAGGTGGAAAACTTACAAATTTAAAAAATAGAATTATTGTAGTATATTTTATTTAAGCAAGGCTCATTTTTTTCTGTGATACAATATAATAATAATGAAAATAGATCTGGCGGTAAATCGAATTTCAAGAAGGTGGCGGCAAACTTCTTTCTATTAACTTTTGATGGAAATAATAAAATTTTCAAGCTTGTTCTTCTATGACAGCATTTTCTACGTAGGCTTTTTTAAGACGTCTTCATCTAGGGTACCTGATTCTATTTTCTTTAAGAAATAAAGAATGTTCGATATAATTGTAATTTTGCCTTTCGCAAATAACACCTAAAAGTACCACTGGCTTCCCTACCAATACTATCAAACATTAAACGCAAAAACAAAATGATATTTGCGGATGTGTAATAATTGGAACTCATGGTAGGAAACATAACGACAACAAATTTTGATGATTTTAAGCGGAAATAGAATTTACGCATGAGTAATAGAGATTATATCAATAATGGGAAAGATCCATTGTTCATATTCTGCTGTTTTTTCCAAAAACCATAAACAGAATTCTATCCTGCGTTCAAAATTTGTTTCATACAAATTTTGGTGCCTCTCAATTTTAAATGGATGATAAAAATTATTTTTAATAATATTTCTAACACTTACTGTTTTGCACAATTCTTGTGCTTGTGTTAGAATTTTAGATGACGAATAGAAGAACATTTGGTTTGTAAGGGGTTTTCTCGCCACAGAGCGAGAACGGGCGGTTCTCGAGCGCCAGATTTTTGGTTATGGTTTACTCCACAAACTCTCGAAACGGCGTCGAAAGTACTTGGGTAGCTACAGATGGAGATGAAAAATTCCAGGAGTCAAAGGCCACAAGTAACGGGCTTTAATCGTTGCTTGGGCTGGTACATAATTTATCACTAGCTGAAATACAAGGAGGGTAATAAGGTATGGAATTAGTAACCAGTAATACGGCAAGTTAACATTGACACATATATTGTGAATAACTATTTACACATTAAAAAAAATAAAAATTATATATTTCAACGCCCACCCTCGTTGCGATGATAGTCAATATAACCCTGAACAAACAAAACAAAAATAGAACGGACGATATTGAATCCCGATTAGTCTCAATCAGACGTCAAAATTGAATTAAAATAAAATGAGTGTTACGGTCGCAGAAAAAATTATTAACTTAGCTATTCAGTCGGTAATTAAACTAAAACATAATTTTCCATTTCGGTAAGGAAAAATTCTAAGAGCGGTCGTAGCAAAAAATAACTATTAAACTGTCGTATCAGGAATTAAACTAAAATGTAAGTACTTTACTATTTCGGTAAGGAAAAATTATCTAAACGGTCGCAGAGAGTGCGAGGAGAGAGGGTCGTGAAAGAACTACTTGTAGTAAATATTCGAAAAAGGAAAAAAAATAAAATTATACCCGGGGTAGTCTATTATCCCAGAATGAGCTGATCGTCATCACGAGCCCGCTCAGACAGGGACAGGATACTATTTAAGATTATTTAAATTTGCTGTTTGCACATTAACTAAAAAAAATAACGCGGATAGCACCTAATCCAAGAATGAACTGATCGTCATCATGAGCCCCCTCAGACAGGGACAAGATGCTTAAGATTATTTAAATTTGCGGTAAAAGAATAAACAAACTATTAAAAGAGGGAAAACGTCTACTCGGAAACTCCGTTTCTAAATATTCCCAAGTTATTTATGACGCGGTACTTACTAAACAAAAGTATTTATTAATGAAATCAAATTTAATTCCCGATTTAACCTACCAAAGTTTAATTTCTTAGGTCAGACTAACTATCAAATGTCAAAATCAACGGTAATACAATTTTAAAGAACTAAATCCTATCATTTATTATTTAAATCAAATTCAATTCCCTTTAAAGAAACGGTATTTTATCTTTAAAGAGCTAACTTCTAATATTTATTAATTAAATCAAATTAAATCTTTCTCCCAACAATATTTTTAAAAACAGTATTATATTTTCCAAGAAATAAATTCTAATATTTATTAATGAAATCAAATTATTTCTTTTAACTCAACACTGAATTAAAATGTTCCTATTTCTAAAAGATAATTCGGTTTTTAAATTAAATACGGTCTCAATATAAAAATATGAAAGTAAAAACGATATGCAACACAATAAACCACTTTAAGAAACTATAATTATCAAATGTCGTTTAATTCAAAAATCACAAATGAACACGAGTAAATAACTGTGGTGTCACCGAAATGCTAAGCACCAAAATAATGGCGGCCAATCGATAATCGGCACTATAATACTAATAGTGATAGATATACTTGTTACGCATCCTCTCTCTTTTCTTTTCTAAGGGTTACACAACTTAAAAGTCTTTTACATCCAGGCAGAAGTATTCGAATCCTCCACATACGTATCTATGCAAGCTGCCTTACCATCTCTGCCATAAGGACAGTAGATGTCCAGAATCCCAAAGTTTAAAAACAGTTCAATTTTTAAACAAATTTAATGAACTCAAATATGTTTTTCTCGTCCTTTCCAATGGAATCCAATCTCCACTACCTTTCTGATTCGGTATTTTATTTGATAACTTGAGTTTTGAACAAAATAAGCCAAAAGAAAAAAACAATAAATTTTGTACTCTTTATTTAATCAATATATACTTTTCAACAAATCAACAACTGTTTCTGATATTAACGTTTAACTGGTTCGTTACGCTATTTTTTTATTAATTTAAATATACATAAATAACAATTAACATAAAAATGTAAAAATAAGAGATACCTACACAAGGAACATCCAATAATTATACGAATATTTATTTCTATATAATTGGTAAATAAAAATTTTATGTCCTCTCAGTTTATTCAAATCATTATTTAATAGGTACCAATTCCCTCTTACATGCAATTTGACCCGAAAACAAAAACATTTTATTTTTGCATATATACAGAGTGATTTCTGAGTTGAGATTTATTTTCTTTGTTGTTGCTTTTAAAAAAAAAGTTATTTGAAAAAGGTTTGATTAGTTTTGATTAATTCAAAAAGTCATTTTAATGACTTTGACACAGTTAAAAAAAAAATAAAATTAATGGATTAAAGAGTGCAATTAAAATGTTTCCAAATTGCTATTTAATAACTGATATGACTTATTATGCAACAAATAATTATTTTGTACAAATCAGAAACCCACAGTTTTGTACAATATATACGTTCTGCATGTGTTAGAAACAGCATCTTTTCAAAGTAAGTAAATTTGCAAATAAAAGCTATTCTTTTCCGAGCTATAACTTGTTCGAAAATGTCAAATGAAAAATATTGACTTTGCCACACTAGTGCGGGAAAGAAATCACGTTTCCGTAAAATTGTTATAAAATGTTCACTGTCCACTAAATATACCTTTATACGATTAATAACCTGTTTTTATTGAATGTTCCTCGTAATGTATAAAGAGTGTTTTGTAAGTATTGTAGTTTTTTTAATCGGCTATATAATTCCATAAAACGAACAAATTTTTCAAATAGCTTTTTTTCATATACTTAAAAATTATAGAGATATGTTACCCCAAAGAGAAAATCAAATTTAAGGAAAAATAGAAAAACTATCCCGCGAAGGATTTGAACCCTCTACAATAACGTTCAACGCAAGCTGCCTTATCAACTCGACATCAGGACATTTTTATCTCTATCCAAATAAAGTCCTATTTAAAAAAAAATACAACACTGATCAAACATCCTGTATATTTATTTACCATACTTAAATTAGATTTACAAGTAATCTTGAGCAACAAATAAAAAGTTTTAAAAAACTTTTTTGCCTACACATAATTTTATTATTCATTACACGATAAAAGCTTCTAAAAGGAACATTTTACTCGTTAATTTTATTACAAGCCCTAACCTAACCCTGTACATCAGTTTTACCGTTTTCATAAAAAAAAGGTTTAAATTTTAAATCACAATTTATTTAAAATATCACATTGTAGTAATTAAAAACTAAAATTCAGAATTTATTCTAAGTTGATATCTATCTTTATATATTTCCTAAAAAAAATTTTAGCTTTAAAAGCCTATTTGCGCATTGAACCTTTCTTTAAACGTCACTTTCAACTAAAAAAGTGATTGTTTACATCCTATTTTTCAATTATGTGAACCCACACAGATATTTATCACAGAGTCTACTTTTTAAACACATTTCATAAAATTATGTCAACCAAATATTTGACCAACTAAAAACTTTACTTTCAAATAGTTCCTATATATCTAGATCTAGAAGATAAGTGAAAGACAGCCATAAAGGATTATTGTTCATCCATTTGAAAGTCCTACTACATACCCATTCATTCTATAATCAGTCTAACTGATTAACCGCTAAACAGTCCCTAGGTACAAGACATTGAACCGGAAATATCGTTTCTGGGTAATACTGAAAATGATGCTATATCTACAGTCCTCCGCTCAATATTTCATATTTTTTACCGGAAATAATAGGCAGTAACGTAATCTCAGGAATCGCTCACATACTTTGATTTTCTTTTACTATACGGAGAATGGTCGCACTGCGCAGCTTTCTGAGTGCCTTTTAAAAGGAGATAGAAAACTCCGCCATTTTGATCCCTTATTACGTGTTGCCTACATCTTGGCGCAATATTTTTAATAGGTGCGTTTTAATCATCCGCTTCTGCTTCGGAATTGTCGGTTTTCTTGTTTTAATCTGACAGGTTAAAACGCACCTATTAAAAATATTGCGCCAAGGCAACACGTAATAAGGGATCAAAATGGCAGAGTTTTCTATCTCCTTTTAAAAGGCACTCAGAAAGCTGCGCAGTGCGACCATTCTCCGCATAGTAAAAGAAAATCAAAGTAGGTGTCCTTACCTCTACACTACATAACCCTAACCTAAATGTTTCCATATCAGGGTGTCCCAAATAAGTCGACCAATCCATTAACCATAGATTCCTTAGGTCAGTTTAAGGAACCTCTATTATTATTTTTTTCGATTGGGGCCATCATGTTCAATAAACAGGCTAACAAAGTTAATTTAAAAAGATACGTTTTTCATTATATTTTGGTTCTTTTATTAAGTACATGGCTTAAAATTGGTACACTGGAGTTTTTTGGAATGAAAAATAATAATTTGAGCTTAAATATCACCTACCTCCTAGAGTTCACTAGTTGCAAGTCACCATGTATATTGAACATGATGGCCCCAATCGAAAAAAATAATAATAGAGGTTTCTCTCTTAAATTGTATGTTATTCTGCCATTTATTTTTAACCTTTTTTGTATTATTCCGTTATAATTTTATTAGGGTAGAATATTAGAAAACAACATGTAAATTGTGTCCATAAATCTTGTGTACATATTTTTTCTTTAAATTAGATTAAACCTGTCAAGGAGTTTTGAATATATCGCTGAAAACAACCTCTTTTGGGCATGCATTATTAACACGTTAAGCGCCACGTTATTTCAAAAAGTTTTTTAAATTAATTAACCACTTTTATATAGAGACACGAAAAATTATCTTTTTTTTTTTAATTTTTATTTACAAAAACTAAAGCAGTCACCAGTGACTGCTCTGTTCTAGTGGTAAATTTATTAGCGGACATAATATCGGTCACGCCACAACGTGCAATCTAAACAGTTTTACATATTGTGTTGGTTGTGAAAATCAACCACTTTATTGTCTAAAATGTTTTACAGCAAGTCACAAAAACTAAAACATTTTTGTACTAACGGAAACTGGGCAAGATCAAATAAACAAAAAGCTGACATCTTTACAGATCATCTCGAAAAAAAAATTCACCCGAATGAAGAACGAGGACTCGATTTATTAAAAGAAGAGAACACAAACATAGTAGAAATTCCTAGGGTTACGCCTAAAGAGGTAGCTAAGGAAATCAAAGAAAATATCAATTCTAAGAAAGCACCCGAGTATGATCTGATTCCAGGTGAAATACTAACACAATTGCGCCAAGAAAAGCTGTGGTTAAACTTACTAATATAATAAACGCTGTATTTCGACTAGAGCATGTACCTAGCATCTGGAAAGTCGCTGAAATTATAATGATACCCAAACCTGGAAAACCACCAAATGAAGTGAAGTCCTATAGACCTATATCCCTGTTACCAGTTTTATCTAAACTTTTCGAAAAACTTTTATCAAGAAGATTGAAACCACTGATAGACAGTAAAAATATAATACCTGACCACCAATTTAGATTTTGACCAAGTCCACAGAATAACGAATGAAATAGAGGAAACACTAGAAGAAAAGATCTACACCTCATTCTTTCTAGATGTAGCTCAGGCTTTCGATAAAGTATGGTTAGAGGGCCTTGAATATAAAATAAATAAACTTCTATCTGGACAATATTGTGACATCTTAAAATCTTCCGAGTTAAACAAGACGAATATTCCAAGCTTAAAAAAACTAAAGCAGGGGTACCTCAATAAAGTGTCCTGGGACCAGTTCTCTACCAGTTGTTTGCCTCCGACATACCACAAACGCAAAATGTGAAAGTAGCCACATTTGCCGACGACACGACCATACTTGCCATCGGTTAAACCATAGAAGAATCGACCAGCAAACTTCAACATGCAATAAAATCTATGAGTGGACAAAAAGATGGCGCATTAAGTTCAACGAAACTAAAACAGTACACTAATAAAAGATCAGTAAAATACCTACCAGTGACATTAAATAATACTAGAATACCATATTCTAATTCGGCGAAATACTTGGGAATGAACATAGATATTAAATTAAAGTGAAAGGAACGCATAAAGAAAAAACGGGAAGAGTTGGGTATTAAATATAGAAAATTGTACTGGTTGATGAATAGAAAATCAAAACTGTCAATCGAAAATAAACTTTTAATATATAAACAAGTACTGAAGCCAGTATGGACTTACGGCATACAGCTCTGGGGGTGTGCCAGTAAAACTAACATAAATATAATACAACGTTTCCAGAACAAAATATTAAGGGCAATAGTAAACGCCCCTTGGTATGTTAGAAACTCAGACCTACACAGAGATTTGAGAATGCCTACAGTAGAAGAAGAGAGGAAAACCATTGCAAAAAAAAAACATGAAAAAAGACTGCATGATCATGTCAACATCGAAGTTCTACAGTTCCTGGACAACCGATACCTAATGAGAAGGCTCAGAAGGACCAAACCATTTGATTTAGTGATGTGAAAGTGTGTCAAAGGAGAGCACAGTGCGTGTGTGCATTGTATAGTTATCAGAACAGAAAGGAGAAGATACCATTTGGTGAACTCTTAGTTTTAAGCCTCTTAAGTTTACTTAAGTTTTTAATAAAGACAAATTGCTGGTTGGCTGAAATATAGCTAAGTGCAATGCAAACTAACAAAAAATAAATAAATTTTGTACTACTCATTTTGACTTACTTATGACCTTTACGTTTATAAAAATGTTTTTTTTTAGTTTGGTAAGAATATCATAATGTTCAGATGTTTTTTTTTTTATTTTTATGTTCTATGAAGTTTCTCGGAGTTTTCTTAATAAAATTCATAAAAACATAAAAAACAATCCTTTCAATTTTCCCTGTATTTTATCGATGTTACTATCAAAGTTATATGCCTAAGTAATGGAAAATGTCCGCAGAGAACTTGATTTCTCAATTAAATAGTCTGTCACTGCTAACCGCTGTGGCCTTGTGTAAAATACCAGTGTCGATAACCAGTGATCGCCGTGGCACTTAACCTGTTAAGCAAACTTACTATATCAAAATATCTTGTAAAGTAGTTTTATTAGTGCCAATCAAGTGTAAATAATAACATTTCCTAGAACTAGTATTAATTCAATTCCAAAACTTTTTTTAAATAATAGGCCGTTAGTAATACAACATACAATTTACTAAAAATATTTAGAGCATCAACACTTAATACTGATTTAAAGTACTGTTGGCACTTTTAAAGAGCTAATGCGCCAAAATTTCAATTTTTCCTCAAATTTCTTTCTAAAGACGTGAACGATTTAACCTAGTCAACAATCTGGAGCATTTGTTAAAATAATTACTCGAAACACTATTCTTATCTCTTACAACCTACTTTTATCTTCTATTGAAGATGTTAACAAAGTTATCGAAATGAGTGTCAAGTACCTACCTGTTTTCTTATTCATGGCCAGGGCCGGATTATCCAATAGGCTAGATAGGCTATAGCCTAGGGGCCCTCGAGTTGCGGGGGCCCTTTACTCTCAAATAAAAAAAATAAAACGGTATACAACATCTATTTACTATAATACGTTGACCATGATGTAATAATAACAAAAATAATAATAATAATAATTATCATTATTTATACTAAATCTGGCCGCGGCACGGCACGACCCGCTAATGCTAATGTCAGTTTTTATCGCGATTTAAGATAGACCGACCGACGGACGCTACTGAACACTGCGCTCTGCATGTGCATCTCCGAAGAATACCCCAGAATGTTGATCCCAGGGGGTCGATTCTCGACTTGTAGGAATATTTTCCTATAGGAATTTTTGACATTTTTATGTACATCGAAAATTTATGACATTCTCCTACATATAGGAAAGTGTCACAAATTCCTATAGGAAAAGGTTCCTACAAGTCGAGAATCGACCCCCTGGCGTCGGCAAGCTTGCGCTGCGTGCAATGTTGCCATATTACACGATTAATCGTGTAATTACACGATTACACGAATCAAAAGCTATATCAAGCTAGCGGGCACTCTGTGGTGGCACCATTCAAGACCTGGCGGATTTTTTGTAGCTTTTTTGTAGCTTTTTGTAGCTTTTTGTAGCTTTTTTGTAGCTTTTTTGTAGCTTTTTTGTAGCTTTTTTTGTAGCTTTTTTGTAGCTTTTTTTGTAGCTTTTTTGTAGCTTTTTTGTAGCTTTTTTGTAGCTTTTTTGTAGCTTTTTTGTAGCTTTTTTGTAGCTTTTTTGTAGCTTTTTTGTAGCTTTTTTTGTAGCTTTTTTGTAGCTTTTTTTGTAGCTTTTTTGTAGCTTTTTTGTAGCTTTTTTGTAGCTTTTTTGTAGCTTTTTTGTAGCTTTTTGTGGCTTTTTTATAGCTTTTTTGTTACACTATTTGCAAATTTGTAGCTTAGCCCAGGTCCGAAAAAACAGCGGATCCGCTAGCTTGAATTTCCATAAATTCCATAGTAGCGGCACAGATTCAGACCCAGCTGGTTTTTCGTAACTTTTTTTTTTGCTTTTTTGTTACGCTAGTCTCCCTTTTGTAGCTTGTACTGAACCTGAGAAAAGCGCGGATCCGCTAGCTTAACGGATATTTGTAGCGGCACCCGGCTCATTTTTTGTAACTTTTTTGTAGCTTTTTTGTTACGCCTGTCTCGATTTCGTTGCGTGGTCTGAACGTGAGTAATAATCGTTTCTCCATGAGCGCGTTAATTTAAAATCAAGTTTCAGCCTCTACAAGTAATATATGCAACTCGATAGTGTGACTATCTGTTGCTAGATGGCACCAGTATTGCATTTCACGAATTATGGTCATCTTCCATCCATCAAATATTTTTTTGAGAAATTTAGATATAATCTCAAAATCGGACATTTTCAACGTTATGTATATTAATTATTTGTCCGATATTAATGTAAAATACATATTGACAAGATTATTAAAATCGTTGTATGTCGGACGCCACTATTTTCCCGATCGGGTGTTTTCGGTTATTTTTACTGCTAAAAACGTTCTGCTAACTTCACACCGGTGGTAATAGCTACCAAGCAATTACCTATTCTCACTATATACAGGGTGTTCCATATCAGACGAGCCACCCCGTATAGTTCTTATCCCATAGTAAATGGTAAAATTTCCCGAAACACGTCTGATGATTTTCTTTGGGGGACATCTTTTGACGTATATTTGAGGCTTGAACGAGCAACCCCCTATAAGGGGGCGCTTCAACCCCTCAAAATTGAATAGGGAAGAGGGATTGGGTGATACTTCATTTGTAAGGTCCTGAAAGCCTCTTTACAACGGTGTATGAAAAAAATCACATTCTTAAAAAAAATCAATTGTTTTATCATGCTTACAATCAAAAAAATCAAAACTGCGTTTTTAAATGAAATGTTCAATTTGTCTTCCATTGACTTCCATGCAATAATAAATTCTCTCGAACTAATAAATAAAAAATCAAAACATTTTCTTATCTTGCCTTCATTTTTTGCTCTTAGAAGGTGTTTATCACGTTTCTTCGATCAACAAATGTTCGATTTTGAGATTATATCTAAATTTATCAAAAATAGATTGGATGGAAGATGGCCATAATTCGTGAAATGCAATATTGGTGCCATCTATCAACAGATAGTCACACTATCGAGTTGCACATATTACTTGTAGATGCCAAAACTTGATTTTAAATTAATGCACTATTCTCTCACGCTCATGGAGAAACGATTATTGCTCACGTTCAGGCCTCGCAACGAAATGGAGACAGGCGTAACAAAAAAGCTACAAAAAAGTTACAAAAAATGAGCCTGGTCCGAGTTGGTGTCGCTACAAATATCCGCTAAGCTAGCGGATCCGCGCTTTTCTCAGGTTCAGTACAAGCTACAAAAGGGAGACTAGCGTAACAAAAAAGCTACAAAAAAGTTACGAAAAACCAGCTGGGTCTGAATCTGTGCCGCTACTATGGAATTTATGGAAATTCAAGCTAGCAGATCCGCTGTTTTTTCGGACCTGGGCAAAGCTACAAATTCGCAAATAGCGTAACAAAAAAGCTACAAAAAAGCTACAAAATACCCGCCAGGTCTTGAATGGTGCCGCCACAGAGTGCCCGCTAGCTTGATATAGCCCGAATCAAAGGCCAATTCTCACGATTTTTAAATTCTGCCAAAGAAATCGTCACTTTTAATAAAAATCTGAAACTTCAAAACCATTCAACATTCAATTAAATATAATTAAATTAAGTCACTATATATCAACTCCGTCCCTGCTTCTGTTTATCATATTCATGGTCATGCAGATATTTTCATGCGATCAAGTTGTTGACACTGCTGATTAATTTTGGGAATCCCACAGAGCTAATTTATTCTCGTGTGCGTGTGTTCTGGGTACTTCCCATAATTTTTATATTACTTTAGCCGCATTTTTAGCAAAAGCAAATCGCGAATCGCGTTCGTAATTGTTTTAGTCGAGGACGGTGATGTTTTAGTATTTTATTCCGACTGAAATTAAATCGCTGTGCTATTTTCTTAATTATTTCGCTCATTTTCGTATTTGCCCAGTAAATATAATGTCTAATACCTCTGATAGTGATAGTGATGTGCAGAAAAGAGAGGATGTTCGCACACCTACGAAAAAAATGAAAAGTGCGGAATATAAACAGAAATATAAAAGAGAGTGGGAGAATGAGTGGAAGTGGGTCCAGCCAAGTAAGAAGGGTCCAGTTTATGCCTGGTAAGATTTTTACCTGATTTTGTAAGTTTAAAATAATGTATCTATTATTATAGGTGTAAATACTGCAGCTGCGATATACTGATTGCGAGAGGAAAGGGAGAATTAAAAAAACATAGCACTACCGGGAAGCACTTGAAATATCATCTGCTAAATCGCAACCATCTATATCGTCAATATTTGGAAAACAAACAAAAAATCTCGAAGAAAAGGGATGGGAAGGCGTTATGCGACTTGCTGGATTTATAGCAGAACACAACTTGCCTATACGATTAATGGAACATATTCCAAACATAGTGAAACGTATTTGCCCGGATTCTGAAATTGCCCAGGCTATTAAATGCAGCCGTACAAAAATTACTAGCGTAATAAAAAATGTCACCGGCGATGAAGGTAAACTGCAACTGATAAACATACTGCGAACAAATAAATGTAGTTTAATAGCAGATGAATCCACAAATAGGTCCTGTTCAAAGCATTTGTGCCTAGTTGCCCGAGTTGTGGTTACTTTTAATGTAAAGGACTACTTTCTAGCCCTTTTGCCAATTAGGGAAGCTACGGGGGCTGCCCACATCCCCAACTAGCCATTCATAGAAGTGTATTTGTTGTGAAGTTCTCATCATCATCTATTGTATAGTCCAGGAGACAGTGACGATTTTCGGTATTTATTTTCCCAGTCAGCAAGCACGAATAGAGAATTGTAGGATTAGCAATTCTAAGCAAAATTCATATATATTTAGAGGGGGGCTCCGATGGGCTGAGGCCGAAAATGAGTCAAAACATACGAGAACACGGCCCTTTTTTTCCATTGATAAAAATAGTTTTAGTAGTAAGAGATGTACTGAAGTTAAGTAAAAAAATAGTCTGATTAATCTGTATGGATAATATATTTGGCAAGTGCATAAAATACACTTTCAAACGAGTTATGTACACAATTATTTCTACGACCACAATTATTTAAAGAATGTTCCAGGTGTTTTGTATATTAAAGTGTACGCCTAGGACACATAAATAAAATCTTATATCACAATGTTTCACCTAACCAGTTGGTTTATTTATAGAAATTAAACATAATAATTGAAGATATTACAGAAGAAAATAGGGAAATAAATTACATTTCCTTTTACACTTTTATATAATAATTGTTTTATTTAGAATTCACGAATCACTTATTACTCTACATTAATTATAATTATTGTTAGTTTCGTTATGTCAAATCATTTATACTAGATGTGTGAGGAAAATACAGTGAACTGTGGAACGCCAATATCGTTGGATGCGCGTGGTAGAAATGGTCCTATAATACTGCTAAAAACATAGCTAAATTTTCATGGAAACACTGTACTTTTGACATTTGCGATACTCCGACGCATATGCATTATTGATGTAATCTCATGATTTTACAGTAATAGTTGCAATTTTAGTGTGATTTTTAGGTTATTATGGTTATTCATTTTATTTGGTTCTGATCTTTTGCGCTTTTAGAGTATTTGTCTTTTATATAGTTTTTAATTTGAATTTTTATATTGTGGTCTATTTATATTTGATTGCTGCTTTTCGACTAGTGCTTTATTCTTTTTGTGTTAAAATAAGCTTTATAACCATTAAGTACATGCTTCTAGTTGATATCTACCTAATCGTCATCGGGTGCTTGCAACAATGGGAAAAAGTGTATGGTTTTTTTGGTGTAAAGTTAGACGCCTTCATTTTTCAGGTAAGTTATTTGTAGTTATTTTTTACTCAAAAGGATAGCAATACGTCCTGGTTCGGGGTGTGACTTTTGGGTTTTAGCTATCTGAGCCAAATTGTCGGCTAAGTGTCCTCTTTTAGGGCACCCAGAACCGAAAACTATATAGGTATATAATATGTTTTTTTTTATTATTTTTTAATATGTATGCAGCTTGGATGAGGGCTTTAGGAAGAGATCCTAAGACTGAACACTGACTGCTATAAATGCCGTTTTTAGAGCACATTTCATAGTAAGTGATTTCATTCTAGCAGCAATGAGGAAACGTTTAAAAAACATGCTGTACCAGCTATTACTTTAAGACATCGTCTCTTTAAGTTATTATTACTTCATTCTAATGCATATATTAAAATGGTTTTTAACTTATGTCCTTATGATTAAAAGATGTATTGACTGACCTACTGGCCACTGGTCATTCCACTTTTAGTCCCTTTTTTCATAAATTATCAAATTATTTAAAAACAAATACATACCTAGCTATTTTCTGTAAATTACATTAAAATTTTAGTATTAATACTTTACTAATAACACTTCAGTTAATTTATCTTATATATATACACAACGGAAGAGTTAATAGGATTTTCTCCTTGTTGAGTTTCAAAAATAGTAATTTAACATGATTTAAAAACAAATACATGAAATGGGCAAAATAGGCCTGCAAAGGCACTTTGTAAACAATCTCACTTGTATCGATGTGACGTAATGCGCGAATTCAATCTGGCTTACTTTTGTTAATAGATTGGCGTTCCATTTTAAATATACAGTTCACCGGGAAAGATTATTTAAATATACACGGACCGGGAAAACAAGTACGAAAAAATTCACTGGCTCCTAGTACTGTATCGAAGGAATTTTTATGAATGAAACAATATACCACCCTCCACAATTGCGGTCTACTCTACTTCCGCTGTTGTCAGACATTTCTGTCGGGAATCATCCGCGTTGACTTCAGAAATTGTGTAATCTGTATTGGTTATATAAATATATATCTATAGTTAAAAGCACGTAAACTTGGCATCAATGTTCAATCCGATTATTGAGTTTCTACCGCGGACACCACCGTTCATTCTTCAAAAATTTTGTAAATAATCCTATCTGTCTTGGTTATATATCTATGGGGCTGCCTTGTTTACATTAATCGATGACTTTTTTAAAAAACACAATATCCCTTTTGAAACAAATCTTATCGGATTTGCTGCCGATGGAGCAAACAACATGATGGGCGCCCATAATTCCTTAGCCAGTATACTTAGGGAAAAATGCCCCAATTTGTTTATGATGAAGTGTGTCTGCCACAGCTTCCATCCTTTCGCATCATACGCATGCGAGAAGCTACCCAGCGAAGTAGAACAGTTAGCAAGAAATGTACGGCTTTTTAGTGGTGTACATATTTTTTATTATGAAAGTTTTCTCTTGTTTTAGGTGTACAATTTCTTTTCCAATAGCCCAAAAGACTTGACAACTACAAGGAATTTCAAGAATTTGCCAATGTATTGCCTCACAAAATCCTCCATCCATCACAAACAAGATGGCTTTCCCTAGAATCGCTTGTTAAAAGACTGATTTCATAATATAACGCGTTAATCCTTTATTTCACAGAGAAAGCCTTTGAAGGAGTGCTGCAAGCAGACATTATTTTAGAGAAACTTAGAAAGCCGGAAACAAAATTATATCTCTTGGCATATATACTACCTTTATTCAATCAGCTAAATCTTTTAATGCAGAGTGAAAAACCACATGTGTTTTGAAAACCCTCATAGATTGTTTTATTAAACGAGATATTTTAGAGAAGAACATGGTATATGAAATTGATTACCAAAATCCAAGAAATTTCTTACCTATTGACGATATGTACTTTGGAACATCAATTGCTGTAAGTAAAATTGACAAAAATATTTTACATTCGATTAAAGTAAAATGCTTAGATTTTTATTTGGAAAGTACAAAGCAAATATTACTTAGATTTCCTTTAAAAAACTCCGCCATAGAAAAATTGAAGTTTTTGGATCCTGTTTGTGTAAAATCCAAAGAAAAACACACAAATTTAGTTCATCCTGAAGAACTTCAGGATCTTGATAATGAATGGAGATTGCTAAAAAATTACCTACTAGATGATATTGAAAATGATGTACTATTTTGGAAGGAAATTGCCAATGTGAAGATAGGAGATTCGCTAAAATTTCCAAATTTAACTAAGTTCGTTTTTCAAGTTCTTTGTTTGCCTCATTCTAGCGCGGCTGTAGAGAGAATATTCTCCCAAATCAATCTAATTAAAACACAGTTTCGCAATAGATTAAAAACAGAAACAATAGAAGGTCTTTTGTACACAAAAAGTTTTATGGAAAACAAGACATGTTACGAATTTACTTTAAATAAAAATGTTTCGAAAAAACTTGTTTTTATGTATTTTTGAAAATGAAGATACTTTCACGACTTTACACGATTTTTGGCAGCCGAGTTACACGATTATCTCCGCACTTTATCTGGCAACACTGGCTGCGTGCGTCATTCCGTCTAGTGTCTAGTACCCGGTGGTATGGTAAAATCCACACGCATTTTTTAAGGGTATGTTCGTTTGTTAAAATTAAAACGTTATAATCGTAATTTAATCACAAAAGTATTTTGTATTAAAAAACAAAATTAGTGCATAGTGTAGTGACACTGACTAAGTGACTAAAATGAGTAACTATGAACTATCCAAGTGGGGCAAAAAAACGTAAAAAAGCTGTAAGGCAGGCGGAAGCTATAGAAAATGTGCCAAAAATAGACACGTTTTTTAAAAAACTGCATATTGATAGTGGGCAGTCACAGAACTCTAATTTAATTCATTTGTCACATGATGCTTTACCAGGAACTTCAAGAACAAATTTGGAAGGTATTTATTTTATTTTTTGTTTTAAATCAAAAGCAAGCGCATATTTTGTTTTTAGATTCTTTGCTCACCGCTAATGAAAATAAAAACAATGAGAATGACACTGACGAAGTTGATACAAGTGATAGTGATTTTGGCAATCCTGCAAAAATATTAGTTAACATTAACTCAGAGACGATTGACTCACTAATAAAAAAACCGATAATACAGGATTTAAACAGTTTTGATTTTAAAAACTCAAAGAGAATGTATGAAGGCCTACAATCACGCTACGCCTCTAAAAAAATATTTTTTTCCAAACTTCGAAATGGTGAAGAAGTTCGGCGAGAGTGGCTCTTATATTCTGTGTCGAAGAATTCAGTTTTCTGTTTGCCATGTATGTTGTTTAGCAAGGATCGTGAAAAATCTTTTGTTAAAGGATTTAATGACTGGAAAAATATTATTAGAATTGAAAAGCATGAGGCTTCGCAAGAACATTTAAATAACACAAAAATATTTCTAACTCGTTCCAATACTTTAGGCAAAATAGATACAGAAATTGAAAAACAATGTTTAGAGGAAAAAAACTACTGGATGAAAATTAAGCATCGTGTATTGTCTATAATTAAATTTTTGGCAAGTCGAGGTATGGCATTCAGGGGTACCACAGAGAAGTTTGGGAGAAATGACAACGGCAATTATTTAGGACTTTTAGAGTTAATAGCTTAATTTGATCCATTCTTGAACAATCACTTACAAAAATATGGAAATCCGGGACGCGGTAATGTCTCATATTTATCATCTTCTATTTGTGACAAGTTTATTGGAATTTTATCAAAGCACGTTCGTGATTTTATTAGTAGTGAAGCCAGATCGGCGAAATATTTTTCTATTCAACGCCTGATGATAGTCACCTGGACCAGCTTACTTTTATTCTTAGATATGTTATATGTGATGGCTCTCCTATAGAACGTTTTATTACCTTTATTAGTAATACTGGCCATAAGGCAGTTGACATGGAAACTGCGGTTCTTAAGATATTAGACGAGTTACAGTCAAATATTCAAGAATGTAGGGGGCAGTCTTATGGCAATGCCAATAATATGTCCGGTCAATATTCAGGATTGCAAGCTCTCATTAAAAAAAGGAATCCCTTAT
Source organism: Psylliodes chrysocephalus (assembly GCA_927349885.1). Lineage (NCBI taxonomy): Eukaryota > Metazoa > Arthropoda > Insecta > Coleoptera > Chrysomelidae > Psylliodes > Psylliodes chrysocephalus. The sequence goes on from OV651821.1 coordinate 24,770,500, forward strand.
TTGTCCCCTGTGCGGCCCACTCTCTTAATTTGGTAGGAGTGTTGTAATATGGCCACTTCATTTTTTATGTTCTTGGAAGAAATATATTATAATTTTTTTTCAGCATCCACACATAGGTGGCAAATAATGACAGAAGAACTCAATAAAATTCCCAATGCTCTCGTTCCAAAAAAATTATCTGTTACTCGATGGTCTGCTCGCGCGGATTCCTGTAAAGCAATTATTTTAGGGTTTTCTGCATTTAAAGAATCATTAGGAATCGAAAATGATATTACACAGCCAAAAAGTACAAAAGTTCAAGCAAAAGGAATTAAAAATCGGTTCGAAGAATTGGAAGTTGGGATTTTGTTAAAATTATGGGACGATATTTTAACAGAGTTCAATAAGGTTAGCAAGTCATTACAAGCTACTGAAATCGATGTTTCTTTAGCAGTCAAATTGTATGATTCACTTATTAGACATGTTTCACAACAACGCGAACGTTTTGCATATTACGAAAAATGTGGCAATGAACTTACAAACTGTTCCACATATAAATCCGATAATAAAAGAAAAAAAAGTAGAAAACTACAATTTGACGAAAATAAAGAGGGTGAAGTTGAATTCAGTGGTAGAGATAATATGTTCATAAATACTTTCCATGTTATAATCGATAACATTCTTGCGGAAATCAAGAGTCGACAAACTGCTTATCTTAACGTTTCAAATAAGTTTGGGTTTTATATTTAGAAAATTATTCAGATGAGAATATTGTACTACAAGCAAATTTGCTCCAGGAGCAGCATCCAAACGATTAAGACCAAAGTTTAGGAGCCATCATTAGGTGATGAAAAAACTAATCAACTTTCTTTATTGGCTATAGAATACGATATTCTCAATAAAATTCCTACCGAAAATATTATTGAGAGTTTTGCAACCCTAAAATCACGGAAACGAGCATTTATTTGAGTACACACCAGTAACCACCACCTTATTACATAATATGTTCTTTTTTTTAGCGAAAATGTTTTAGGTTATTTATTTTTTAGATATTCCTTGATTTTTATGTATTTTTTGTAGTAATTTTTTTTTTTTTTAATCAAGATATTATTTTAATAAATACCTTTGAACCTATCAATTTTTGTTTCACATTTTACTTCATCAAAAAAAAATGTCTACCCTAGGTACCATAAAATATGCTGAATGTTCTGGATAGGGAGAGGAGGAGGGGCCCTAGGTAATTTTTAGCCTACAGCCTCAACAATCGCTAATCCGGCCCTGTTCATGGCAACAATGTTTCTACTAAATACGATCGTTCATAGCACTATTTTGTGCATACCAGGAAAATATTCACCTATTTCAATAAAATAGAAATAATAACTGCAGCGAAATTATTAACTCAGTCGGTATTTTTACTAAATTGAGTTTGCACTGTATATATCTGGATCTAAAAAATATTTTCCTGAAAAAAAATCACCTAGCTGCTGGCGCTGCAATGTTATAAATAGCATCTAAAACTTTTATCTCCTTTTCTTTGAGCATCGATTTCATGTTATCCGAAAACGGATCAAAACTTAACACTCTCTTTTGCCTCCTGTATATCCCCTGCTTTCTGTCGATGGCGCATTTGAATAGTTTCTTATCGACGGGTATATCTATAAACTCTATGACAGTTCGCAAAGTGTGCTCCGTATTGCTAACCAACTGTTCGTAGAAAATTACGTGTGTTGGTCCTGTGAAGTTGAGCAACCAGTCTAGATTCATATTTTGCCAACCTCTCAGTTGCGATACGACGAAATCTTGCCAATCTGTAAAAAAAATCTATTAATATTCTTATTCAAACAGCATGCTAAATGCTTAAACGCTAATCTCAAAAAGACTCGGGCAGCAATAGATGAAGATACAAAAAGTTCCATGGGTCCAAATATCCTTTCTGACGGTAAGAACAACAGGTTTTAATTTGTTACCACAACAACTTCCGGATATTGAAATAGTTAAAACTTTATTGTATGTAGGTTATCTCAAACCATAGTAATACCCAAGTCAAATATGAGTAAAATTTTTAAGCCAATTATTACACGTTTATTGCATAAAATAGGTACCCTAAGTTTAGAAATAAATTTCAGGACACAATTGAAAAGTAACTTTAAATGTAAAACGGATAGAGCGAGATAAATATAAATACAAACTGAAATGTAGATAGAATATAATGGTTGGCATTCTATATTTATATCCTTCACAGTTTAACAGACCCCCTAAACCCCCATTTTCAATCAGATTTTTTTTCAGAATCAATAGGCTTCATCTTCTTACTATTTATAGTAAAAATTTCAATTTCCTAAATATACCGCGTCATACGAATAAAAAAATAACGAATAAAAAAGAGGAAGTTTTGAAAAAATTATAATAAATCATACCTTCAAAAATCAGCTTTCAGACACGATCTAAACTAGTACAATAAATAAAGCCGTTGTCTTACTATTTAAAAAAAAAATTTAACTTCCCAAATATATGGCATCATACGAATAAAAAAATAAAGAGCAAAAATAGCCATTTTTAAAAAAATTTAAATAAATCATAACACAAAAATCAGTTTTAAGACACGATCGAAACTAGTACATTAAATAAAACCATTGTCCTACTATTTACAGTCTGTTCACTATACTTACGCGGGTTTCGGATTAACAAAATTATGCAAATTAGTCATTGACAACCAGTTCAAATAAGCCTCTTCCCAAGAAATTAGGTAAAATTGCCCTAATGGTCAGATTTAAATTAAAATAACGTTAGGGTAGGTACTAAATTTGTTACAAATATTGCAGTTGAATTGATTCTTTGCAAGTGTTGACATTGTATGTATATTGTAAATTTAGTAGAAATTTTAAAAATGCCTAGACATGTGTTAGATGTAGATAGTCTAATTTGTAGTATACATAAGTATTTTACGGATGAAAAAAAAAATGGCGGTCCTTTAAAATCGGTAATGTCTGTACAACAACGCGTATGCGATGCTCTAGGAATTAGTGAAACCAAATTAAGAAGAGTATTACAAAATCACAATAGTGAACTGCTCGCCCATCATTGAAAATGAAAGATATTCCAGATAGAAAGACATTTGAAATTCGTGATACCATTTATCGAATGAGGGCCAACAAGGAACAATACAATTCTCTCGGAATTAATATAGATAGAAAATTTGACGACATTGGCAGAACAAGTCTATGGCAAGTGATACATAACTTGGGTTTCAAATTTCAAAAGGAGGATAACAGGAAGGCCCTTTGTGAAAGAAGTTCTATCGTGCACAAGAGAATTAACTTTCTAAGAAAATATTCTAAATTTAAAGAAGAAGGGGCGAATTTTATATATTTAGACGAAACATGGATATTTTCTAGGGGTGCAACCAAGAGAATATGGCAAGATGATAACGTAAAGTCCATCAAACATACCGATGGAGAAGGGAAGTAACACATAATTTTACATGCAGGAGAGAAATCGGGTTTTATAGAAGGTGCTGATTTAATATTTTCATCTAAATCAAAATCCAGTGACTATCACAATAATATGAATACAGAAATGTTTGTAAAATGGTTGCATGAGAAACTTCTCCCAGGTTTAAGTGAGCCCAGCGTAATTATTTTAGACAATGCACCTTACCATTCTGAAGTATTAAACAAAAGTCCAACGAATTCTTGGACTGTTGATAAAATTAAAGAATGGTTGACAAAGGAACATATACCATTTCCTCAATATATATTAAAATCAGAATTATTACGCTTGGCAAATATACACGCAAAACCAAAAACCTTTGTTGTGGATCAGATTATTGAAAGTTACGGTCATCAAGTTTTACGTCTGCCACCGTATCATTGCCAGTTTAATCCCATCGAATATATATGGAGAATAGCAAAACAATATTATGACAAGCATATTGAGCCTAATGGTTATAGTGACGACGCAGTTCGGAAAACTTGGCGAAAAGCACTTTCAATTGCGGAACTGTATATCCAAGTGCGAGAAACTAATAGAAGATTGGTGGACTCGTGAAAATAAAATAAAAGAAATAAGAAATAAGCCCAATCATAATAACAATTAATGGTGATGACAGTGATGATGATGACGATTATGATATTTTGGATGATAATAACTGATTCTCATTTTAGTAGGCAAGTTCAATTTTTTTAATTTTCCTTTGAAATTCTCTACATGGAACAAATTTTTATCTTAGAAAATATTTTATTTGAGCTAAATAACCCTCTTATTATAGATAGACCATATTTTCTGTGTGAAGTGTAATATAAAATTATTATTAGGTTTATAATAGCCACATTAGACTCCATTAATGAAGAAGTTTAATTCTGCTCTCAATTATACAAAAGATTCTCCATTATTATTTAATTAAAAAGTTGTACATTATTTTTCATTTCATTTAACCAGTTGATATTTCCCCAAAGAACAGGTCAAACTTTCGGGTACTTACCTGGAAATACTCATAAAATTTTTAATCCGAAACCCGCGTAAGTATAGCGAACAGATTGTACAGTAAAAATTTCAATTTCCTAAATATAAATTGTAATTTATACTGTAAATAGTAGGATTAATAATGACTTTACAGTTGCTATAATGTCTCAAAGCTAATTTTTCTAAAAATCTTTTGTATGTATAAAGTCATTGTTTTGAGGAGTTGTAATTTGGACTATAAATAGTAGGATGAGTTTTGACTTAATTGTAAGTACTAGTTGCTAACTTCTCAAAGTTATTTTTTTTTATTTTTGCAAAATCCCTTGTATAGTATAACGTTATTATTTTGAGATGTTATAATTTATACTGTAAATGCGCTAGTTCAGTGTGATGTCATTTTGATTCCACTGACATTTAATTCTAACCAAACTTTTAACAAAAACATCAATAAATTTGACATATACGTTTTTACTGTTTTTATTTTATTTCAAAATATTGTTTACAGGTCATAAAAAATAGTTTAAAGGTATGTAATTGGTAAGTAACTAAACGATTGCATATTTGATACATGCTATCTACTTACTTTAGGAATATATTTATTGAAGTGAAAAAACGACATAATTTAGGTACTAGATGTACAGACACCTCCACGCGGTGAGTTCTGGGTTGACTCAGTGCTTACCACTTCAATATAATATTTTAAAACTGGTAAAGATTAGGTCAGGCAAAGAGCTGCACAAGTATGACGCCGTATATTTGGGAAGTTGAAATTTTTACTGTAAATAGTAGGACATTGGCTTTATTTATTATACTAGTTCCGATCGTGTCTCAAAGCTAATTTTTGAAGTTATGATTTAATATAATTTTTCCAAAACTTCCTCTTTTTTATTCTTTATTTTTATTCGTATGACGCCGTATATTTGGGAAGTAGAAGTTTTTACTGTAAATAGTAGGACATTGGCTTTATTTATTATACTAGTTCCGATCGTGTCTCAAAGCTAATTTTTGAAGTTATGATTTAATATAATTTTTCCAAAACTTCCTCTTTTTATTCTTTATTTTTTATTCGTATGACACCGTATATTTGGGAAGTAGAAGTTTTTACTGTAAATAGTAGGACAATGGCTTTAATTATTGTACTAGTTCCGATCGTGTCTCAAAGCTAATTTTTGAAGTTATTTTAATTTTTTAAAAATTCCTATTTGTACTCTTTATTTTTTTATTCGTATGACGCCGTATATTTGGGAAGTTGTCATTTTTACTGTAAATAGTAGGATAGAGGCTTTATTTATTGTACTAGTTTCGATCGTGTCTTGAAGCTGATTTTTGAAGTTATCATTTATTTTAATTTTTTCAAAAATTCCTCTATTGCCGTATATTTGGGAAGTTGAAAATTTTTCTCTAAATAGTAAGACAACGACTTTAATTATTGTACTAGTTCCAATCGTATCTCAAAGCTGATATTTTAAGTTATGATTTATTTTAATTTTTTCAAAAATTCTTTTTTTTACTCTTTATTTTTTAACCGACTTCAAAAAAGGAGAAGGTTCTCAATTCGTCGCGATATTTTTTTTAATGTATGTTCAGCGATAATTCTTTAACACGGTGGCCGATTTCAATAATTCTTTTTTTGTTGGAAAGAGGGTACTTCAGGGGTGGTCCCTTATAAATTTGTTCAAAATCTAATAATTGGGTCCATGAGAAAATCCTCAAACTCTTAATTTTTTTATATATGTTTAGCGATAATGCTTTACCTCCTTGTCCGATTTATATGATTCTTTTTTGCTAGTAAGAGGGTACCTCAGGGGTGGTAGCATATAAATTTGGTTAATATGTGGTGATGGCATCTGTACGTTTTTGAAGTCGGTTTTTTTAAATTTTAATTTCTAATACTTGTTTATTCATATGACGCCGTATATTTCGGAAGTTGAAATTTTTTCTCTAAATAGTAAGACAATGGCCTTATTTACTGTACTAGTTTCGATGGTGTCTCAAAGCTGATTTTTGAAGTTATGATTTATTATAAATTTTCCAAGAATTCGTCTTTCTTTTATTTATTTAGTTTTCGTATGACTCCATATATTTGAAAAGTTGTTTTGACGCCGGTTTTTTATTGTATTCAGTTGAGTATATACAGAAATCACCGATTTTTTAAAAAAAAATGACAAAACATTCTATAAATTGTACCTATATAATTCGGTACTATACTTTTTTAGCAGAACCACTATTACACCTACACTCAATTATTGCCATCTATTAATTAATGACGTCACTTTAAATATAGTTTAAAATTTATTTTAAACCAGTTTGGTGGCTAAAAAGCAGCCGCTGAGTTGTTCATAGATTTTAGCTTTGGTTTCAAGTATGTAATGTTGCATAGAAAAAATTTAAACGATTTAAAAAAATCGAAAATATTTTGAACCAAAAAATACTTCCAATTTTTTTAATTTTTTATTTTGGATGTTTTTACCATATTTTCGGCTTATTTTCGATCCCAGAAACTTCGGTTTAATATACTATACAACTGTTTGTTACACCCTGTATAAATAATGAAGATATCGTAATTTGGTTTAATATGTAACAAGCAGAGTGATCACAAGCACATCGGTCTCTTACTCTGATAATTTAGAAGTTGCAACATTTTAATAGTCTAATTAAAAAATGTTATTTTAAATATGTGCCATCCTGTATAATTTAATTATCGCCACACACAATATTCCAAAGAAAGGGAAATTTCTTGAAGTGGGAGTACAGCTAACCAAACGATCTCGCATTAGATTTTTAAATTTCATTTTATTACTATTTTCTCTTCATATCTGGTGGTGTTTTGGCTGTAAAAGTGGTAAGCATAAAAAGTATAATGTCGTTATAAAATATCTCGGTAGAAATACTATTCAAACCTTTTGTTAGTTATTAGTTTTTTTGATAGTAAAGTTAAATATGTTTTTATGATTCATTCTGGTTGCTAGAACGGCACAATGTTTATAGTCACTAGTTTTTTATTGTATCTTGGTTCATTTTTTTAAAAAGTAGATGTTTCAAATTTAATTTATATCTCGTACAAGAGCCACGTGAAAAACAAAATCTATTTTTGTTTAGAAAACGAATGAATTCAGCTGTAACCCACACGCTGTAACCCACACGCTAAAACCTACACGCTGTAAACTTAATGCTGTAAAATTAATCGAGCTGATTTAACTGGTAAAAGCGACAGTTACAACTCACAGTTACAAGGAAGAACGAGAACAAAGACAAAAAAGGCATGTTGTTTATGTTCGAGTAACCGACAAAGGCTTGGGTTCCAGATGTGCAGAAATTTCAACTACCTCCAAAAGAAGTTGCCAGCAAAAAGGCAAAAGTGGTAATTACTAGTGACTAAATTTATCTATAACGGAATCAAAATTGATACCTGATAAACTGTATATGATTTGTTTCTGAACGGTTTCTTTTTATCTAAATAAAATCGTTAATTTTTATAAGTATATATTATGTTGAATCTTATTTTTTAAAGGTTACAACAATTCTCTTTTACTCAAACTAAATTTTGTATAAGTTTGTATTAACTTCTTTTTATTGATAAAGCTAGAGTTTATAATTCTCACTAGCTTTTAAAAATAAAAAAAGAGAATTATTGGTGCCCAACATTTCCTAGAAAAATTATTACCCTAAAGGTGTCTATTGGAAAAGCCGAATTCACGACTGAGAAAAATATGGTCAATGTGCTCATTTATTTTTTTTAATTTTTAAGGTAAGTAATATTTGATATTAAATTTCACTGAGCTAGTAAAAAATCTCTTTATAAGTGTTTTGAAATTAACATTTATCGAAAAGGTAACGACGCATATTGCAAAGTAGTAGTGCTGTGTAAATTGGGCTCGTTGGTGGGGGCTGGGAGCTGGAAATGGGAGCTAGCTCCGGGAGCTATCTTCACACAAGTGACCGTGGCAGGTACTGATGAATACCTAATGGGTGATCTCGGTGACTCCAGAAAACAAAGGGTGTTTTTTAGTCAGTAAAAATTTGACAGTGTCAAGTCAAGCACACAAGACCTTTCATCTTTAAGGAGCGGTTTGCAGACTTTATGAATATTGTTCACAAAGTATAAGCATTATTATTTACGGGTAAATTATTTTATATAAAATTATATTGTATTGTAACTTACACCGCCCTCTCAGTCGTTTGTATCTATCTGGAGCAGCAAATCCAATATGGCCGCCACTCTGTCTGTTGAATTCTGCTTGTATGGCAGCGGCCGGAGTCCTGACGAGTAAAATTGCTTTAGAAAAATTACATCTAGCTCTTGGTCCCCACTCATGAGTCTTCACTACTAATACTGAACCATTGGATATGCTTTCGGCTGGAAAACCATTTTTACGAAGCCCGTAATCTTTGTAGACAGATCCAGTGTGGAAACCTACAAGTAAGCTAATTGTATAAGAGTATACAAGGTGAATCAATTATTTTCGATGTGTACGTAGTAGCTAAACTAGGTGATTTAGAAAAAGTTCCAATTCAATATTATACAACGCTAGAAACGCTACATTTCTATAAATAAATTCCACTATACAGGGTACTCCACAACCTCAGTACAGGTTTTAAGGTCATTTTTGTAAATGGTACATACTGAATGTTTTATTTGATTTTTTGCTTTGTTTAAATTTTGTTTTATTTCAATAATCAAAAATTGGGTTTAATTTTATTTAATCATAGTTTGGATATATTATGGGTATTTATGAGATAATTAATTAAATATTTCAATGCTTTTATTTTCATTCTTGATTTGTAATACATTAATTGAACAATGAGATTTTGAAAAGCATATCAAGAAAAAATCATGGAATCTAAATATTGTTCATTTGATTCATCGGAACAAATAACATATATTATTAATTTACCTGTAGCTTGTTGTAACAGATATCTTAACCAAGTATTTCCGCTTCCAGGAAACGAAGCTAGAGCAATGGCCGGTCCAGGTGGATTAATATATTTCAAATCTGTACACCAGTTTACCTTTGGACGACGCAAACGAGACTTAAAACCAGGAAGACCATAATCGAAACTCCTCGATTTGGAGTTGTATCTACTGTGTATGCTTGAGCCACTCTAAAATATACAATAAAAACTAGTAATATGGTTTGATGCATCTTATTTTATGAATCTTATATTATACAGGGTGGCCAAGACTAATTTATCCAGGCTATATCTCATAGAGATATCCATACCATACCATTTTTTAACATTTTAATATGGCGCAGAAAAAATAATCCCTAAATATTTACCCCATAACATAAAAATAGTATAGAAAGCCGATTCCATATATCAAAAATGAAACCATAAGGAGAAAATAGTGTGTCGGAGCTCATGCGTATAACGGTGCTGGCGCGAACAGGACCGGTGCAATTTTTTTATTGATCGAATAAATAGTTCACACGATATTTCAATCATACATTTTTAGAGATGATTCTATACAAAAAACGATTAAAAAAAATTTCAAGTTAAGGTAAATATGGTGCTGACAGTCCTTATTAAGAAAGATATGGCATAAAATATGAATTAGTTAATTTTCGGCAATCATTAGTACAGTAGTCATGAGATTTTGCTTGTGATTTTAAAAATACTTTCCAGAAAAACCACGTGCTCCGGTTTTGACTACGTTTATTATTAAACAGCGAAATTATATACAAAAACTTTAATCCACAATCTAAATTAGGTACTATCACAAGAAAATCACTGTTACAATAATTAATTACTTAACCAAAAACTAAAATACTTTTTAGGTACCTACGTAACCAGAAAGGAGCTGGACCATTTATCCTAATATTGATTTTCTCTCTCCCTACGGTAAAACTTAACACAATAACAAATTGCCTATCTACTAGGGTCGGTAACTAAACGTATATACATAATGGGCGGATTTTGTTTATACTTAACATTACACTCGCGCATTTAAATATAACTATGCATATAAATATTTACAAACAAAGATACTTTTCCAAACAGGCAATCATTAGTACTGTAGTCACGAGATTTTGCTTGTCATTTGACATCTTATTTGATAAGATCATTTGCTACAACTAAATTTAATCTGGGGAGTGCAAAATAGGGCCCAGGAATATTATGTTCGATATTTTTTTACATTTTGTCAGCCGAGACTATGAGTCGTTAGACAGAAAACCTTTCATGTTACCATTTTCAATATAAATTAAAAAATTAAAAAATACTACTTCATTTACTTGGTACATATTTTATTTTAATTTTGAACCCTTTTAAAAGGGTCTTTCGGTTCCATAATAAAAATTAGTTGCTGCTTACTAGAAACATTCTATATAGCCTAAACCAATTTATAGTTTGTTTTCGATCAATTTAATACAAAGATTTAAAGTTTTTAGTCGATGATAACATTCCACACCAGCACATTGCAAACCTATTTTATAAATAATAGGAATAAACTTGTAAATCATTAATTTGGTAGTTATCTCACTCATATGATTTTTTTGTTTATATGAATATTTCGATTTCTAAATATATTTTGGCCTTACAATACGAAGCGTTTTGTATCTACCACTTTTTTAATGAACGATGAATGTTGACAGGCGTGTACCTTTTTCGGAACAAGAGGCGTTTTAACGAAGGAAATGATTTTCGAACTATCTAGTTAGTTTTCGGAAAAATAGAAAACGTTTGAAGAAAGTTGTCAATAACAGTTTGTCGTTCATGTGTTTCATTTTGATCAGCTTTCATACTAAATTGCGTAGAATATTTTTCCGATTCAAAATCGAGATTCTCGACATTTCCACAGTTTATTTATAATACCTTCTAAACTGGATTTATCTATCATTTTATATACTTTATAATATATGTTCATGCCCTACTTTTCACTTTATTAACAATTTTTTTTTAACATACTTCAAAATGGTAGGATATTCTCAATTCGTTGAAATATTTTTTTATGTATGTTGAGCGATAATTCTTTACCACGTTGCCCGATTTCTAGGATTCTTTTTGTTAGAATAGGAAACAGTTTTATATACATTAAGTCAAGATCTGAAGATGGGATCCATAAGAAAATCATTAACATCTTTATTTTTAAAGTAGGTTTTTTTTTAAATTTCTTTAAACCTTACTGGTTCGAACGCGGTAAGGAATGAAGAAATGTAAATAATTGTTGTGCCAGCCAAAAAGCGAAGAGGAAGTACCGATTAAAATATCGAGTGACAGAAGAGTTCCTAAGATTGTTGAGATCGGGTTTATGTTTTAAAATGCCTTGAAACCGATATCGATAATTTCTCCCCGTCGCAGCTCTCTATTTACATAATTATAATTCTTAGGTAGGTTTAGATTTGCAGACATAAATCTTGTAATAAATATAACAGCTGCCTAATACATTGATTACATTTTCATTAGCCAATGTAAAAATGTCTTTTATTGTACCTAGGATTTGACTAAACACTACACAAAACTAAAAATAAAATGCCACTTTCATCGTGTAATTAATGCCGCGTTTGAGAATCCACATCGGATGCATTTTTTACATCTCGAGCGTTTTTTATCCACATCGGACACATCTGTCCCATTACATTTACGTATACTGAATCACGTGATCAAAGATTTACTACTTACTACATCTCAGATGCATCCGATGTGGATTCTCAAACGCGGCATAAATAATAAACTACAAACGGTCCTGTAAGGGCAGCGTCATATAGCCTTGAAACACCGGATTTTAGTGCTAATGCCAGGGGCCGCATTCAGCAGAAGCAATCGATTTATGATTTTCTGCTGAATGATATATAAAAGAGCGATTAGTAATCAAATGATGAGTTATCGGTCGCCATTTAAAACATCGAATTTGAAATACGATTAGTTATCACATCGTGATTAGATTTAGAACTCATACCAACTGAAGTGAATGTTTTGTGGTGATGCTCATAACTCATAACCTTATTTTATGTTTATTTTGAATTCATTTTTACACTGAATTTGTCATTTTTCACTGAAATGAAGGACTTTGAAGTGATATATGTTTATAACAATATGAAATATATTGTAGTTGGTAATGAAGTGTTGCACAATGCATTAAAATCAGGCAAATACATTAATTTATAATTATGTAGTTGAGTAATTTATTTGGTGTTTTATTCTAAATTTTGTACCTATGTTTTAGATGATGACTTTTTTCTGAAGTACATGTCACTTTTATGTCGCCTGTCGAAGTGCCTAAAAAGTTCATTCTAGAGATTCACTAATCGATAAGTCATCGCTAAGTTATCGTTTGATAATCGGTTGCTTCTGCTGAATGCGGCCGAATTTGTAGGTGAATCGCTTATTGAACATTAAAAATACGGTATTAATGACATTAATACGGTATTTGTATATATTTTTGGAAATGTAATTACACATAAATATTATTATGCTGCGTTTGAGAATCCACATCGGATGCATCTGAGATGTAAAAAATCTTTGATCACGTGGTTCAGTATACGTAAATGTAATGGGACAGATGTGTCCGATGTGGATAAAAAAACGCTCGAGATGTAAAAAATGCATCCGATGTGGATTCTCAAACGCAGCATTAGTTGATTATTTAAATGTTTATAAGTTATTTTGTGGCGATATTTCGTAGATATAAACTGTTTAAATCATATAATTTAAAAATTAATTAATTTAAAATTCTTTTCTGTTAGGTATGTTTAATATATTTGGCAACACTACAGGGACAAGTCATGCTTATTGCGCAAGCTTCTAGACACACTATTTTGCGATGTCAGGCGCAGAGACGCGTTTTTATGCACAGTAGGTTTCAATTTCTGCTTAAATGTTATGTTTTTCTACACCCGTATTATAATAATGCACTTATATGCCCATAATCCGTTTCATAATGATACCCATTATGATACAGATTTTTCATTACGATACAGATTTTTAATCAATAGAAACCTACAATTTTTCAATCAAGCATGCTGTTTGACGTTTGTCCTAGGTTCCTATGTAATTATTTTAGTTGTCAAAACGTATTAAATTTTCGTAGGTAGCTAAACTTCGATAATTATAATATTAAAATGTCTGATATTAGCGATATAGAAGACTCCTCCACACATATCGGAGAAAGCAGAAAATACAGTACAAAATATTTTACCGCAAAAATCTAGGGAAATACCAATACCTGAAGTAATACCATTAATTACAATTTTGTAGAATTTTTTATAGAAATACGAGTAATTACTGTTATTGTGTTCAATACCAATATAAATATAATATTTATAGGTCTTGATTATTTATCGGGTGTAGAAAAAATAGCGTATGCAACTCTCATGTAATGGTTATTACATGATCGTTGCATAATATACTATTATATTGGTCTTCTATATTATTTCTATGCCCCATAATGACAACCCACATCCTTCAAATTTTAAATAGTGTACAGTTGACGAAACCGAAATGTGAAAACCAAAATTTAATGATGTGATTTAGACTTTGTCACTCAAATTTGACAGCTCGTAGTGTCAAATAAATTTTCAAAAATGCCGCAGTATTTAACTAAGGCTCAAAAGTCGAGGACTATAGCAACATTTGAAGAACATTGATCTTTAAGTGAATTAAAAGTAAGTAGCAATAAAAGTTGCTTATTTTACTTAAAGAAACGCTGGCAAGAAAAACAAAAATTGCCTTTCAGACAAGGTGTGTGGGGAAGGTCTCTAATGAAAATAAAGGCAATGCTCTTGTAGAATATATCCGTCAAAATCCTCTTGGAACCGCTGTAAAAGCACGAGAAGAAACATTATTCCCAGGATCTCTCAGAACAGCTCAAATGTTTTAAAATCAAGCTGACTTAAAAAAATGCAGTGCTACCCGCAAAGGTTTTTTAACTGCAGAAAATAAGCACAGGAGAGTCCAGTTTGCAAATAGGAGGAATTTTGCAAACTAATAGTGAAAGACTACGAGTTTATCGTCCTAGAAACTCAAAATTCGAAAATAATTATACGTTGGATATAACTAATGGTGGGCGCTTTAATGTCAATGTTTGGGCCTGAATATGTGTTAAAGTTTCTGGAATGTGTTGGCAAATTGATGGTCGTATAACAGCCGAGCAATATCTTACTCAACGTGATGTTATCATCAGTAGTAAGAGAAGTTTTTCCTGACTGTTCGTACGAAATCAATTTGATTTACTCGTCAATGTTTATAATGATTGATTTTTATTACAGGATAATTCTCCAGTTCATACAGCTCGAATGGTGAGTGGATAAAAAAAAACATAAACGTTTTTCCATGTCAGGCAAAAAGTCCTCTATTGAACCCCATTAAAAATGTATGTGGCTTCATCGTCAAAAAGACTTTAGGTCGGCAAACCGCGATCAATTACGGGAAATTATCTAAAATACTTGGGAAGAGCTCGCAGATTCCTACGACATGCGACATTTAATTTTGTCGATGTCAAGAAGATTGGAAAGTGTTGTGACAGCCAGTGGCTGTGCAATAAAACATTAATAACGCTATTCTTGCTATAGCTGTTAAATTTTTAGGAGAGCATTGTTCTCGTTTTCATTAGACATCTTCCCTACAACTTGTCTGAAAGGTCTTCGCAATCTTTGTTGTTCTTGCCAGCATTTTTAACGTAAAATATGCAACTGACATTTAATTCAGCACACACTTCACTTAAAGACCAATTTTCGTACAATTTTGCTACAGCCGTTGATTTTCTCTTGTAATAAATGGTTTTTGTAGTTTTATATGTTCAAATGTTAATTTCAGTTATTAATAAATAAATTGTTTTTGTAAATTTATATTCTTTTAATTTTGAATAGCCCATTTAATGTAGATAAGACCTATTAGACAAAACAAATTTTTGTTCACAGAAATTAATTTCAATAAAAAACCCCATGACAACCAAAGAGCGTTCAAATTTGGATTACGCCGACTGTACATATATCTTTAACATTATAAATGATTCAAAAATAATGAAGAAAAAAGGCTGTTTATTTTTTTTTATTTAAGACAGATGTTTGTGAGGTAGGTATATACCTGGATATGAATTATTCTGGTACACCCTGTATACATAAGACATCAAGTGCGATACATCGTTAAAATCAGTTCTTTGTAAACATATACAGGGTGTTCCAGTTAAAGTAAAAGAGTTTGATGTCACTTCCGATATAACCAAAATATTTTGGATCGATGAGCGCCCCTCGAAAATCCCTCGTAATCAATTTTCACTCGAATATATCTATTCGTTTATGAGGTAGAGCCTGAGAGGAATTAGTCGTGGACAACATAAAATACTTAAATGTCAAATTTTACCTTGTAAGAGCCTCTAGTATCGTGTAAAGATACTGCAGTTAAAATGAGTATACCAATGACATAAAGGATGAGCAATAAAATCACAGTCCAAAATCTGATTCTCTTGAAAAGCATTTGGCCATAACGTTAACTTATTAACTGCAGATGTTCATCCTTGAGTAATAAACAGCGACATGGATTTGTTCAGCTTTAAAGAAGCTTTTAAAAATTTTGCTTAGAACCATTTTATGTTGCTAAAAATTAAAAGTGAGATTATAGGTATAAAATGAAATTACTAAACTTGTTACTACGTTATTGAGCCGAAAATGCCAAGCCGTTAACATAGTGTCCAAAGCGAATTATTCGAAAAGGCAGTAAACAAGGTAATTTTGTAAGGATATATAAATGTTACAGTAAATATCATGGCAATGACCAAGTTACTAAAAGGCATTTTGTGGAATTAAGAATACCACAAGGGTCTGTTTTAGGGCCTCTTACAATTCAAAATATATTATACTCAATTAATATACAATCCCATACAGCACACATTATTTCAGAAGTGTTTCAAACATTTCAAGCAGAAGTTCCTGTTGTAAAAGGCCAACAATGAAGAATTTCTGATTTGTAAGAAGATCAAGATGGGATATGTAATTTGTAGTAATTTTATTATTTCATCCTATGTCCAGCCAGAGACAACCCTATATATTCTAAATAATTATAAATTTGAGTTGTCGGTTTTTGTCATTTCCTTTTTTTGTTATTTATGCGTTGTGCTGTTATATATGGGAAGCAGAATAGGCAGAATATGTCTTTAGAAATTGAGGCGAGTATTACAATGCTTGTTTAGGTTACGTTTATTAACTTTATCTCTTCTCTGAGTTTTATTTATTAGTTCTACAGCTGATTGAAAAGTGAAGCTTCACGTTTTGTTTAGGCATGAGTATTGTTTGTTTTATTATAGTTAATTTAAAACATTATTAATAGACCTTTTTAATTACCTATAATTTGTTTCAGATTAGTGCCTTTAAAGGAATTGGTGGAAATGAACCGATTCGCCAGCTTTGGGGCTGTGCCAGTAAAAGTAACGTCGAAGTTATTCAACGTTTCCAGAATAACGTATTACGGAACATGGTCGATGCACCCTGTTACTGCTACAATACTGATCATTATAGGAAACTTAAAGTGGAGACTGTTGAAAATACAATACAAAAATTTAGCCAGCTCCTCAACAATGCCAATCTAATGTAATGTGAGCCATTTCATTATTCAGTCATGCTCTAATACTCCAAGTCCCTCTCTGTATTATTTGGCCTTTGAGGCTCAACTTGTCCGATTATTATACATAATTAAACCCCTTAAGACCAAACCTATGTGACGACTATGGCGGAAGAGTTTTCGATTAATGTTCCAGAAAAGACGGGATAATGTTTCTAGAAAATTTGGTGGTTTCTAGAGAATTTGGTGACCTTTCTAGCTCATTCGCCAAACTTTTAAATTTGTATATAAATATTGGTGGAGAACTAAGAAGAGTCAGTTGTTATATGGACAGTGAAGATAAATAGTAATTAGTAGATAGACAGTGGTGAATATAAATAGTGATCAGTTTAAAGACATTCGAAGTATATATAAATTAGAATAGTTGTGTTATAAAATAAATAAGTGTTTAAATAAATTATTAATAAATAAACTGTTGTTTTAAAGTAAACAAACATCACACTAATAAGAAGACTCAAGAGAACCAAACCTTTTGAGTTAGTTCAGTAATGTAAGATTAAAGCAGAGTTTAGTGCAGTTAAGTGTCATACGTTAATGGTAGTGTGCGGTCCATGGAAGCGGGGGAAACACCGCTTCCCTACATTTTGAGATTTAAAAATAAATATTTTTCAGTTTACAATGCATAGAAATTAAAATTAAATTAGGTACTATATTTTCTCTGAAACATAACGTAAACTTCGTAAATGTACTAACAATTCATTGGTGTAATGTGTAAACGCACGCACCACCCATGAGAAAATTAATTGTGTAAACGTCCACACCATATAGGTACTTCAAGTCCGTCGGCGGAAGCGCCTCTTGAAAAAGCCGGCTCATCTTCCAATTGATTTCGCTTCATGTTGACCCTGCTTTGCCGCGACACAGTAGTCAGTCTGTTTGTACACGTGAAATACGGTCGAGAGGCAGCGATTTTTACGTCTCCTTACGCATATTGCAATTCGCACCGCGAATCGACGTGTGAGAAAAATCGTAGACTTCAGATAGATTTCGGTTTGTTTTTCGTAGTTGTTTTTCTTTTTGTAAAATGGAGGAACTATGCACTGTGCCTGTGAACAATAATAATGTGGTAAATTGTGTCTGTATTGTGTGCTCTTTATTGAAAAAACGGATTTTCAAGTAGAAGTTTTGAAGAGAAAACGGACATTATTAATTCTAGACTAAAGGATCCTATCAATTTAGAGACGAAAGTAGAAAAGTCTGCAAAGAAATTTACCAGGCATTTTCACGTAGGGTTCTATGAAAAGTATTAATGGTTAAACGGCTGCAAAACTTTGAAGAAATTGTTTTGCTGTGTAAAACGACATGTAAATAGCAAATCTCATATAAGTGCTACAATTAAAGAATAAACATTCGGGACCTATCGCATTGAAGATAGTTTGGATAATCGTTTAAAATAAGCAACAAAATTCCCAATGAAAGGGTAAAAAAATAGGGACGTCTTACAACGATTAATAGATGCAACTTGTTTCCTGGGAGAGCATGAACGAAGTTTTAGAGGTCACAGTGAAGTAAGTAGATCCGCCAATCGAGGAGATTACATGGACCTTCTAAGTTTTTTAGCAAAATACGATGATACCCTAAAAATCATTTTATTGATTCGACGACTTTCCGAGGTACCTCAAACAAAATCCAAAATGATTTAATTAAATGCACTACCGACGTTGTGATGGATCACATTAAAAGTGAAATTAAAAAAGCACCACAGATGTAGCAAACTTAAGTCAATTATCCCTTGTTGTGCGATATGTATTGGATGGCATTCCTCAAGAGCGATTCTTAGGACTTTTGGACGTCACTAGCGAACGAACTGCAGATGCATTGTTTAAAATTGTTTGTGACATTATTTCAAGTTTAGATTGTGCTTCTAAGCTTGTTGCCCAGAGCTACGATGGTGCTGCCGTAATGGCTGGCCATTTAGGAGGCCTTCAAGCTAAAGTGAAAGAGAAGTTTAAACATGCAATTTTCGTTCACTGTATAGCACATAGACTTAATTTGGTTTTATCGCGAAGCATGGATAATATTAAAGATTGCAAAGTGTTCTTTTCGACGTTAGTGGTTTGGCTTCCTTCTTTTCAAAGTCATCGGAAAGAACTCGCGCTTTGGACATTCACGTTTAAAAAAGGTTTCCAAAAGTTGCTCCGACGCGATGGAACTACAATGGACGTTTAGTGGAAACAGTGTTTCAATACCGTGATTCTTTGATACACTTTTTTCAAGACGTTTGGTATAATAAAGAAACATGGGATGCTGAAACTGTTACTGCTGCTAAAGGGTATTTGCATTGGCTCAAACAAAACTTTGATTTCAATTTTTTGCTCAACATTTTTGCAGAGATTTTCCCTTTTACTGACATTTTATTCGACATTTTACAAAGTCAAATGACATTGGCCGCATTCAGCAGAAGCAATCGATTTATGATTTCCTGCTGAATGATATAAGAAAGAGCGATTAGTAATCAAATGATGAGTTATCGGCCGCCATTTAAAACATCGAATTTGAAATACGATTAGTTATCACATCGTGATTAGATTTAGAACTCATACCAACTGAAGTGAATGTTTTGTGGTGGTGCTCATAACTTATAACCTTATTTTATGTTTATTTTGAATTCATTTTTACCACATACACTGGATGTGTCATTTTTCACTGAAATGGGGGACTTTGAAGTGATATATGTTTATAACAATATGAAATATATTGTAGTTGGTAATGAAGTGTTGCACAATGCATTAAAATCAGGCAAATACAGTAATTTATAATTATGTAGTTGAGTAATTTATTTGTGTTTTATTCTAAATTTTGTACCTATGTTTCAGATGATGATTTTTTTCTGAAGTACATGTCACTTTTATGTCGCCTGTCGAAGTGCCTAAAAAGTTCATTCAGGAGATTCACTAATCGATGTCATCGCCAAGTTATCGTTTGATAATCGGTTGCTTCTGCTGAATGCAGCCAATGGCTTTTGCATTAAACAAATTGATGATTTTAAAAATAAAATGAATAAAAAACGAGATCAGTTTGAACACTTTTGGAATAAGACTCAAAACATAGGCTTAGAACCTGAAAGAAAGAGAATTAGAATTGATAATGTTGGCGTCGTCGATTATACGCCGAAATTTTTAATAATATTTTACAACAAATGAACTCTCGATTTCAAAACTTTAACGAATTAAAATTTGTTGAATTGTGCAATTTTAATATTAGTACTAACCATCCCAGCCACAAGTGCGTCAGTTGAGCGAAGTTTTTCAGCTTTAAAGCGCATTAAAAGTTTTACACAAAATTCAACAAGTGAAGACAGACTCTAATTTAGCCCTAATATTCATTAAAAAGCAGCTTGTTAAACAGTTGTCAGAAAATTCAAAATTTTACGACCATTTAGGATAGGCGAATAGTAGTAAGTATAAATAAATGTCAACTGTGCGAAAAATGCTGGAAAAAATAAAAGAAAACTTCAGTTAAATTTTTTTTACGTTTAAATAAACCAAGTAAGCTTTTCAATTGGTAAGTTTTTTATAGCTTCTAGTACTAAACTAGGTAATAAAGTAATAGTAACACTTCAAAAATCTCAATCTCGAATATCCGTAGTACTGAGGAAAAAAGCAAGAATTAGACAAAATGGTGAATGCGCCGCGAAAAATTTTCGTCTACGGCGCTGTGCTTACTGGCCTGCTGTATTGTTATACAATCGCTTTTCCTTCCAAAAATGTTACCGCACGCCACTGGTGTAACTAAATAATTAGACTCTAAGGTATACTAGTGAATAGGATCTTAGTTTATGAAGTTTTTCATCCCTTGATAAGTTACATAGATTAGAATAAAATTGCTAATTGATCTTAATGATTAGATTATAATAATTGTAAATGTTTCTATACTTGGATCATTTATTAAAAAAAAAAAAATAGTTGTTTCAAATTAGTTCATTTAAAGGAATTGGTGGAAACGAAGCAATTCACTTCTATATTTTATAAAATATTCTTTAAAACATATTTATCTATTTGTTTGTTTAAGAATCAATGTTTAAGTTTCGTGTATTTTAAATAAACATGTATATTTTTAAATCTTTTTTTAGTCTAATAATATTTTAGAAAAAAAAACTAGAATACATTTCTGAAATATTACTATTTAATATTTCTAAAACATTTCTAATTTTCATTTCAGAAATATTACTGCGAAATATTATATTTAGAGGACATTTTTATGTTTCAGGCATATTTCAGAAATGTTTCTGGGATATTTCGTAATATTTATACAACATTGCAAATGTTTCAATGTAACATTGTTGAAATATTTCCGAAATGTGTTTGTGCTGTATGGGATAATAGAGGGTAGATACGTATATATTTTCTGCAACTAGCACATTAATGGAGTAGGCACATTACAAATTATTTGAATCATTTTGTTGTCTTTATGAGTAGGTATTAAGATCATTTTCTTCAAATAGGTATATTTATTTTTAAAAACAAATAATTTAAATTAAACTTTTGTTTTCGAACTTTCATTTAAAAAAATATTTTTAATGTGTGAAAAATGTAACTCCTTTACCTTATACCTACCTATCGTAATAAAAGATACCTACTACTCATCCTTTAAAAAAATTAGGTCAGCAATTAGCAAAAATAGTTTTGATGACATAATCAACAGAATAAAAATAATCCTAATTAAAATCGTTTTGTATTGCATTTCTAATTATATAGGTAATTATATATACCTTTTACATTTAAATTTAATTTTATATTAATGTGCTACGGGAAGACTAGGGAACTGCGGTTTCCGTTGTGAAGAAGAACTGCTTTTAAATATTAAATTCAAATTTAAGTAAAATTTACGTGTACAAACCAAAAATCTTAACGTTTCGCTTAATCTTACCTTAATCAGTTGCATAATTTGAATTCTTTCACTTACAGAACACAAAAAATTTACTTGTTTTCTTTTTTAAATTCTACATGCTTCGCTTTTATTTTGTTATTAAAATTATTATAGATCGGCGTAAACGAGATTGTTTTCCCTCTTTGTCG
Organism: Psylliodes chrysocephalus; assembly: GCA_927349885.1. Taxonomy (NCBI): domain Eukaryota; kingdom Metazoa; phylum Arthropoda; class Insecta; order Coleoptera; family Chrysomelidae; genus Psylliodes; species Psylliodes chrysocephalus. Next base: position 24,792,510 of record OV651821.1, read on the forward strand.
CGCTAATATCGGTTAAATGCATCGAAATCACTGCATAATGAACTGTCCCTAGTCTAAGGGCGTCGTCTATCCTACGTTCAGACGTCGGAACGACCCGGTAGACGACGTCGACCAGAAACCATCAGAAATTGTTTCGCATCCCCTATTTAATTGCAAAAAAATGGCAAATTGAAATATACAATATTACATTGCCATCTGTCGGAATATATTACAATTATTAGTTTTCGTCATGACCATTTTGAAGTGCTATAGAATAAATAGTATTGCCAAATCGCAATATTATATCAGAAAATGAGGAAAATTGAATAACCACATTTTTCATCATTTAAAATAAGATCCAATAAGTACCTGTACTAGTTAAATAAATTAGAAGTTCTAATTAATGTATCTAATAGATATTTATGAAACCAGTTACGAAATGCTTTTTTTTATGTAACGAGTGAATATTTGCGGTACGAGCAGAGCGAGATCCCGCAACATGAACGAGCTACATAAAACGGAATTTCGTAATGTGTTACATACAACATTTTTTCTAATTTTGACTAGATTTTTAATAAAATTGTGTGTTGATAAAAAGTTATCTAGGCAACCAATATTACTACTTTCTTGTATTTTTAGTTGCACATGACTAACTTCATTCTTTTATTGACAAATACGAAATCACATTTATTTATCCTCCACGATTTAGTGTAGTGTGTTTATATTGCCTGTTAAAGGTGTTTAGATTTTAAGAAAAGTGAGTTATTTTGTCGGGTATTGTGTTTTTATTAGGTTGTGCTAATTTAGAATGGAAAATCAGAACCAAAACAACATTATTACTAGGTTGTAAGTTTAACTAAATTCTAGTTTTTTAAGTCAACCTGCCCTTATTTGATATAAACTTTCAATAATAATGTATATTATTGATTTTAAAACTAAAAAAGTTTATTTTTATTTGTTTTCTTTTCGAAACTGGTGACATAATACATTTTTCGAAACCAGTTTTATAATGTTCAGCATTATGCAAATGGTTGCGTAAAGTAGATAATTTTGACACTTGCTGCGATTACAAAATGTCACTTTATCAAAATTAGAAAAAAATTAGAACTTCAGTACTAATTTGGTTGTTTACAAAGTTAATTATAGGCTTAATAAAGTTATTTGTTCAGTTCTAATTAAGTACTCAATTCGGTGTCGTGGCAAACGGCATCCTTCGGGCAATTTTACAGTCATTGTTAAAGGAGTTATTAGTACTTATCAACTTATAAATAAACCTTACCCAGAGCTGCACACTACTCGAGTAAATTAAACTCAAAATTGTACTCGAGTACTCAAAGTACTCAGTAATTAGTACTCGTAAGTACTTTCATCCTGATGGGACTCATACCTCCTGTTCTCCTGTCTGCTCTCCTTTTGCTGTTTCCTTTACTTTCTCCTCCTTCTGCTAAACTCTCCTTCCTGCTAAGTTCTCCTTCTATATAATCATCATTTCTGATTTTTTCAATTTCCCAGCCGAAAATTTTAAAACCCTTTAACAATCTATCTGACAAATGCATTATTTTTCAAAATCTCACTATCATCGGCGTCATAACCCTAAAGCAATTCCGAATATAACTTATCGTCGCCAACGATACAGGACGGAAAACATAAAAATATGTCAGATGACGGAAATCATGGTATTATATGACTGTTCTTTTGAGTATTATCTATCTGTACCTCTGCCATAACTAAATACCTTTAATACTTTACATTAACATTAAAATGAAAAATTTGGGGGTACATATATATTAATGGTGGGTGCTAACTAATTGGTAGAAGATAAGTGAACTCTCGTTTTTGTTTGTTGCTTACTGAATTAATATTACTAAGTAATAGAGGCGGCTCGTGGCCTAGTCTACGAGGAGGCTACTTTTGAAAGGCACGCCCTATATACTTATTACAAATATATATTTCGATTAGAATACAAAAAGCAGAAATATTACATTGTATTCTTTCGATTAGAATACAAAAAGCAGAAATATTACATTGTATTCTTAATAAAGTAAATAAGGTGTATCAGGTGTAGATTAGGCCACGAGCCGCCACTACTAAGTATTATAATTATAATTCCTTCTTTCTAAACTTAAGTCACTAACTATAATTATTTAAAATACTCATAATGGTTACTCGATTTTTTCACAAGTACTCTCTAAAATTTACAAAAGTACTTATTTGCTTTGAGTATTATTCATTTAAGTACTCATACTCAGATAATTATGAGAACTTTGTAAAGGTACTCGTTCGATAGTCGCTGCAGAGACATGCTGCAGCTGCAGGCGGCAGAGGCAAGAGGCAGAGACACGACTGTTCTAATGAAATCTAATGATTTACCGTTCGATGCACGCTGCAGCAGCAACTAGCTTATTAAGTGTCTCGCCCTGTCTCTGCTGCTTGGACGCGCGTCAGCGTCAAGACCGGTCTGGAGGCAGTCGTTCTGCAGCAATCGTTGTAATAAGTATTGTTGTGCTATTATCAAGCAATGGCTTCTTTGGATAAAATAGTGAAAAATACGCCATCGCAATCAAAGTCGTCAGTATTTTCAGGGGAAGAAGATGATCTACTTATAGATTTAGTTGAGCAAAACCCAACTTTATACGACCTTCAACTAGAAAGTTACAAAGATATTGTAAAGCGGGAAAATATTTGGAAAGAAATAGGAGCAATATTAAAACGAACAGGTATGTACTTTTATTTTAAATGATTTATAAAGCAAAATCATAATGCATATTATAATTATAAAGTAACTTTTGTCAATTTATCTGTCTTACAATTTAATTATGAATTATAATAAACATATAGACATGGTACATGACATACAAAGTAATTAAATTTTAAATCCTTCTACAAATATAAATCTGAAATGAGTGGTATGGAACGCTGTTCCTAGTCTTTTTTATTGAAGATATGTTGCTCTTGCCAGGACAATTTTCCGTGTTCGCTTAAAAAGTATTCTGTAAGCTGAGTTCTGACCCATAAACCCGTTCGCTTAGCGAACCCGCCAGAATGGTTTAAAGGAGCCATATTTAATTTGGGTGGATTTTCTTTCTCGTTGTACTGAAATCCGCCACTATTATTGTTTTGTAAATATTCGTTACGTAAAAGGTTATGTAAGCAGCATGCTGCCATTATCAACTCGTTGCAAGTTTCAGGTTTAATTGATATGGGTGTATAAAAGACTCTGAAAACTTGGCTTAATAAACCAAATGCATTTTCCGAAACTCTGCGAGCGCGGCAAATGCGATAGTTATATATTTCTTTTTTATTGTCGTGTTTTGCAGTTTTTCGAGGATATGGCTTCATCATGTAGGAATCAATTCCAAATGCTTCATCACCAATTAAAAAATGTGGTATATAAATATTAGTCCCTGGAAGACATTTTTCTTCAGGTATATTAAAATTGTTTGATTCTATTCGATGGCATATAGCGGATCTTCTAAATATATTACTGTCTCCTTCTTTTCCGTACGAACCAATATCAACTGCAATAAATTTGCAGTCCGCATCTACAACGGCTAAAAGCACAATTGAAAAATATTCCTTATAATTAAAATATAATGAACCACTTTTTTCTGGCGATTTAACTCGAATGTGTTTCCCATCTATTGCTCCTACACAGTTCGGTACATTCCATTTATTCCAAAATGTTGCGGAAACTCTATAAAAATCCTGTTCAGATAATGTTGGCATTGCAACTGATACAAGGTTTTTGCACAATGCTTTTAAAACTTCTCTAACGATCTTTGAAATATAACAGTCAGATATACGATATGCAAAAGATAAAGACACAAAAGTTTCTCCAGTTGCCATAAATCTAAAAAAAAAATAAAAGTTAGTTTCCATTTTAGGGGACGATTGTAAAAAAAGATTGAAGTGCATTAAAGACTCCTACAACAGATATAAACGGAAAAGACATGCAGGGACAGGAAGTGCTGCTAAATCTAAAAATTCTAAATGGGAGGTGTATGCTAGACTAAGTTTTTTAGAAACATCATCTCATAAAGACACTATGTCGAATGTACCTGCTGTTTCAGATGATGACGACAACCATGGGAATGATGAGAACGAAACCAATATTAATATAAATGATGACGATGCTGATGGTGGTGATATAGATACTGCTGACAATGAAACCCAATCGACGATTGTGAACGAATCTCAGGACGAAACACAAGTTTTACAACAAAATAAAAATACTTCGAAACAAGTCCCAACTCGAAAGCGGAAACGGCAAACCAAAGAAGATGAATTCCTACATTATCTAAAAGAAAGGGATACCCAAAGACAAACGATTTTTAAAAATTTGAGCAATAAAGAAAATAATGATAATAATGGAGATGAAAATGGCATCAATTCCTTTGGAGAACATATTAAAGCTGTACTCAAAAAGTTACCCCCAATTTTAATGATTAAAGCTAAAACAGAAATATTTAACACTATGAGTAAGTATGAACTTATGTCAATGACTCCTTCTGACGCAATCCGTCCACAAAGTTCAGTATCTGACTTCAGTTATTCAATATCTTCCCCAATAGAGGCATCAATTTCAACACCATCGACAAACGAACATACCTACACAGATATCTCAATGTGGCACATGAATTGAAATATTCACTAAATGTATAATTTTTTATGTTATTTATTTTGACTTACCTTAAAGTAATAAAGAGTTTTTCTTCAGTTGTAATTTTCGTTCTCAATTTTTTTGGCTGCATGTCTTTTTCAATTAAACTTAAAACAAAATAAAATTGAGTTTTATTCAGTCTGCAATATTTTCTAAATAAATATTCATCGCCTTGTAGGTGCTGTAAAATTAACAGTTTAAAATAGCCTTCTGTTTTTCTTTTTTTAAATAAGGAGTGTATTGGAGCTCTTTTGCTTTTCTTGTATAAATAGTACAATATTAAATCCTGATCTTCCTCTTCCTCTAATAAAATTTGTTTAATAATTTTATTCTCGGCAGACATTCTAGATGCACCTTTCTCAACAGTAAAATAAGTACTGATCTGTCATTCTGTCGCATGCTACGAACGAGTCCTCCAAGTGTCTCCTGCTCTGTCTCGGTCGCTTGCCTCTTGCCTCGGCCGCCTTGCAGCTGCAGCCTGTCGCTGCAGCAACTATCGAACGAGTACCTTAAAACTACTCATTGTGAAGTAGTCAAGTACTTTAACGCAGTAAGTACCCAGTACTATACCCAGCTTTGACCTTACCCTTGTCTGTAGGCATTGAACAGGCAACGACCTTGATTTGTGGAAATTATTACCTATTTGGCAACAATGTCTAAAATTATTTTACAGATTTCTACTACAACGTCAAATAATTTTGACTTTTGACAAGTAAGGCAATTCTGACATTTAATAATTAATCTTCCAAATTTTAAGGAAAGTTCTAAATAGGCACATGTTTTCCATAAACATTCCTTATAAATTATGGGGTGAGTATTAAAAGTAACTAATTTACTCACAAAGTTGAATAAAATATGTTATTTTAACTGACAATGAATTTTTATATAAGGTTATGTTCTAATTTTGCAACAGATTCTAACATTTATATTTTTTGCTTTTTCTAGCATAGAGGGTTCTGAAATTCAAAAACTCTATATTCGTCTGCCGGTGAAAATCAGAGACGAAGTTGTCATTAGAGATTTACATCCGAATATTATTCAAGTACATCTTCCAAGACAGGTATGTTTCAAAAAATATATTTTTACATATTTGCATGATTTGACTATCGAGAATCACTTTCGTTCTAATTCCTTATTAATCTTTATAAACTTTATATATTTTACTTGATTTGTCAGCGGACAAATGTTAGTTTTGGTCTTAACATTGTAAAAAATGTCAATCTACATTTTATAGGACATTTATATAGACATATTAGTTTGTAGCATAAACAGGCTTTTATTATGTATACAGGTCCAAAATAGCAAATTTGATCTTCCAGCACAACTATTCAATTTGAGATCAAATGTTTTAAACTAATTTATGACTGACCAAATAATTATTGTATAATAATAGTAATTCATGTTTGTTATATTTCCAAATGAAGATATACAACAACGTTGTTGTCATTAAATTTTGAACAAACCTTGTTGACACTACCAAATGACATGTTTTTTTTTGTTGCAACTCTTAGATTAGATTTAATTAGGACTGTGGGCCATGTGGCCTCCCCCACCTCGACCTTTTCAGATCTATTGGGGATATCCTTAAATCGTTATTTAGAGTACCTTGTCTAATTCGGTCTTTTGTGGTAAACTCCATAGACTGGGAAGTAGTTCTCTGGTGTAGCTAGTTGCCCTTGGTTTTTCTTCTCCAAGTGTAAGGAATCTCAGTCTTGCCAGACCTTCGCAGTAGCACAATATGTGTACTGCCGTTTCCTCCTCTTCTTGACAGAATCAACACAAGGTCTCTTCTGTCAACACTTACCTTTGAAGCAGAATTCGTAGTAACACATTCCATGCATATACTGGCCTGTGAATATACAACAAGAAGGCGAAGCAATGCCTTCTCGTAGGATGGTGGCTAAGCTGGCCAGCATAGACTCCAATGGCCTGGACAGAGTTCAAATGTAAATATCTCACATAACACATTATATTCTTGTATTATCATCTGAACATGCTTAAGCACCTATCTAAATGTGTCTTCCCATTATGAAGACTAGAGAGAAGGAGGCGAATCGGCAATGGTTAAATTTCAAATTTCCATCCTTCTTTTTATAAAGTTCGCGAAATTAACTGTAGTTGGCATGTCGAATTAAAGCGGTGTCAATTTTCTATGTAAGTCAATGTAAAATGAAGTGATTTTTTAAAAAATTGGTGAAAAGAATCAAAATAATGTGAAAAACAGTACCTGAGTACCAAGTAACATGTGTGACAAAAAACATCAAAGCAAGATTTACGTCATTCCGGATTGTAAAACAGGATACAAATCAAATGTAAAACTAAAGAAAACAAGCAGAAATCAATTCAATGTCTGTTTAAAGCTTCTGATGTAAGTAAAATAATGTATTTATGTCTTATAATATTTTTTGTAAACTAGTCACAATATATATCTTACAGAGTATAGTTTATTTTATTACAAGTTTCTGTAATATAAAATTGTACAGTCATAGAACCTGACCTACAAACAACAATAATTATACATTAAATTTAACTTACTAGAAAAGAAAATTTATTTTTTATAGAGTTTTAATGTTAGATAAAGAGTTGCTACTGTTATTTTTTTGTTGAACCCCAATTTTGTCATTGTAAATGTTTTTTATAGGATACTAAACACTTACAATAGTAGCAGTATATATATATCGTTCCTAGTGCCGATAAAACACTTTCTAGAGATGATGCTGTTCTTTTCTTTTTAGAATATATTATCCAATATTTTGATGGTACTGCTAGCAAAACAAAAAGGGGAAAGCTAAAATTAAAGGATGAGGTAATACCATGTACATTCCCAAATCTCCCTTTATACTTGTATTACAACAATAACAAATCTATTAACTGTGTTTTATTTTGCTTTTAAAACTATATATAGGTTTAATTAAAAAAAAAAATGCCACAAAATTGTACTTATCAAATTTTAGCATTTAACAAACCTTTTCGAATTTGGTCATGCCTACCTAATTTGTATTTTATATAGATAAAATTAAATAATTTATCAATTAAAACATGTAAGACTTATTTAGAAATAAATACAACAGTATGTTATGTGCTTTATTTAGCTATAAACAAGTTTATTTTTATTATTTTGACAAAATTATGTATAATTCCCATGAGAAGCCATGTATTTTGAACTCCGTAAGCAGCACCAGCGCCCATGCGGTTAATTATAAAAGCTCAATTAGCCTGCGTTTTTTGGGACCGTATTTTGAGTATGCCGATTCGGCTCCTTATCTCTAGTCTTCATACTTTCCATCTTGTTCATGAAAGACAGTTAAACCATTTTGATTTATTTTTTTGTAGTAAAAACAACTAAATAACAGTATTATGCAATTCATTGAACAATGCTGACAAGTCCTCATCTTTTATATATTTTTGTACAAACCATGTCCCTTCCAAAAATATCTGCTGTCAGTCAAAAAAGGCATTTGTAATAGAAAAGAAAAATACATTTCTCGTAAAAGAGGACATTTTACACTTTAAAAAGTCACAAGGACTTTTTTTTTTTTTCTTCAAAAAGAGACTGTCCTTTTGAACTGTCCTTTTGAAAAAAGGACAGGTGGCAACCCTAACTTAGTTTGTGTTCTTCCTAGTTTTGAAAGAATGATGAGGGTTTTTTTTATTTATTAATAATATAACAATTATTGACATTTCCATAAATACGGATTTTCCAGTGAATTGAGTAAACATAATAGATAGAAAGTGGAGTATATTCTGTACAGGTTAAAACTTAGTTACGTTTTTATTTTATTATAGTATGCATAGGTAATTAGCTATAAGAACATGTTGAAAATGTTTAAGCCTATTAACTATTAACATAAAAACAATAAAGGTCATTAATTTACTGATAGATAACCTTCATTTATTTGTTTAATTGGACATTTAGAAACAAATTGGTATTAAAATACTATTATTTTTCATGCTCATCAGGAACCAATAGAATAAATACAAATAGTTACAACACATTGCCCAATATTATATAATATATTAAATTTTTGAGTTTTATTTTTTTCCTCGAAAATAAAATGTTTCATCAACTCTTAGAAGATGAATGTAATCTGCTTTGAAACGTAAAAAAAATGTATGTGTGTATGTATGTAATGACATTTATTTATTGTAGGTATTTTAATTCATCAAAACTAAAGGCATATTTAAGTAAAAAACATTATAAATTATGAATTTTAGGTAGCTAATTAGTATTTTAAAATTTACATCGAGAACTGTACAGGGTGTTTCATTGGTAAATGGGCATATGTTAACTGCATATAGTCGTCATTTAGGTGGTTCCAAAAAACCTATACTTCATGGGTCTGTCGCCCTTTATAACCGAGATACGAAAATTTATCAATTTTGCCGATTTCTTTCTAGGCTCATAACTTTTGAAACACGTATATTTTTTTGATATTTGGTATACAAGTACAACTTAATTTTTTAAATTCAGTGATGTATTAATAATAGGGAAAATCCAGGTCCGGATTAACAAAAAATTTACAAATTCTTCGATACCTAAAACAACACCCTGTATATCATAATTTTGAATATCTGTTTACAGATTCGAAAAGAGCAGAAAAAAGAGTCAAATCTGACAGCCGTATGCATAGTCGATCGCCAGCGACTCGCCAGAGATTCATTTCGGCGTATCGCCAGCGATTCGCTGGCGATCCGCCGGCGAAAGCCCAAAAAGCTGGCGACTCGCCGGAGATTGTCACCGTAATGTCATTTCACGCAAGTTTTCATGTTCTTTTGTAGGGAAAAATTTAATATTCGTTCATTATTTTCTGAGTTTTAAGAAATGAGTCATGAATAAAATGCGAGAGATACCGGTGATAATCCCTATAAAAGAAAATAAAAACTTGCGTGAAATGACATTCCGGTGACAATCTCCGGCCAGTCGCAAGCTTTTTGTCCTTTCGCGGGCGGATCGCTGGCGATACGCCGAAATGAATCTCTGGCGAGTCGCTGGCGATCGACTATGCATACGGCTGTTAGATTTACTCAAATTAATAAGAAAACTGTATGCGGAAATACCAAAACCACTTGGTGTAACCCAATTTTTTCTGCTCTTTTCGAATCTGTAAACAGATATTCAAAATTATGATATACAGGGTGTTGTTTTAGGTATCGAAAAATTTGTATTTTTTTGTTAATCCGGACCTGAATTTCCCCTATTATTAATACGTCACTAGATTTGACAAATTAAGGTGTACTTGTACACCAAATATCAAAAAAAATATACAGCGTGTTTCAAAAGTTATGAGCCTAGGAAGAAATCGGCAAAATTGATATTGTATCTCGATTATAAAGGGCGACAGACCCATGAAGTAAGGGTTCTTTGGAACCACCTAGGTAACCCCCATATGCAGTTAACATATGCCCATTTACCAATGAAACACCCTGTATAAAGAAAAATATATCATCACTAAATTTTAATTGACTCTACCCTTTTTACTTAGTTGCTACGCCACTTCATGAATTGTCAAAATTTATTAAAATTAAAAAGTCATGCAATTATTTTTCTCTTTTACTCTTTCTACAATACCATTAGTGTAGCTATACCCCCACTGATTTGCAGTGTTTATATTAAGTGCTTTCCAGTACCAAGTCGATTACTGATTTAGCCACTGGTAGACTTGACAATCATACTATCAGTAAATATACACCGATTCATTTTAAAAGAGTATATAAGCTTCAGTCTCAGTAAATCATATGTATTTTTATAATATATTGAATAAAATATACAAACATTTTATTTTTCAGTTAATTTTAAACTGATAAAATAATATAATAATATTATTTATTATTTACCACATCAGACGAACATGTAATAGAAAGGCCTACACCCTTTATTTGGTATTCTTTATTTGCTAGTTTATTTGTTAAATATCTAATAAATGGATAAACTATTCCAGTACTTAGTTTGACAAAATTGCAATTAGAAGTACTTATGTTAATAAGTATGTGAATTATTCTATTTTACCTCTTGGGAGGTGGACAAACGAAACTTCTTTTGGTTGGACAAATTGTGCACACTTCGAAATAAATAAAAAGTGTTTATGATGGTGTTGATGTCATTTTTGGCTAGAATTTTTAATTTCCTCATAGCTAAGAACGAACAAATGAACATTTTTGTTGGATAAACATGATCAAACAAATGCCAACTAAGTATTTTTTTTATAAAAATTCACATTTGGCGGTACTAACTTCACAGACCAAAAAAATATATTCATAACATCGCGGTTTAGCAATTTTGGAGGTATACAAAAATGTTGAAAAAATAAAGCAAGTTAGAGCTTACAAGTCTTCTTTTTTAAATGACAGTTTGGATTCATTCAGATACATGTGTAGTTATCATGGCAAATTATAATAATAGAAGTCTCTTCCCCACACAAGCTCAGTCGGCTTCAGGAAAAATATTATTATCAGGTGCACTACTCATATCTTTTTTTTATCATATACAGGGTGGGCCATAAGTAACTCCTCGGTCTGTAGAGGCAAAACTATATGATTTTTTAAAATATATTTTCACAGCAAGATGTATATCAGAAAAGACAACAAAATTAAAAATAATTTTAATTATACAGGGTTTTCCAAGAAAATGATACATATCAAAGTTAGGTTTTTTTAATGGAACACTATTTTATTTTATATTTCAATTGCCCTCGCTTTCTCCATTATAACGGTACCAAATTGTATGAGATTATGCCTGACTATTTCACACGGTATAACCAGTTTTGTATAAAAACCATATTTATTTCAATGACCTGTACAGTGCAAAAGAAACTATTGAAACCCAATTTTTTTGCTGTAAAAGGTTTTCGATATTAGTCAACATTTATGCTGATGCAATACTTTTTCAATTAGAGACAAATCTGTACAGGATGAGGTAAAACTCAGATACATAATTTTCTCAATTTTTTTTTAATTGACCACCCAGTATTTATATCACCTATATCACCATTTATAAGTACCTTAAAGTATCATTTGAGTCAAGTATTCCCTATACTTAGAATTAATAATTTTGAGAGTTCCACTGAATTATTTTTACATAAAATGTGTGACGTTTTAACTGTTCTGTACAATTCTTATGATACTGTAATGGTATGAAGATTTTTTAATATAAATTTTTTAAATGAAAGTCGTGAAAAAAGCGGTTAATGGATCTAAAGAAGAGTTTTAATTTACAATGTCAAAATATAGAACCGACCAGAGTGTTACTTGACAAAAACGGGAAAATTTCTAAATCAAAAATAGATTATTTTCTACCAAATTGTAGTTACGATTACAAAGAAATAATACAAGAGTTTTATTTAGGTGATCACAATGGGCTTACTATAACGCTAAATCACTCTACGCATTCTCAAAAAGAAAATAACGTGAAAACGGTTTCATTTAGAAATACTTCGTATGAAAATTTATGTAGTCTATCCTTGAAAATATCACTTGTTTTTGAAGCTCCATTGGATATTGATGAGATTTATAATACATGTGAACATAATTTCCTATTATCAGACTTGTCCAATGGTAAATAAAAATTACTTTGAAAACAGACGTAATACAAAATGGGTAAATAATGATATTGTTAAAATGGGAAATAATTTAAAAAATATGTATTGGCTCACGAAAAATGTTTCTGATAGTCATATATTGAAACGATACAAAATGGAAAAAAAGGTATGTACAAAAAATTAATAAATGCAAAAAGCAATTTTTTTCAAGAAAATTTACCAAACAAAAATATGCAACAAAAACAAAAAATTGTTTGGAAAACTGTTAATTCCAAACTAAATAAAGAAAAAATTGCGAATTTTAGTGAAATACATTATGCTAATGGTATAAGATTAACAGAAAACTTAGATATTCCCAACATGTTTGTAGGATACTTTTCTTCAATTGCTAGTTATGCAATTAAAAATCATTTTCCCAACACTACTTTTATTAATTACTCCGTTATGTTTGTTCCAAACACATTTCAGTTTATAGAAGTTAATTATGAACAAGTGATAGAAACAATTGTATCTCTAAATAATACCAATGCAGAAGGAATTGATTGCATTTCCACAAAAATTATTAAGATAATTGCCCCATACATTGCGAATTCATTAGCTTATGTAATCAATAATTCTTTGTTACTCAAAATCTTCCCAAACGCTCTTAAAATTGGGCTTGTAACACCAATCTTGTCAGCGGATAACTACAGACCTATTACAATCCCCACTATACTATGTAAAGTTTTTGATAAATGTGTAGGTCTAAAAAAAATTAATTTCCTAACTGAACATCAACATGTTTTTTTTTCAGACAGGTCAACGGAGAGTGCAACTACTGCTTTCTTCTACTATATATATCGACAGCTAGATAGGGGACAGCAGTATGTGGGTGCACTCTTCTTTGACTTATCCAAAACTTTTGACACAATTGACATATTGTTCAAAATCAATTACTGTCATTAGGTTTCAGGGGCATAATTTTAAAACGGTTAAGTTCTTATTTAGATTCACGTCAGATATGTATAAAAGTTGGTAACTGTAAATCAGAATTGAAAACTCTAACACGAGGTGTACCACAAGACTCAGTTTTGAGACCATATATATTTTTTTACATGTAAATGATCTTCCTTAACATGTGTCTGTAGATTATACCATACTCTATGCTGACGATACAACTTTAGCATCTCATGCAACTTCTTCAGATGAGCTGCAGCAGAAGCTTCACTTAGTAGCTTCAGATTTTTCAACTTGGTGCAATAAAAATTCCTTAATCTTAAATTCTGATAAAACAGTTGCTTTTCAGTTTTTTTTTTTTTTTTTTTTTTCAAGGAATAGAATTTATGATAATATATGTGTAAAGGTAAATTGCAAAGATCTCTACTTGTCGCATAAAACAAAATTTACATTTAACCAACTTCTACAGGTATATTATGCAATTGTATATTCACACATATCATACAATATTACACTCTGGGGAAATTCTCCTGCTGCTACAAGAGTATTTATTGCACAAAAAAGAGCAATTAGACTTATCTTCAATCTGGAATCAAGACAAACATGCTGGGATCATTTTATTAAATATCACATACTCACTCTACCCTTAATATATATTTATAAGACAATCCTATATACAAAAAAAAAAATGAAGATAAATTTTTCAGGAACAAATGATTGTCACAACTATCCCACTCGTAATGGCAATATGTTACGTACAATTAGGCATGTATCTGCTCTCTATGAACATAGTCGTGAGTATGAAGGAATTCAATTATTTAATAAACTGCCAGCTAATATTAAAAACATAAAATCCATTAACAAAATGTTTTTATAATATTAAGGATTATTACTAGGTAACGTAATATATACGTATATGTGTGTATGTATGTATATATATGTGTGTATATGTATGTGTATGTACATATATGAATATTTAAATGTAGATTCTAAATTGTGTTTTGTCCACTACATGTATCTTCATTGTATAGTGATCAAAAAGAACCAATAAAAATTTATTATTTTATTATTGTGATGTTTGTTTATTTTAAACAACAGTTTATTTATCAATAATTTATTTAAACACTTATTTATTTTATAACACTACTTCTAATTTATATATATTTCGAATGTCTTTAAACTGTTCGCTATTTATCTTCACTGTCCATATAATAACTAACTCTGCATGGTCTTCCACCAATATTTATATACAAATTTTAAAAATTGGCGAATGTGCTAGAAAGTTCACATATTCTCACCAATACACTAGAATCATTATCCTGTTCTTTCTCGAATAGTCATCGAAAGCACCTCCGCCATAGTCGTCACATATGTTTGGTCTTAAGGGGTTTAATTATGTATAATAATCCGACAAGTTGAGCCTCAAAGGCCAAATAAGACAGAGAGGATTAGAGCATGTCTGAATAATGAAATGGCTCACATATTATTATTATTATTATTTTTTAATGTTAAATCAGAAAAAACGTAATTCACAAAATACTCTAATTTTAACTGGTCACTGGTTAGTAGGAAATTATACTGTTTGTTAGTTGGTAATTAGTATTTAATCAGCTATAATTTATTATCGACTCAATAAGTTTTTGACAATACCTAATGCGACTTTTACATTCAGTAAAAAGATTAATATAAATAGCAACCGAAAACTTTACAGAATACCCATTTTATTCTAAGTTTATTAAGTGTTATTTTGACAGATTTTATTTACTGTCTTCAAAAAAGGAGGAGGCTCTCTCAATTCGTCGGTATATATATTTTTTATGTATGTTTAGCGATAATTATTTACCACCTTGTCCGATTTCTATGATTCTTTTTTTGTTAGTAAGGGGGTACCTCAGGGGTGGTCCCAAATAAATACGGGTAAGATGTGGTGATGTCATCTGCACGAGTTTGAAGTCGGTTTTTTAAAATTACTTTTAATACTTGTTTAATTATAAAAAAGTACCCAAGAAAAGCCTTCAATAATATTTATGGAGGTCTTAAGATGATTTTTCAAAGGTCCAACTCACATTTCTAGGCATTTTTTAAGTAACACTCGAAATACTTTTTATTCACGACTAAAGATCATATTAAAAAACTGACTAGACTTTTTTAAAAATAAATTTTGCAACACTAATGATGGTAGTAATAACGAACTATCAATATTGAGGTTTCAAAGTCAACTTAAAAATATAATAAACTTAGAATGAAGTCGATATTATAATGAAGTGAGTTTAGATTTTTTTCAGTATTGTTATTGGTATTTATTTTTAACTGAATGTTAGTCCTATTAGAAATTGCCAAAAACTTATTTAGTCGATAATAAATTACAGCTGGTTAAATTCCAATCACGAATTAACAAACAGTCTATTTCCTATTAACCAGTGACCAGTTTAAATTAAACTATTTTATGAGTTTTTTTTGTAATTTAAATTTAAAATCTCCCAAAATTATTAACTTTAGGTATAGGGAATGCTTGACTCAAATGAAACTTTAATTAAGGTACTTTTAAATGTCAATTTAACAAAATGAGAACATGATGTATTTGAGTTTTGACTCACTCTGTAGAGATTTGTTTCTACTTAAAAAAGTAGTGCATCGGTATAAATTTTGTCTAATATCGAAAACCTTTTACTGCAAAACAATTGGTTGTAACATGTGAAATACCCTGTATATATATAATCTCATACTATTTGGTATTGTATAAATAATATAGTTTTATTTTCCAGAAATCTCGTCGCTGGTGTGTAGTTGATTTCGAAAATAAGGAAAAACTGAAAAAGGCCATAGAAGATTTGAAAAAATTAAAAATAAACAATAAGAAGATCAAAGTTAAGGCATACAAGGGAGAACCTGCAAATAAAAATAAAAAAGTGTCTCCGTCACAAGCAGACACAACTAAATCTTTAGAAAATCTCTTGCAACAAAACTAAATCATTTTTTTATACATACATTTTAAAAGATGGCTCCGCAATTTTTAGGCAATCCATATGAAAGGGAAGATGAGTGGGGAGACAGTGATTTAGATTTAAGAGATGAAGAGTGGCTGACAGTACCAAATAATGTAGTTGTAAGTAAAAATGTTTTAATTTTTGTGCCAACCTATGCAGGTGTTTTATGTTTTACTAATGCAAGAATGTGTTACATTTGAAATTCTTTTAAATTATATTTTTGTGTACAGGGTTGATTAAATGTCAAATAAATTAGATATATTATATTTTTATGTACAGAGTTGATTAAAAGTGAAATAAATTATTTGAATAAGGGTAATTTCCAGACCGTAACAGAATTATATATATAAATAAAAATTTCCTTGGTGTATTCGGTCATAAATTTTATTTTATATCGTTAGCACAGCACTACATATGTTTCGGAAAACTTTGTTTCCATCTTCAGGTGCAGTCAAAATTTAAAAATATTAAAAAACACATGGGGATGATTACAAACAGTTTAAAAATTTTAAAATACCAGAAATCCCATCTTTTTGTTTCAGCGTGTGAAGGTGTATTCGAAATAATATGGATTTAGTTTAACACGATAACCATAAAGTAGGGAAACAAAAAGATGAGTTTTTACAAAATTAAAAATTACCAGTGGCGTTACAGTTAAAAATTAGAAGCTTACAATTATTTAATAATATTAAAATAAATGTTTGACAAATCTTTTATGTCTGTTTTATTATTTACAGAGTTGTTATTTTTTTTAATATGTATCATCTCAAGGATTGTTCTTTTGTTAAGATTAGATTAGGAGTTGGACGTTATTTGTCCTTGTCCACCGCGACCTTTTCAGATCTATTGTGGGACTCCGTTTGTTTTAGAGTATGTCGTCTAGCCTGATCTTTTTTATTAGGCTTAATAGCTTTGACAGTGGCTCCTGCATGTAGTTGCATGCATTTGGCTTTTCTTCGCCCAATGTTAGGAACCTCATTCCAGCCAGGCAGAGCTGTTTAAAATCATTTTAAAAACGATTTAAATCAAAGATCATAAATCGTTTGCATTTGAACAAATGATTTAAATCAAAGATCGATTTTTTAAATAGAAAGATTTAAATCAAAAATCTTTTTTAGATTTAAATCTTTTTTACAATTTAAATCATTTTTCAAAAGATTTAAATCATTTCGAAAGATTTAAATCTTTTCGAAAGATTTAAATCTTTTCTAATTTTTTTTAAACGAATTTTCAAAAAATTTAATTTTTTTTATAGATTTGGGTAACTCTTTAAAAAATGCTTTCAGTGGGCCTATGAGCCACAAAACCAAAGATAATGAATACTTAAGTAATGTGATTTTCTCATAAATAAAACGCAAAAATCGATCAACTTTTCTCTTATTTATTTTTTATCGTTATTAACCCAATGGATTTCTTACGGAAATACTCATTTTAAATAATAAATATCCGATCAAGATAAAATTTTTAAGGATTTATGAAGCATTGATACGTATAGTTATGATAATTGTTATTTAAAAATGTCATGTCGATAGGTAAATAGGAATTTTTCAACCCTTTAAAATATACTTTTGGTATGTCTATGATGCCACAAAACAATGGAGACCTATTTTTTAAGAAAAGTGATTTTTTTCTGAAAAATCACTTAAATCCGTCAACTCTTCCTTGAGTTAACGTGCTTAATGTTAATCATACATAAACACCCACATAGATGCACATACATCAGACTCTTTAAAAATATGTTTTTTTTTTTGTACTTAGGAGACTCTCCCAGAATTTCGGAATTTTCCCGGAAAAATGCATTTCATTTTCAAAATCTCCCGGCTTCAGGAATGTACCTAAAACCTCTTGGATCTATAAACTATGAATAATGAAATTGAGTGGGTTGAATTAAAAGAGTTCTCTCAACATGTATATAAATGCATGAGGATAAACTGTATGATAATAATTAAAGTAGAAGTACGTGAAGTTATTGCGAGCAAATAAATAACCAAAGTAGGCGCGTTTGGGTTATTTTTTTGATAAATGTATGGATGAATCAGGCAAAGAAATAAAAAAATTAATTAATTCGCACTACCTATGTTCGTCTTAATGCAACTCATGTCAAATCTGAAATAAAAGTGTACATAAATTTAAAATACATATGTAAAGAGTTTTATGATTATATCGATAATAAGTATTTCCAGCTGCTTACGGTGTAAAAAATACAACTTTACAAAAAAAATATCGTGTCAAAAATATTGTAAAATTTCATACTTAAGAATAATCTTTAGTTACTTGCAATTATTTGTTACACTTTACTATTTTTTGTTTTTCTTTTCTCCCGGATTTCTGATTCACAGAGTTGGCAACCGTACTGATATGCTGGCTAGATTATTATTCAGGAATGGACAGGTTGATAACGATTTTGACGAATCAGGTGATTTCAGTCCCCTTCTCGTCTCTTGAGTGTTTTTATAGATATAAATATTTTTACGGAATTAAATCATTTTGAAAAGATGTAAATCCTTTTAAAAAGATTTAAATCTTTAAAAAATTTAAATAATTACAAAAATTTAAATCATTTTAAAAAGATCGCATTATTTTACAGATTTTAGGACCGATTCCACCGTTGTGTTAAACGAAGTTTAAATGACATTTGTACATTAACAATGTAATTTTAATCTCCGTTTAACACAACGGTGGAATCGACCCTAAATCATTTCAGAAAGATTTAAATCAATAAAAAGATTTAAATCGTATTAAACAGATTTAAATCGTTTTAAAAAGATTTAAATCGTTTTAAAAAGATTTAAATCGTTTTAAAAAGATTTAAATCATTTTAAAAAGATTTAAATCGTTTTACAAAGATTTAAATCTAATTTTAAATAAAAAATCAAAGATACTTTTCAGAAAGATTTAAATCAAAAATCATTTTTTTAAAAAAGATTTAAAATCAAAGTATTTAAATCAAAAAATGATTTAAATCTCACTGATAGGTGACAGCTCTGCAGCCAGGCCTTCACATTGGCACAGGACGTGGAATTATATTTCCTGTTCTTCACAGAACCTGCACAAAGTTGCTTCTTCTGCTGGATTTATGACACTCATGTGCCTTTTGAAGCGACAGTGTCCAGTAAGAAGGCCTACTGTTATCCTAACGATTTGACGCTTTTGATCCAGTAGGTCGTTCGTGAACTTGGCCGATGGTTCCTTGATGAACTCTTTGGCCTGTCTCATTCTTGGATAATTATTCCACCATTCCTGAGACTCTTTTTGCATCCATTGTTTAGTGGATGCCTTGCACAATGCCTTAGCAACTTCACAGAAGGGTTCGGGGCCTGTCATGGCCTTACCTGAGCCTTCTCGGGCTAATTCGTCGGCCTTTTCGTTGCCCTGACATCCCTCATGGCCTGGAACCCAGGCTAGGGTCACCTTATTTTGACTACTTAGCTCTGTCAGGTCTTCTAGACAGTCTTTCACCAGTCGTGATTTGATTTCCGGTGAGAGAATTGCCTTTAGAGCTGCTTGGCTATCAGAGTATATGGCAATAGTTTTGCCTGATACTTGCTGATTTAATATTTCTCTTGCACAGTGTTGTATGGCTATTAGCTCTGCCTGGAACACTGTTGCATATTTTCCTAAACTGAGCGAAATCGTTGATTTCGACTTAGGTCCATAGATTCCAGCACCGACTCCTTCCTTGGTTTTTGAACCGTATGTGTACCAGACGAGTTCAGCCTGTACGGGAGGTCCCTGTTTCCAGGATTCTCGGGCTGGTATTTGAATTTGAAAATTTCTTTCAAATTTGTATGTGGTTATAGCTCTATCAATAGGCATAGCTAGAATATTATCCCTTTTTACTTGCTGATATAGCCTTGTGTGGTCGGGGCTATGTAGTTGGCTTATTGGGTTTTGTCCCTGCATTAGCCTGTGAATAGCTGATCTGGTTTCTTCTTGTATGAAGATGTGCAGTGGCGTGAGGTTTAATAATACCTCCATTGCTGCAGTCGGCGTAGTGCGCATGGCCCCAGTAGCACTAGACAGGCAAACCGCTGAATGCTAGTGAGGCCTATTGCACTTGCCTGCGCAGTTTTGGTTACCCACGCCACTGCACCATAGGTTATCATGGGTCTTATTACCCTTGTGTATAACCATATTGTCATTTTGGGGTATAGACCCCAGTTTCCCCCACATATTCTTCTACAGCTTACGAGAGCTATTGTAGCTTTGTTGAGATTAGGTTCATTTTCGAGAATTTTACATTTTCAAAATCGAAATAGTGCAAATTTTCTAATGCATGTTTAGTTAGAGCAGTGGAATTTTCATTATTAGTTGCGATATTATTTTTATGGTTTTTTATTCTTTTATGTAGATATTGTTTTGTTTGTCCTATGTAAGTGGAATTACAGTCTTTGAAGTCAATTTTATGGACAACGTTTGGTTGATTTATTTTACTAAAGCTCAAAATTATTAATCGTCCCCATGTGTTTTTTAATGTTTTTAAATTTTGACTGCACCCGAAGATGGAAACAAAGTTTTCCGAAACATGTACTGCTGTGCTAACGATATAAAATAAAATTTATGACTGAATACACCAAGGAAATCTTTATTTATATGAAATAAATTAGACAAATTATTTTTATCTGATGTTTCTAAGAAAGGAAAAAAGCTATGCTAAAAAGTTTATTTTAACGAATGAGCTGCAGAGAACCAATGTGGTATCTCACATTTTTAACGATTTTCGTTTTAGTCCCCACAAATACCCAGACTTTTCTTCCCGAGTTTTATAAATGATTCAGTTTATTGAATGTCATAAAATTACGTTCTTAACTGAACTACAGTTTTTCCATGAGAAAAGTGGTACAAGTTATTGAGTTATAGAGCATAGACAGAATTGAACAGCACTTTGGTAGTATTTGTCGAAACTTCATTAATTTCATGGTAATATTTCTCTGCCAGTGTCGTATCATAGAATAAGTAGAAGTGTGGTTAGAATACTTCTAATTATAATTGTGATTTGTGTCATTTTTTTACCACTGTTCAATTTGAAAAAGAAATCATAGCTACGTAATTAAATTTCTGAAAATGAGGCCAAAAGTGGGGTTCAAATACCATTGCATGACTGATACGAATGCCGGCTGGCGCACCCGAAAGATAATAAAGTCCCCACTATTTGCCGCCGTTAAACATCCACGATTAGGGCCTGGCACTATCTGTAATAAAGTAAGTTCTAGAACTTGCATGCTCAGATGTAAATAAGAGTGTGTGTATCGTTTATTTAGCAGCAAGCTAATACAAATATAACAATGCAGTAGTCTTAATCTAGGTTAAAAAAAAAATTAAAAATAATAAAAAATTTAAACCATATACATTAAAATATACAAATAACAACAACACAATGAATAGAAAAAAGTGTATTGGCAGGTTCCTACACTACTTCTTTTGTTGTTCTAACATATATCCTTTTAATTTCCTCTTAAATATATTAAGCGAAGTAGCATTCTTAATTTCCTCCAGCAGTTCATTAAAGGCTTGAACTCTTTTAATGAAAATTGTGTTACTTGAATTGACACTACTAGCCTGACGTATATGAAAGTTAATGGGGCTTCTTGTATTGTATTGATGAAATTCAAAATTATATTTTAATTTGTCACGTAAATATACAGGAACATCACCAGTTTTTTATTTTAAAAATAAATATTAATGTTAGATAAAGAAAGTTATTTTTAACAGATAGCCATTTTAATGTATTTAACATTAATGTTATATGTGTTATTCTATCACAAGATAATATTACTCTCATTCCTCTATTCTGGAGTTTGTAAGGTCTTCCAATTTCATTTTGGTTTAGTAAATACAAGATGGTTCCACAATAAGTGAAATGAGGTAAATTCAAGCTATTGTTTTAATAATGTATGGAGCATGTTCCTTAAGAAACATTCTATTGTCTACTATTGCACCTAAGTATTTTAATTTTTTTACTTACTCAATTTTATCATTTGCTATTTTAATATCATAATTATATTCATTGAAGTTATGATATTGCTTGTCGTTTCCTATAATCATGAATTTCGTTTTATTTTTATTAATTTTTAATGAGTTGATGCAGCACCACTTATATACTGACTTCAGTGTTTCATTTATTATATCGATAAGATCATTTGATGCATAATAGATTAAAGTATCATCTGCAAACAGATGAATGTTGCATCTATCAATAATAAATGAGATATCCATATACAATAAAAAAAAAAGTAGGGGACCTAACACGCTACCTTGCGGTACACCACACTCGGTTGTAATTTTAGTAGATAAAATGTTATAGTTGAAACTTTTAAAATTGATGGAATGGTATTGGTTTCTATAGAAGTATTTATGATGTTAATTAAGGGCAGTGCAACATTATCAAAACAATTTTTCAAAAATTCTACATTTATGTCATCAGGACTTCTTTTAATTGCCATTTCAAAAATAATTTCCTTTAAAGTGTTCCTATCAATTATTTTAAAACTTTTTAAGTAGACACTGTTAGTTCTCATGGTATAAAAAATAAAAGGTAGGATATCAAAAGTGTCAAAAATAGGACGGCTACGCGCATAACGTCACGCGTAGAGTTTATATAGGCGCGAATTTAAAAATACTGACGAAGTGTGAGGAAAATATATGCTACTTACAGAAAGATAATGAATATTAAGGATACTATTTTAGAAATTACATGAAATATCTATGGATATTATTATAGGATAGTTAAGGAAAGAACTATGAAGGAACATAAATGCAAATACATACACAAGAGAAGTATTTATTTGAACAGTTTTTTTCCGTTTTCTTTTTTAATGATTCATTATGGTTATACAAATTCGACTTCTAAAGACTAGTTTTTATAACCAGGATAATGAAAAGGGTATCTTCGCAACTTGAAACTGGGGATCCTGGTAACAATTTTGCATCTGGATATGCCGGAAATTTTTATCTGATTACTCATTTACCTGCATTAAATTACCCAATTGAATAAAAATAAATTTAAAAAATATGTGTTTTCATATAATATAATGCAGACATTCATATAATATAATGCAAAGCATAAAAAAATGTACGAAATACAAATAACATCTACATAACATATTGTGGGTGCATATACAAAATTAAAATAAAATGTCATTGCAATTTTCCTGGACAAAGTCGCTGACAATTTTTTTAATTCACTCATCAAGTACAAGTCGAAATTTTCTTTTTTTTGCCTCATTTACAATTTCACTTTTGCTTATATTGCGAAATTTTTAGCCTTCAAAGGGTAAAGTCTCCAGTTTAGAAGTCCCAAGTTGCGATTGAACCAATGTGAAGTTCTGATTGGAGGTTCCTCTTATAATTGGAAGGTTGAAAGTGCTTGGAATAAATATGAAAATTTATTTGCAGGGTTACGAGCCACTGCAAGGGCTGTTCCATGTCGAATTTTCTTGGGAAGGAGGGTAGAATTGCCTATTTAGCATATTTTTTTTAATAAAAGGCTCATGGATTTTAAGAATTTTAATCTAGGTAACGGCATGCTCCTCTAAGCCTCCGCTGTAGCCGCCCTTGGGCCACTCCTCACTTCTGACTGAGCTCTTACTGTCGAAGAAAGCGAAAAACCATAATATTTTTCTTGAATCCCTTGCTTTAATTGTTACTGTTACATCCGTACCGCAATTTTTCAAAGTTTTTCACTAAAAGCACTTAGAGAGAACAAAGTTTACAACATAATATAATACAAATATCTGTTTAATACCTTATAAATTACTATAAACGACTCCCAAACTACTGCAACATGCGTCTGTCATATGATATTTATTTCGCGCCAACTCTACTAACTCTACGCATGACGTCAGAGCCGCCATGACACCATGCGCGATATCCCCCCCTGGTTAGTTCTATTTACAATAGGAAAATCTGGAACATTATATTCTATATTATTGACTATTTCTTTGATACTGTTAACATAATATTTGTTTAAAACCTCAGGCATTTCACATATATCTTTTGCTACTTGACTTTCACTCACCTCAATCTCCGTAGACCGAAGTTCTTTATTGTTTTTATCATTTCCTTTAATATTTGTTGTTCTCAATTTGTTGTTCATAGTATTTAGTTTTTTCTTGTCGAATTACCTTAACTGCTAAATTTCTTGTCTGTTTGTATATCTCGAGATTCCTAGGTGATTTATTTAAAATATATGCCTGATAACTAATATCCCTGTCACGCGTAGCTTTTTTAACAGTTCCATTCCACCATTTTTTTACTTGGGAAAGATTTTAATATCTTTTACTGGTGTTACTTCATCCAATACCTTTATAAGATTTGAATAAAAGTCATTGAATCTTCAATTCATATCCAGTCTATAATTCCATTGAATTTCAGCTAGTTTTTCATTTATTTTTGAATAGTCAATGTTTCTACCACGGCTTCTTATTACTACAGGTTCTCTATTATATAAACTGTCATTGGTATAAATCAATATATTAAAGTGTGTACTTATTTTGGATATTTTTTTAACTGTATATTAAACTTTTCAGAATTTGTTAAAACTAGGTCTATAATTGAACCACCGTTATTATTATTAGAAGGATGAGTAATATCATTGACTATATTCTTTAAGCTATTGTCAGAGATAAAATCCTTCAATTTAACACTAGTTGCGGTGTCTATCAGCCAATCAATGTTAAAATCACCTGTAACAACTATTATAATTACTATCACATAAAAATGTTTCTACAATGCTTTCAAAAAAGTCTAGAAATACTGAAATAGACCCATTTGGTGATCGATACAAACTAACCACAATATAACTTACATTTTGAAACATGAATTTAATCATTATAAGCTTTGGTTCGCTAAATGACCTATTCCAAACCACATTCACTTGTTTCTCTGCATATATAATAGCCCCTTCAGTATGTCGGGTAGTACTGTTAACTCTGTAAATATCATAGTTAAGGATCGTTATTTCAGAATCAAATACATCATCAGTGAGATGTGATTCTGACAAACATACCAGCATAGGTTTTTCATTTAAAATTAGTGTTGAAATTTCGTCAAAATGGTATGGCAGACTCTGAGCATTTATTGATAAAATAAAACATTGCTTTTTTCTTATTTCAGTATTTATGTGTCTAATATGTCTAGACCTACCCCCTGAACATTTTGTTCATCGTTATCTTTAACTAGATCTATCGCCTGAAAATTTTGTTCAACATTATCTTTTATGCCTACTACTGTATTAAGTATTTCCCTCATTGGTATATTTCCATTAATCCCTTCTTTATTATTACCGCTTAAGTTTACTTCTAGTGTATTTACAAAAATTATTTTTTGTAATATTTAAAAATATCAGTGATTGCTCTCTGTAATGATCTATTTTATACAAAAAATCTGATAATTTTGAATTAAATTTCAATACATACTTGTCATAATACTTACTTGGACTAGGAGGAGATAAAAATATTAAATTTGTATGACTGCATAATTTTAACTTCTCATGAATATACCTAAAACTAGGTTATTTATTACAAGTAAAGAGTGGCTCTAATAGTGACTGACCTTAAGTGAACTTGCAATATCTGTGTATTTCCAAATGCAATTAATGATTCACAAACCCGTTATGTGCCTTGTGCATCGCCAGTGCAGTCTGTCATTTCTAGCACAGCACGCACAATTTGCAGCACGTAAAATTATACGTCGTGTGAATTTAACGTTACTTTTCATTCAAGTGTTAGTAGATAAGAAACACTACTGAATATATAATAAAATAAAAAATAAAAAGAAGAACTAATACTAAAATTATGTCTAAAATAATAAGTATTAACTTAAAATACACATGATCTTAACTATGGTGTTACAAACTTGGCGTAGTATAACAATAACAAAACTAATGAAAAACAATTTATATTAGATGAGAAATCGCTAATAGGAGAACGGAAAAACGTATATAATAAAATTATCCTATCGTATTAAAAAGTTTCCTTTTTAATGTATGTTTCAATTTACCAAGAGAAAATTTAGAGTAGCTAAGCGGTAATCCATTTAGAAGCCAGGAAATATAATATGATATAAGGTTGTTTTGTGTAAAGGCAGTGTGAGTTTAGATTTAAAATGAATGTTAAGGTTGTGGACGTCAGTGCGGAATTGACTTTTATTGTATAAGTAAGCAGGCGTTAGAGTTACCATTATCTTGCGAAACATTGAGCATGCATGCAATGTTCTTCTTTCTGCCATATTAAGCCAATTCAGTTCATTTAAGTGTTGACTAGTATGATCACGCCCGTAAAGTCCACAAATAAAACGTACACACGATTTTTGTATTTTTTGTAAGCGAGTTTTATCAATACCTAACAAACATCACCATAATTGGCGTGAGATAGAACAAGAGAATCACATAACATCGCTTTAGTTCGGGTCGGTGGTGTAGCAGTCTAACGCGCCTATATTCATTTATAGGCAAGTTTATGGTCCGAGACTGCCGGGCTTCGAATCCCAGACCAGACCATATGGATTTTTAATTAAATTGCATGGTTCAGTATAGGATTTGATGTGTGCCGTATTAATAGAAATTCAATTTCTGTTGATATGACATACAGATTATAAAATTGCCTTGAATTACCGTCTCGATGATGGTGGGTGATGTTTTCCGGGTTTTCCTCACCTGTCAAATGGCACCATCAATCATCTTTAAGTCGCCCCTTTCCCCGTAGAAGCTCAGCTTTTGGGGTTAAAATTAGGAAGAGTATTATTATTATTATTTATGCTTTTATTTGCATATAGGAGTTTTAAACTACTATAGGATTTTCTTACAATATTTGTTACATGAGACGAGAAGTGAAGTGAATTATCTATATGAATACCTAGGTTCTTAACACATGAACGAAGTGTCAGTTGACCATCCAAGCAAATGTTCACATAATAAACTTTTTCCTAGCTCTAGGACGTCCAAATAACTGGACTACGGTTTTAGTTGGATTTATACTTAAACAATATTTGTCAGAAAGTCTAGCAAGAGAGATGAGGTCAGCATTAATTTTTACGTAAGCGTCCTCAATATTTTCCTTTTCAAAGGAAAGGTATAGTTGAATGTCATCTGCATAAGTATGAGATGCACAGTATTTTAAAGAAAGTGGCAGCTGTGATGTATAGATGACAAATGGAAGAGGTCCTAAAATTGAACCCTGAGGAACCCCAGAGCAGATGTTTAAGAATTCAGAAGTTGTTTTATTTAACACAGTGGCTTGAGTTCGCCCATCCAAATAACTACTCATTATAGTCCATTTAAAATAACGGTAAAAGGTCGAGAAACGCCGCACTTGACGAGACCACTTGTCCCCTACGTATTTTGGGGCGCTGATTACGAAAATGAGGGTTAAAACTAGCAGCAGTGGTTGGAACACCCTTAAAATTGCAAAAAACGCCCCTAAATAGGGGTGTTTTTAGACTGTACTTGTTGTTTCGCAAACTAACTCATCTCATATGTTTTTTGGGTCGCTGATTTCGAAAATCGGGGTGTCGAGACTGGAAAATTTGTGTGACACCCTCCACATGCCAGAAACACCCCTCCCAACCGGTGGATTTTGGTGAAAAATGAAATATAAAATACAAAAACTAAAAATGGAATATATTTTTAATAATAGATATGAAATATAACTACAGATTAAAAAAAGATCTTGATACTTTTTGTTCAAAAATAAAAATTCATTTGGAGTGTGCTGGACAGCGACCCAAAAAACATATAAGATGACTTAGTTCGCGAAACACCGTGACTGGTCATTTTTTTCGAAAATTCACCCCTTGGGAGGGGTGTTTCTGGCATATGGGGAGTGTCACACAAATTTTCCAGTCTCGATACCCCGATTTTCGAAATCAGCGACCCAAAAAACATATGAGATGAGTTAGTTTGCAAAACAACAAGTACAGTCGAAAAACACCCCGATTTAGGGGTGTTTTTTTGCAATTTTAGGGGTGGTTCAACCCCGATTTTCGTAATCAGCGCCCCAAAAAACATATGAGATGAGTTAGTTTGCAAAACAACAAGAACAGTTGAAAAACATCCCTACTTAGGGTTGTTTTTTGCAATTTTAGGGGTGTTCCAACCCTAATTTTCGTAATCAGCGCCCCAAAATACGTAGGTGACAAGTGGCCTCGTCAAGTGCTGCGTTTCTCGACCTTTTACCGTTATTTTAAATGGACTATTAAGGCGATAGGTTTTCTTGAAAATCCAAGATAATACAGAATCGCTAGTAGGAGTTTGTGGTTAATAAGATCGAATGCTTTTGAGTAATCGAGAAGGACTAAGATAGTTAATAAATTATTGCAGGCTTTATGGATATCAGTGACTTCCAAGAAATGTCTAATTTGCAGATTAATTAGTTTTCAAACACTTTTAGAAAGGCAACATAGATTACTTATCGGCCGAAGATCAGAGTATGCCTTACGTGAAGATTTTTGCTATATGTTTAATAAAAGACTTTTTCCATAGTCGGGGATAGGTACTCTTTTCGATTATGGCATTAAATATGTAAGTTACATAGGAAATGGTTAAAGGACAAGAATATAATAACATTTTAATGCTTATTTCATCAGTTCCAACTGCTTGAGATTTAATTGACAATAGATGTTTGTATACATTTTCTTATGTTACAGGATTTATTATTAAGCTATCAACATTATTTTTGGTGGAGTTCCTAAAGAACTCTAACATTTGATCATCAGATACTTTGTTGAACCGTGTAATATTCGTGAAGTATTCATTGATTTCCTTCACATTAGATATATTCTCAGGAATTTCAATAGTGTGTTTATTATAAACGTCAAGTTTTTTCAGCTGTTACCAGATGTTATTTTTACTTTGTGTTCTAATTTGAAATTCAAAATAGGCGTTTTTTTTTTTTTTTCTTCAATTTTATTGTCCTGTTCGTAAGATTTCTTAAATCTTTATAATAGTTGAAATGTATAATCTGCTTAGTTTTTTAAATCTAGCTAAAGCCTTATCACGTAAAGACATCATGTTATAAGTTAACAGTAAGCCAAGGTGCAGATTTCTTTATAACAGGTATCATTGAAATATTCAACCATGTCATCGACATTATTGCATGTTAACCTTGTTAACTGAATAAAATGCAATTTTTAGTCAATTTCGCAGCTTTGTGCTTTCTGTCAGCTGAATCATAAAGTGGACTCGAGCCACTTAGTCAATTTACTGATTTTGACCAAAAGAACGCACAAACTAGTATAACTCAAAATCGGCAATTTATATAGTCATACCACGTCGGTTCTTAGCGACTCAAATATAGTGGGACAAATACCTTTCTCTTGTAGGTGCTTGAGGGCCGCGATGTACAGAATTTTTTCGACGTCGACATAACGGAGAGCGACGAAGACATTCTCACCGCCGAATCAGACGATTGGCCCGATAACACCGACGATGAAGATTACAATCCAGATGATGAAGATTATGAAGAAACGCAAGAAATCGAAGATTTACAACATTATATGGGCGATTTTGAGACTTCCACTCCTCGCTCTTTCTTCGCTGACTTATATAGTGATCATAGTGATGATGAAGATGAAGAGGAATTTGATTATGTTACTTATCCAAGTAAGTACTAATTACACAAATATTAATTTTTATATTAATTAACAATCAGATGCATCCAAACAGAGAGTTTGATTTAGTAATAAAATATTTAGTTCAAACAAATATCTAAAAATAAGAAGATGAATGTCGGTTATAGAGGCTAAAACTATTAAAAATAAAAAGAAAAAAGTAAAAGTTCCTGACGCCAAGGAGTGCAAACAAACCAACAAAAATAGCTCCTGGTGGGAATGGAAGCCACGTATTTTAACCACTAGCTATAGGGAGCATTTGTGTCTGGCAATTCAGTCATTAATAATAAACTTTCGGTAGCTCTTCAAGCATTCATCCTGAAATTTTTAAAATTGGCTCATAGAGACAAAAGGATAAAACTATTATGTTTAATAATATTGAACTTGAAAGTATTTGTGAAAAATGGAAGAATATGGATTTTTAATATTGTGTTATAATTATTTAATGTAACTCATTCTAAACTTAAATAATGCTCTGTGTTAGTGTAAAGCCAGGATGCCAAACAAGAACATTATCATTAATTTTGACAATATTTTGAGTTATTAGTTTCTCAATAAATAGGGTCTAAAAAGTATGGCATCAAGGAATGTTGTTTTTTATTCTTGATTGTTTCGGTTTTTACTTGTTGTTTGAAAGAGAAAAACAACTTGGTAGATTTTCAGACATTTGTTTAAAAAAAAAATTAAAATTAAAAATTCTTCATAATTCTTCAAATGTGACTAATTTACATTAAGGTGTCTAATATATATACAAAGTAAACTATAGTTCAAGTACTTAAGGTAGTTCACTCGTAAAACGGCTTTTCTTAAGAATTCAATAAAATTGAATTATAAGGTTAATGAAAGTGTCTTTTACAATCAAAATGTGCAAAATTTAACACTCTCGAAGCATGTCATGTACACAAGCAATGCATTTATTTCAAGATATCTCGATAACGGTTCTAACCGTATTTTTAAAAACTAATGTAATGTAAATCAAGGAGTTATAAAATTTTCTTAAAAAAAAACACTGAATTTTTTGTCCGTCTTGGTAAAAAGATATAGATTATTAAAATAAAAATATTTTTTTTAAAGCAATCGATGCGTAGTTGCGTACAATGATTACAACTTGGCAACATTGTAATCGCTACACTTAACGCGCGGTAAGTGAATAACACTCGATCAGCTAAGAGGTTGTTATAACGTGTTCTTGAAAAAAATTAATTTGTCCACTGTATTTGAGAACTGGAATCAGCGGTTCTGTTTGAACCAAAACAAACCCTTAAAATTAGTATGAGGAAGTCACAAATTTCTATAGCCCACCATTCATATATTTGCGACGTTGCCGGATGGATTTTCTTTGAAATTATAACGTATCCGTATATATAAGCTTACATGTGTTGTGTACAGTCTCTTAAAAAATATTTTTTTTAGCATTGAGAATCTCGAACTTTTGGTATTCACCATTAGGCGATATTTTTATGTACGACTGTCGCGAGTGAACTACCTTAAAAAGTAATATTAATAAAATTCCAATAAAGTGTTATTAATACCGGGATTATCTCACATAAAACTAAGAACAAGCAGAATGTAGATTAGAAAAATTTTATTTTCTGGTGCAAGAATGATTTTCAGCCAAAATATTTAAAAAAGTAGAATTATTTTTGTTTCTAAAGTAACTATTGTAATGTTTTTTGAAAGTACGGCGTGTTTGATTAAAATAAGTACAATTTTGAACAACTACCACAATTTAATTTATATACTCTCGATTTATTATTGTGATTAATTTTGCCCTTATTTGCCCTTCACTATGAGATAAACTTGTTGAATAGCATGTTTAAAATGTTTTTTCTCTAAAATTTTGTCTACTAACTTTGAATGAAAACTATTGTTTACTGCAATTTGTTTAATGAATAATCAAAACAGGATGATATCATTTTCACTCGTGCTGATAAGGGAAATACAGTAATTGCTATTAATAATAGGGATTATATTGACAAAACTCTTCCATTTCTACAAGCTATCAATAATTACATCATACTTAAATTTGATCCAACCGAAAAATATCAAAAAGAACTAAAACGTAATATTCAGGATTCAACAGCAATATTTGATTGTAGGGAAAAATTAAAATTAATATAGATGAACCCTCAACCACCACAACTTTATTCTTTAATAAAATTACAATAAGATAACTATCTAATTAGACTCGTTTTATCATTTATCAAGCCCCGTCAGTAAAACTTTCACATAAATTAATTAAATACAAGAAAAATTGAAAAATTCCATTCAAAGTACAAAATAAATTTTATGAATTAACAGAAAAATTAAAAAATGTTAAATTAGCTAGTAACACAAAATTAATGTCATTTGATGCAACAAACTTATTTCCTAATATACTTCCTAAAGAAACAGTTAACCTGGTATAAGTCAATATTATAATCAAAGAGGAAATCCTAAATTTGTTCAACAATGTTATTTTCAATTTCAAAATAACATCTACTCAGCAAATGAAGGTGTTATTATGGGAAACCCATTAAGTCCATTGCTTGCAAAAATATTTATGGATAATATAGAACATAAAATTCACAGCACTGATTTAAGTAAACATTGGCTTTATTAACACAGATATGTTGACGACATATTGACTGCTTTCACTGGTACTAGTAGACAGTTAAATTCTTTATTAGTTTTTAGCAATACTATACACCCTAATATTAAATTTACTATGGAAATAGAGAGAAGGATAATTCAATAAATTTTTTAGACTTAAATATAATTAAAAATAATAAAGTCTATAGTTTTGGGATATTTCATGAGCCATCACATACTGATATTACAATACATACAGAGTTGCTTTGTTGTAAATTGTAAAAATACTAGCAAAAGAAACTCAGTGTAAATTTTATAAATTTTCAGTAGCAAAATGGAAATTAAATCAAAGAAATAAACGTACCTATAATTGCAGTAAGAAAGGAAAAGTAAATACAAACCTTTATTTTTGAAACAAGAGTATTTAATACCTATCGAAAATAATAGACATCAGAAAACTGAAAGGTTTTGTATACATATTATTATTTAACGATGTTCTTCTAAATTAAAGTATATTAAAAACAATAAGGGCAAAATTAATTCTGATAATAAATCGGGAGTATATAAATTAAATTGTGGTAATTGTTCAAAATTTTCTATTGGTCAAACGGACCGTACTTTCAAAAAACGCTATTCAGAACATTACAATATTATATTAAAAACAAAAATTATTCTACTTTTTCAATCATATTTTAGCTGAAAATCATTCTTTTATAAAAAAACACAGAGAATAAGGAAATTAGATTAAACAATTTAGAGACACTTGAAATAAATAGATTTTAAAATTCGAGAGACGCTAAAATGGTGGTTCCCACCTTATCGAGACTGAGGCCCACAAGGGTAAACTCGTAGCGTAACAAAAACGAGAAATGATTTAACTTGGAACGAAATACCAAAAGCCGATAGTAGTATTAGCACGTTGAATTTTTTGATTTATGAAGCATTGGCATTACTTAGGTTAAACCATGTGATGATTTTCACAAGCCTTGATTTTTAAAACCATTCTATATCGCCTTTTTATTAAGGTTTAAAAACTTGTTCGAGCAATTTATCCAATAATAATTGGCCCCTTTGCCTCTTAAGCCTGCTCATGTAAAATATTTGGGCTTCTTACTTCGCCTATTTATATTCTATTAATAAAGGACAGAAGGATGAGTATTGCAACTATGTTAAAAGAAATAAATTGGCTTTCAGTTCAGAATTATGTTCAGTACATGACTGATATTTATTTATAAAATAAAAATGACAGTACCATCGCATCAGATCTATTAGAAAAAATTCAATATAATTCGCAATATCACAACTATAATACAAGAAACCAATCTGACTTTCATGTACGGCAAGTCATCACTAAAAGTACCCAAAATACGATTTTTATTAAAGGTTTAAAAAATTTAATAGACTGTCTACAGAAATTAAAAAAAAAAACAAATGTATTCAAACGTAACCTTAAACAATACTTGGTAAATAAACAGAACGGATATACTTTCTTGTGATAATACTCTTTAAAACCTGCCCTTTTTAAGTATTTCCCTTAATTTATTGTTATTTTACCCCTCGTTTTATCCGCATTTATTATAGATTATTTGTTTTGAGATCGTGTACTTTATTTTAAAAAATTACTTGATGTTATATTAATACCACTTACTATGTTTAAATTATTAATAGTTTTGCGAAGATAGGTTATAGCAACTTATAGCCACAAAACTATTTTTATGTTAAAGTAGATCCATAGAGAGCAATGTAATTTACAAAGGCCTTCTTTCAACATACAAATAAATGACAACTTTATAATTAAAATGAAAAACACAACAAAATACCTCGATATCATAAATGATCCAAATTTGAAATAGGCATTATATCCTACCTCTCTTTTATATAATAAAAAAGTGCATTATATTATCTGTCTTGCTGTACCTTTATTTATGGAAAGCCTGAATTGAGATATTTATTATTTGCAATAAATATCAAAAGAAGTATACATTTTTAAATATCATATCATAGTTGACATCTTGATACTTGACAGATACAGCCAAGCATTATTTTGATTTTTGCCAAATAAAATGGCCGGTTAATTATTCTATGGGGTTGCGACAGAGAACCAGTAAATTTGATAAAGGTGTTTTTATGGCTAAGGGCGAAATAGTAGTACGCTTAATAGCACCTCCATAAAAAGTCATTTTTAAGAAACTAAAATAGCTATATGGTTGCAAGTATGAAGGTCACAAGCCGCCTTAGAAATTTCACCTTTACTATCAACAGCTGTTGTTTGACAGGTCGTTAGAGAATGTTTGCAATTTATGGAATGTGAAGAATGTTAGGAATTTTGACGTTAGAATTAATTGGAATTCCTAAAATTGTCACATAAGGAATGCATAGGCGGATTTTAAAAAATTGTTATTTAAGTAGTTAGGATGAACCGAAAATTCTGGAAATCAATAGGGTTCTAAGTTAGAAGCAATTATTCAAGAAAATCAAAACCGCAAGTCAACCAGACGAAAAATTTTTTTTGGATTTTCAGATGCAGAATGATCAGAAACATGAAAAAAAGTTTTAAAAAATGGGGGTCAGAAAATTTTTTCATCTGCACGAATGCAATACTGAGGCCCCATAGGAAGGACCTCAGTAATTTAAATAACCTATTAAATTATCAATTAAAAATAATAACTCATATGTATTAAATTTTATAAAATAATTCCGGTAGTGTTAGGTCTGTTCCAACAACGATCATAAACCAGTCATTGACACCAGAATTCTACACAGTAGATTATAGGACCGTTAAATATGTTGTGCAGAGAACAGACCTGATAATACTTTATTGAAATGTTATTAATACATTTAAATACTTTCGGTAACTAAGACCTTTAAGAGTTCATATTCATTCATCAATTAATGAGGGCCGGGTCGAATATACTAACACCTTGAGTAACTTGAGAACAATCAAGACATGTTATTAAAACGTATAATTAAAATATACAATTATTGTTCTATTGTTCATGATCTATTTATAAATACAACATGTGTTTTATGTAATTTGATATCCCTACTGATAAATTATTAGTCAATTGATTATTTTGCCTCCTTACTCATATAAACCTAAATAACATTTTAAATTCCATAATTTTTAAACTTTTTTCAATATTTTTTTAATATTCTATTGTATGAATAGTAAGTAAAATTTATAGGAAAAATTGATGTAAATTCTTTTGGAAAAACATAAATAATTTAAATAAATATCAAATAATTCGAAAAACGAGTACAATTTTTTCTATATTGTATCATAATTATTTTAACTAAACACTTGTTATAGAATAATTATACCTTCTAAAAAACGTATTACCTATTAATTATAATGAGCTTAATTTAAAATTTAAAAGAAATGAAACAATACCAAAATATACAGCCAGGTGGCGGATTTGCCCTTCTATGATATTACTTCTGAAGTATTTTATGTTCCCTAATGAGATAAAGCCATCTTACACTGTAGTATCTAATTTATTTTGTATTATTTTGTTCTCTTTTTAGTAAATGATAACGAAGCGACTTCAAACAGCACCAGCAAAACCACGACATCCACCACAACAACAGAATCGAATTCAAATAATTTGCCGACAGATACCGACACGGACTGATTGTTGAGATACTTGATATATTATTTTGTGTACATTGTATTTAGTTCGTTTTGTCATGTTACCTACTTTATCCCATCTAAATAATCCGTTGCCCCTTATTCTTCAAGTTGTTTTTATGTTGTCCTTCCAAAATAGTGGAGTAAAATAAATAAGGATATTTATATTTTTTGTTGTTATACTGTTGATTATCATTGTCTTATTAAAGAATGCTTATTAAATTTTACAACGGAATAAATAGTAAGTTATTCCAAAGTATATTGACATATTTTTGTTATGTTACTGTTAATTATCATTGTCATGTTAAAGATCCCTTTTATTAAATTTTATATTTCATTCGATTAAGATATTTTTACTTTTATGTATAATTTCGCATGCCCAGGGGCAAACCACTTGGATCAAATGTACCCGTATTTCGGAAATCACTAAAAATTCGTATGATTTCGGACAAATCACTTTTGATTCTATGATTTCAGTGATTTTGCCAAAATCCCCCTTAATTTTTTGTACTATTTTTATTTTATGCGATTTAACCGAATATATTATAATTTCCTATGCATTTTCTATAAATTTCTTGAATAATCAAATTTTTTTCTCTTCACTCTTCACATGTTCTTTGGTCTTTTTCTTTGGACTCTTCACTTAGTTTTTGATCCACCATCTGCTGCGTTTCTATTTTAGAGTGAAAAATTGATTTCGGGGGTGGTTCACCCCTTGTCATATACTTCAAAAAAAGGTTAATATAAAACTTGTAGCTATTGATTAGATTCGTATTTTAAAATATACAGGGTAATCTAGTATGATTAATTTAAAATTGATTGTCTTTTTGCGTTCTCTTCAAAAAGCGCTTGAAAACTGCAAATAAAAATATGTGTCCAGAAACACCTGGCAAATGAAACCGTCTGATTCTAAGGATTATTTTATTCCGATTTGAGCAAAATCACATTTACAAAAACGTGTCCCACGTCTCCTTATAGTTGGCGCCTTGCTATAAGTCTTTTCAAATATATTGAACTCCTTTGAAAAATAAAATCAAATTTATCGCATTAATGAATTTTCAAATATTCGATATTGTGACGTTTTTTTATATAAACAGTTTGTTGTTTAGTTTAATTTCACTAAGACACTAATTTACAATGACAATATTGATAACTGAACTCAACCGACAAAACTTAGTCTAGTTATATACATATGTGGCGCTCCAGGCTTGCTCTCGAATATTCCAGACGTCCTTCGACTAAAAGTCACTGCTTCTGGTACCTGTATCTATATCAGAATTGCTGTTTCTAGCTCATTATTTGATGGGTCCAGCATATACTAGAATAAACGGTTCAATTCGACTTATTTTATTGAATATTCTTGATAACGTGAAAAATTGAGGTCGTAAAAGGCCCAAATAAGACAGTACCAGACTAATCGAAAATAGGTGGCATGACAATAATATGGTATTTTAAATTAGAATAACTTTTATTGTGAGTATAGACTTTCATTGGGGAACGACTTGCGATCGTTATATTTTTTTCTTTGAATTTTCCAACGTCAAATTTGAACAGAAGGTTAAGGGCAAAAGTCAATTTAAAGGAACTCCTTTGCCATTTGCGAAGATTAACTATATTGTTTTTGGCTCTAAATAGTTTCCTTAATAATTTTTTAACTTTTTTTGCTTTTTTGGGAGACTTCATATCATCAACATATCTTCATTTTGTTTAAACCTGAAATTAATTACATATTATGAAAAATTAGTTGATTGAATTAGTGAGTTTAAAAAAATATAATTGCATACAAAAAAGTGGCATTACCTTTTAATTCTTGGCGATCCTGTAGGTAATAAAATATAATTTCCTATAGGTTCAGATGGTAGAAAAAGAATCTTCATCATTACAGTGCCAGTAAACTGTGTATGATAAGAATAATACACTTTGAAGGTCATTGTGTTCCAATTACAATAAAGAACTGAAGTAAAAGCTCAAAAAAATTAAAATGAGAAATAAAATTTATCCTCAAAAGTCAATTTAAATTTTTCGTTATTCTTTGCATAATTTTCCCAATATTACATTAACTATGGAACTCTAGCTTGCTTATAAAGTGCGTTTGTATAATTTGATTATGCTCAAATCTAGAATTCGAGGACTTCATTTGAAATGAGTTTCTGGGCATCCTATATACTTTACAACGACCGCGACACTGAACACGCACCTTTTTGTCCGATTACTTAAGAACAAATCGGACCTCTCGCGAAAGCAAAAATGTTTTGAGGATTTTCTAATATAAAATTGTATAGTCTTTCTAGACACAATCCAACACGGCAGAATAACCGATTAGTACCGACTTCAAAGGGACCGCGCACATGGGCGTACCAATTTTATTATTAAAATTAAGTAAATTAAATTAATAATTATGTATAGTTCTTCTATTAAACTCGTTCCGAACTTTTACCGACAATTTTGTTTGACCTGTCAGAGGCGTAGATACCTCATTTTAAAAATTTAATATTTTTATAAATACGAGAAAGTATTCGTTAAAAGGCGATCGAATGATTATAAATTGGACGGCGTTATACCCGTTATTTAGATAGATGCACTTAATTGTAGTCCTACTTGAAACTTAAAAAATCATTATTATAGCTCGTTAATTTTCTACAACTGAATATTAAATTATAAAACGTAAATAGACGAGTAAAATGTACCTGCCTGTAAGGGCGTTTGGTTCAAACAGGGTACCAGACGTGAACTGATCCCTTTTTGTACCCCATTCGTTTTTTTTCCCATTCGAAATTTCAAAGCAAAAACCATAAAGGAAAATAAATTCTTTGCAAATGAAACAAATTTATAAAATAATTTAGAAAAATAGAATTTTTTAAAAGAAATAAATGAATACGAACTAATAAAATGTTAAAAATGAATTAATTTGATGACTCGGATTACCAATAATGAAAAATAAGAAAGTTAATTCGAATCTAAATCTGAACCATCTGTCGAGGAATCGAGGTTTGGATATATAACTACTGGAGCTATAGAAGGTAAAATGTGATATTCTTTTTCCTTTTTAGGACGTGACTAATGCAAATTTTCCAAACGTCAGTCAAAGACGGATCTTTAAAAACGCCATTAATATTTTCCAAATCACAGTTGGTAAGGTAGGTGCAAAATGATTACGTCTCAGTTTTTGTTTAACTGAAGACCAAACTAATTCAATTGGATTAAGTACACAATATTAATGTGGTAACCTCAATACAGTATGACCATCATCTTTTGCAAAATTATCAATGTAATACTGTATTGGAATATTCTTACTGTAACAATTGTGGTTTTGTTTTTACGGAAGCAGGACTATCAATCTTTTGAATACTTTGATATATCTGATTTTTTAGAGTCACTACTTGGCTTCTTGTGAATTTGCCGGGAATGATATGGCGTATTGTCCATTACAATGACTGAATTAGTTGGAATATTCGGTAAAAATTGTTCAGCAAAATAGTTCTTAAAAACTGCTACATTCATATCTTCATGATAAACCAGCAGAACTTTATTGACATATTTTGCTGAAAGTAG
The DNA here is from genome assembly GCA_927349885.1 of Psylliodes chrysocephalus. NCBI lineage: Eukaryota > Metazoa > Arthropoda > Insecta > Coleoptera > Chrysomelidae > Psylliodes > Psylliodes chrysocephalus. The sequence continues at coordinate 24,831,963 of OV651821.1, forward strand.
CGAACCGTTTGCTACAAACCCATTTTCATTTCCGGCATGTAAAATTATGACTCTAGCGTCTACATCTACCTCAAAAGGTCTCCAGAAAGCATCTCGTATAACACAAATCAAAATTTAACAGAAACACCGAAAAATAAAAACAAGTTTATAACAAACGCTTTGGGAAAATTTTTCAAACCGTGCACGCTACTGATCAAAGATAAAATAACTAAAGCAGCCAGGCGAGCCAGCAGTTCTGGCCGCTCACTTGTGGACTTAACATCAACTGTAGGTGCGTAGATGTTTAAAACTTAAGTGTGCCACATCAGAGGCTATACCAAGACGGTTCACGCTTATTTGCAATGTGAGGGTATAGAATTTGTAGCATTCGCATGGCATGTAACGCAAATTATTACGCAATCCCGGTACAAACGCCTGTATTGGATTGAGTCTGGAAACACTATATTTATATGCGCGCAACTGGAAATACTTCGCAATGTTATGCGTCTCGAAAATATTGGGAGCTTTAAATGTATGTAAGGCAGCACTTTACAGAGTACATTTAAGAATAAAAAGTGGGGAATCCTCCCATTTAAAAACTACTGGATATTAAAACAAAAAGCAGTAAATGTTCATAAAATTAATACAGATTGGGTCCAAATGTTTTTTTTTTATTTCTTTTAAAAATTATTAAAATAATTTCCGAAGGCTTACAAAAAGGTCAAGGTTTCTCCACCCTAAGTTTTGTTATCATTGGTATTTCCTGAAAATTGCAAAAAAATCGGACTGAAAAAGGCTCAGAAGGAATAATAAATTTTCAAGGTTTTCGGTTTGCTCCATTAAAAAAAAAATGCAATTTTCATATGTTTAGCTGCTACAACTACTGGTGTTTTAAAACAGTTTTTTAATGAGAATTCAAGAAAACAATAAAAGCACGTTTCTAATCAGTAGCTAATATTTTTTGTTCCTCCAATCTTTATTGGGGTCTCATTCCACGATATTGTTTTCTCCCTTGAATTCAGGTCGTAGCCACGGGGGGATCGGGGTGCATAACCCTCCACGGAGAGCTTTCGCTTCATCGTTTCCGCCATCATATTGGCGCTGATCGCTTTAAGCGTTGTTTTTTATCGTTTTATCAAAAATTATATATTTTATTTACTTTTCTTTAATAAAAACAATCTTATTTGAAATATTTCACTTTGTTGATGGAAACACACCACCATAGATCAACCCCTCCCATGAAAAATTGCTGACTAGGCCACTGCTAGAATTATTATTCTTTTAGTTCACCTTTCTTCCATCTTAATAATGGACTTACCTTTCATATCGAACTTTACCTGTAAACTGAAAATATAAAACATGTTTCCTCTTTTCATATCTTTTTTTCTACATGCATTGTAACTCGATTACGTATTGACTTGTAAAGCGACCACTACTGGCGATTTAAAACTAATGTAATGGTCAAATTGATTTTTTGTGAATGTCTTCTACATCAGTAGCGTGTATTTTTGAAGCTAAATTTTTGAAATGTAATACAAGCTATTATGTAAAAATATTTTTTTTAATACTATTTAACGAAAGTACAGCAAATTATGAATCATCCTACTAGCAAAACAGCCAACTTTTCTAATTTACAGTCTAAAAAACTTTACAAAAAAAAATTTGTTTTTGTAGAAACTTACCTTACTTTTGTCTTTAAAGTAATGCTAGAAATTTTAATTAAAAAAAAATTATTTTACTCCACTAAAATTGTCTTGAACTTAAAGGGAATTTTTATTTTATTTTTTTTTTATTATAAATGCATATCAGAATTTTATATATTTTTTAATTCAACAAATTCGTTTTCTCTGCTAAGTCACTTTTATGATTTTTTTTGTTGTTGAAAATATAGAGTGGTTTATTTTTCTCAATAATAGATAGTTTTTTATGAAGCAATTAGCTAGTAAGGTTTGTAATTAAAAAATAATAAAGTTTGTGTTTAGAACTCGACTTTTTATTGAGTTAGGGTGGTGTCACCAGTCTTGGACAAGGGACTAGTAATGGACACTTTACAATTTAGTGCCTGGTATTAAGATACCTGTAAATACGTTAATATCTTTTAAATTATAGTTTTATGTTTTGTTTGCGATTTCTGCTAACAGAGGACGCCATGTTTAAAAATCCGAAGGTTTTATGATCGCGTGTTTGCTGTCAACCTGTTTAGAGACATTCGTTAATGCAAGTAATAAGAACGGCAGTAATTTATTTAAGCTACCAAACACAAAGTTTTTATTTTTCCCGAAGATTTAAAGTTTTTGTCAATTATTTAATTTTTTTTCGTGGCTAAACGTTGATGCCTCGCCGTCTATATGGCTAAATTCAGAAGGATGGACGGTGAGGCATTCATGTAATGCCACATTTTTGCGCGTTTAGACCTGTTGATTTACATGCATGCGAGACAATGCATTTGTGCTGGAGCGGCAGTTGCTGTGTGTTTGAGCTAACATAAACATAATGGGTGATTTTGAGATAGAAAAAGAGATTAGGTGAACTGTGGGATAATTGCTACAAAAACAGAAACATGCTAAAAATCGGTGTTGTATGTTATGCTAAAAATAAAGAGCAATATAGGAGAGTTGCAGCACAGAACAAAACGCCCAGAACAAAATGGCACTGCATTTCATGCAAAAAGTTACTGCGTTCATTGGTTTTCTTTTACAGAATATCAAACAGAAAAATTATAATAATATAATAATGGTTATTTTCTATGTTAAATTAAACGCATTTATTTAGATTAGTTTTTTATAGCATGTTTCGTTTGTAACAAGTCGTTTGGCTTTACATTTTGCTTAATAATAATAATAATATTTAAAACAAAATAAACTTTTATGACACAGGATATGGCTCTTATTTTGAAGGCCAGCTAAACTTTTCTATTACTATAGACGGCTAAGAGCAAGCTCCTATGTTTGTAGCATTATATCGAGACGTACTACGAAACCACGCTGTCCTTGCTAATTTTCTGACTGTGGCATCATATTGATGCCTCGCCGTCTCAAAGAAGACAAGCAGTGAGGCATCCGTTAAATGCCACACCGTTATGTTATGTTGATAATGGGGTGTTAATACACTGCGACCTAAAAGATCTATTGTGCCCCCTTTTGTCGCCACTGCACTAAGGAAATGTCTCAATGCCTATAGCGACCCTTCCAATCCTATTTTCTCAAGGAAGTGTAGGATTTGAAGTGGCTTCAAGTTAGGTAAGTCTCCCTCTTCTATTTGATATCCTCCTAGATATAGTGCCTTTGGATTCTGGAGTGCTACACATTCAGTTAGGATGTGAATGGAGGTTTCGTCCTCCTCCTCACAGAATCTGCACTCACTATCCTCTACTACTCTCAGTTTACTTAGGTGTCCTTTTAGTCGGCAGTGCCCGGTAAGGATCCCTGTTACAATACGTAGCCTGTTCTTGCTCAGGCAGATGCAGGCTTCCGATCTTTTTTGGTTATATTCACCCAGAAGTATCTTGGCCTGTCTCAGCCCCAAGAGATTGTTCCAGTTATCGGTTCTTCTACTACCCAATTCTTTTTTAATCTCTCCTAATATTATGTTACTGCTGATACCACAGAACGGCTCAGGTCCTACAAAGGGTGTTTGAGCCCCTTTCCTTGCAAGACTATCTGCAATCTCGTTACCCTGTACCCCGTTATGTCCCGGGACCCAAGTGAGAGTAACTCTATTTTTCTCGCCTAGCTCGTTCAATTGTTCTAGGGATCTCCAGACCATTTTTGAGCTGATTACGTAAGAACTCAGCGCTTTGATGGCTGCTTGACTATCGGACATGATGATAATCTCTTGTCTATGATAGTTTCTCTCAATGTTAAACTGGATACACTTCTCGATGGCGTGAATTTCCGCCTGGAAGATGCTTCGGTATTTTCCCAAGCTTTCGAAGTGCTTGGTTCTCGGCCCATACACTCCTATTCCAGTTCCTTCTATGGTTTTGGAACCGTCCGTATACCACTGAATAGCACGTCTTTCGGTTGCAAGCGCGATGGATTCTTGGCTCCATTCTTTCTTGCAGCCCAGCTCTGTGGTTTTGAAGTTTTTCACAAAACTGTACTTCTTTTGCATTTCATCCTGAGGCATGTCCCAGGTATCTTTAGTCCTGAAGCAAGTAGACTTTCGTCTGATTACTCCGTTCCTGATCATTCTATATCGTGTCCTTTTTGTCACATTCTCTATCATCAAATGTAGAGGGGTGAGGTTTAAGATCATCTCCATTGCGGCCGTAGGACAGGTTCTCATTGCACCAGTAATGCAAACACAGGCTAGTCTTTGTACTTTTCAGATATTAGCTCTCGTAGTAACTAAACTAGTTCTGTTACTCCAGGCTATAGCCCTGTAAGTGATGATTGGTCTCACTATTGCAGTATACATCCATCGCAGTATGTTTGGGTTACATCCCCATCGTTTACCCGCAATGTTTCTGCATACCATTAGGGCTTTTGTGGCCTTATTTACTACTTCCTTCTCATGTGTGTTCCAGAGAAGTTTGTTGTCCAGGGTTAGGCCTAGATATTTGACTTCATTTTTCCATTCTATATCTATCCCGCCACACCGTACTCAACGTGTTAAGTTCATATAAGTACCCTAAATGGGCACAATGTCCATTTAAGGAAAAAAATGTCTTTCAGTTAATTTTAGTTGAGTTTAAATGACTATAAAAAATGCTGTTGATTAATATAAATAACAGTAAATTGTTAAAAAGAAATCCAGTGTTGGACATAATGTCCATTTAGGGATAATTGGGTATGTCCATGATTGGTTCATTAATTTTTTTCAGATTTCAACATAATGGATAAAAAGAAATTTAGGAAATATACCATTGAAAATATGGCAGAAGCATTAGCCGCAGCAAAGGCAGGCATTCCCATTGCAACCGCAAGTAAAAGATTCTGTGTTCCACGCATAACTTTGCGAAATAAACTAAAAGGCATCAGTCCCGAAATTTGCAATATGGGACCTCCAGCGATAGAAAAAGAGAACCTCACAGTATTGATTACAGTTGCAACATCCGGAAACATGGCGCCTCCTATGGTAGTTTATCCATACAAGAGAACGCCTTCAGAAATTGCCAAAAATTGGAATCAGGATGGATGACTGGCGAAGTCTTTTTTGAATACATGGCAAATATATTTGAACCATGGCTAACGGAAAATAACATCGAACGCCCTGTAATTTTTTTTGTCGACGGACACAAGTTCCATTTGACTCTACACCTCAGTATGTTTTTGCGTGAAAAAGAAATTATTTTAGTAGCATTTTTTCCAAATGCTACCCATGTAATGCAGCCTCTCGATGTGGCGGTCTTTTATCCACTAAAAAGTAAATGGAAAATTCATGTAAGAAAATGGCTCACTGAAAATGAAAACCAGCAATTGATGAGCATCGTGTTGCCAAACTACTGGAAACTATTTTAAAAGATGCCATGTCTCCGGATACGATTAAAAATGGGTTTCGAGTTTGTGGCCTTTATCCCTTTGATGCAAACAACGTGGATTACTCCAAAATATTACACAAACAACACACAGAAGAAGCAGACAATACCAATAAGCAAGATAACGTGATGAATGATGACATTAAAAAATGCTTATAGGTTTTGGAAGCTAATATTTCAGCAAATGTACTTCAAATTATGAAGGAACACATTTTAGAAGACGAATGGAGTGGACCTGAGTCAACAAAAGACTTGTTTAATACCTGGAAAAGAATTCAAAAATTGAATAGTGCTAGCGTCTCAGAAAAAAATGGTAATATAATTGACATAAATACATCTTTAAACTTCTCATTAGAAATCGACGATAACACCCACGAAGACACCCAAAATGAAGAACACGTTCCTCAAGAAGTTACTAAACCCTCTGAAGAAGTTTCATAGAAAATCTGACAAGAAGTAATTGAGGATTTACATGTTACAGCTGAGTCGGATAAAAACCACATAACCCCAGAAGAATATCATCAAGTTCATGCTGCCATAACATTTGAAAAGAAAAACCAACAAACTCCCGATAATGCAAAGCCTTCAACATCAAAAACAGTAATGCTTATTTTCAACCACATTGCCAAGAAATTGTCGTTAACGGAACACAGCACACTGGTGAATCTTCATTTAAAAAATATCTTTTTTGACCCAAGGAAGAACAAATGCTTCAGAAAAAAATGAGTGAAAACCACGTTCAGTTATAACATCTGATTTTTGGTTACGTGAACAACAAAAGAAAGAAGCACTTAAATTAGAAAAAGAACTAGAAAAAGAACAAGAAAAAGAAAGCCGTAAAATAGCAAGAGAAGAAAAACAAAAAGAAAAAAAATTACAAGTCAAAAAACCAAAAGGCGTAAAAAGGAAAACTCAAACAAAGGGTAAAGATTTTAGAAGCCTAATGTTAAACTGGAAATGTAAGTGCTAAACAGCATGGAAGGACCAGCATGTATTAGAGAGAAAAGCTAAATGGCTTTCATGTATTAGCTGTCCAAATAAGGTTCATAAAATTTGTGTTCCTCTTAAGTATATGAATAGCCTTGGAAATACTTACGCAGATTCTGAAGAGGACGAACAGTTTTTATGCGAAAAATGTATCACTATTGATACTAGTGATGAACATGAGAGCATCAGTGAGGACGAAGAATATTAATGATTATAAAAGTCATTTATCTCATTTATTTATTTACCAAGATTTGTTTTAAATTTAAATCGATAATAATTATATTATTTTGTATACGTTTATGTGTTTATTCTTTTATAGATTCCTAATTATTTTTTGAATCATAAATATCAATTTATCATGTTTTAAACAGAATAGTAATAAAACAAAAAAAATGTCCATTAATGGTTCTACAAGTGTCCAAATTAGGATTTATGAAAAAACGACTCCATTTCTGGCGAAAATGCATATGTAAAAATTAAATTAATTATTACATACTTAACGTGATTTAAGAAAAACTACTGCTATAGCATAGGCAAAAATAATATATAAGCTTAATTTTGGTATGTGTATGATTAAAACAAAACTTTTACTGTGGCAGTTTCAGGCAATTATGTTTAAATTATCTCTAAAAGTGTCCATAACTGGTGCCACTACCCTACTCCTACATCCTGGTGATAGGATTTTTCGATTGCAATCTTGTTTCGTTATTTGCGTTTTTTTCTCTAACTACACGGTGTCACAAGGGTGGCATTAAGAAGAATTGAGAGAGCTGGGATGGGATTTGAAATTATGTGCGCCGACGAGAGTCTGAATCTGATTGACTTAAAATCTACGAGTTCGGATGTCAAAACCATGGGTCTCGATAGCTCAACTGGTAAGAGCTGTAGTCCGAGGCACTAATTTTTCTTTCTTCAATTCCTAGATTTTTCATTTTTTCTTTGTTTTTTTTTTTTATTTTAGGGATATGTGGTGTATTTTTCATAGTTTCGTAAGGGAATTGGGGAGTATTCATTTTTGTTTTTCCAAAATTGAATAATGCATAATTTTAACTATTAAAATCAATAATTCTTCGAGTAAAAAAATCATTGTACAGTAAAAATATATACAGGTGTGTACAAAAATGACGTCCCAGCTAGCACAAATGCATTTTATGCATTTCACATATGTGAACGCCCATAAACGTATTTGGAACATCCATTCTTAATAATCAGGATATCTTTAAGGTGTTATAATGTGAGTTCTACAGCTTTATACTTATAAAAATATTTATTTTTAATAAAAAAAGTAATTTTTTATAATTTCTTTTGCTTTTTAAATAAATACGATTCACGTTGAGAATTTATGAATTTTTTTTTTTAATTTAAAATAAATATTTTTAGAAGTATTGTTTAGTCCATCCGTGAACACACTATATTGTTGTTTATGTAACAGTATATTGAGAGGTTAAAATTGAAGATATGGTAAAATTTCAATGAAACAAAATAAAAAATTGTATACTTAATTTATTATTAAAACGCTCTTGAAATCAAGTACCAATTTCACAAAAGTAGAGGTAGGTATTAATAAGATAGGAATATCACAAAGTATGTACGATACTATAAGCTACCTATAAAATACTGAAAGATTAGACAAAAGAAGTATAAAGGTTATATAAGGAATATCTCAAAGGTTCACTAGAATCTAAAACACTGAATGGATGCACGAAAGTAAATAAAGAGTATAATAAAGTACCTATATCGCTAAGGTTCACTAGGAGTTAAAACGGTGAATGATTGTACAAAAGTATTGTAACGGGCCACCCCCGGTACCCCATTTATTCTTTATTTTACTCTCTGAGATGTTATTATTTACCTCATAAGTTTATTTTAGTTTATACTTACTGTATTTGGCCTTTTTCCTCTAGTAGTAAAAGTGATCGTCTAATTAATTATATACCCACGTTGTGATAATGTTAATTAAGGTAAATCAGGATTCGATGCAAAGTTTGGTGCAAATTGATAAATAAAACCAAACAAATTTATATTTAATCTCTTTATTTTTCATACTTTAAATGTTATGCAATAATTAGTAAAGTATATTACAATTGGTACTATTTATTGAGTTCTCACTTGAGTCCTGTTCAAACGCAGAGCACGTTCATTTGTGTATTAAGATATATTTTATTTAGGTTGATGATCAACGGAGTTAATAAACAGCGTCAATTCGCCAATTGGTTAACTACTGTGTTGATGTTTATATTCTTATTTAGGTTGATGACCAACGGAGTTAACGAACAGCGCCAATTCGCCAGTTGTTTAACTACTGTGTTGATGTTGAGTTGATTGTATTCTAGATATACACAGGTTGAACCCACTTAGATAAATATTTCGACGAGTATAGAGGTGATGACTAACGGAAGTAACGAACAGCGCCAATTCGCCTCACTATATTGATTTCAGATATAATTTGTTTCAAACCTTGTGGAATGGGTCGCTTAGCATATAGGTGTCTCTCCTTGAGCTAACGAACAGTGTATTCACCAGTTGGTTAACTTATTGTTAAATTCTAATGTCTCTATTTGCAATTTATCCAAGATAGCACATTCCTGTATATTTTTAAAATATTGATTTTTATAATTTCTATTGAAATGACTTAATACAACCCTGTATATTTTTTTTAATATTGTTATAATTTCTGTTGAAATAACTTAATACAACCCTGTATATTTCTTAATATTTATTTTTATAATTTCTATTGATTTAACTTAAATTCCTCATCGAAAACAGATGACTAACCTAACTGTATTTAAGGGTGAACGACTAAAGGCCATATAATTTATTGGTACTCCTACTTTATAATCTTTTAAATGGCTCAGTCGACAGTATTGATTTGTTAAATTACGTCAATCTAAAAATCCCCCGTGCTGGATTAAGAGTTTACTTGAGTTTCTACATGCCTGCTTCTAGAACTAATGTTTTAAACTCATCTCCAATGTACCAATCTATTCAGAAATATCATGATATTCAAGACAGCTTGGACATTTTTGCATGTAAAAAACATATTAAAAATGTTTTTTCTTTGTAAATGTAAAAAAAATTATGTACAGCATGTAATGCAATGTAGACAACCATTTCTTTTTATCCTGTGTTCGGTCAGTTTTTTTTCTGGATGTTTACATTGTATTGTATAGCTTTTTAACAATTTTGTATTTATATTTTAATGTTTTCTTGTCTTTCCCACCCAGTAAATGGTGATTACTGTTGGGTGGTGTAACAAATAAATAAATAAATATTTTGAAGCAAATGTCAGGCCCTCGTCTAATCGACCCCCGGTGGTATCTGTAACGTGTGGAGGGTGGGTTACCCCCACGGCACTTAGGCCTCATTAGGTCCATTGTGCATCCTCCTAAGATAATAGGCACCTCCTAGCTCGTGAGCCAGCCTACAGATTTAATGTAGTTGACAACGTCGCCAAGAGGTGCTTCTCTTATATCGGCCGGTATTAGCCGATACTCGCCGATCACAAATCTTCTAATAAATGAGAGCGTCGAACAATCGTAAAGGATATGCTCGATGGTCTCATTTTCTTGTTCGCACCCTCTGCAGAGTGCGGATTCTGACAGCCCCATGATATGGAGATGCTTCCGTACTTGGCAATGACCAGTCAGAATGCCTGTGACTAGGCGCAGATTCTGTCTAGTCATAGTCAAGTATTTGTTTGCCGCAGTGTTGTCAGGATAACTTAAGAGCTCCCTGGCAACTCTGCAGTTTCTTGGTTCATCCCATCTTTCCTTGAATTTCACAAGGGAATGTTCTTTAATTAGGTTTGTCACTACCGATTTTGTCAGGCCAATAGAAGGGCCAGGTCCAAAAAGTATTTGGTTGGCTGCTTTCTTAGCTAGTGAATCAGCAAGACGGTTACCTTTCGATGTGGCGTGACCTTTGATCCATCTTAAGGTGACCACATTGTTGATGGATTCTTCGGCCAAAGCTTCGTGACATTCTATTACTAACCCTGAATAAATTCGTGGTCTGTTCAGGGTGAGTAGTGCTTGTCTGTGAGAATCCCCTTTAGCTCTGTTTGAACTACACTGGCACTATTGCTGACAGCCCATTTTATGTTTAGGTTTAAGAATCTGGAGTATATTCCACATCCTGAGCCTTGTTTTGTTTTAGAATCATCGGTGTAGATATGAATCGTACCTGCCACTTCTGGCTCTTCTATTTGTTCTATTATAACTTTATATGGCTTATGGAAGATATATCTCTGTGAGATGGAGCCCATGTTCGCTTGAAGCAGTGGGAGCGTATCGAGCGCCTCCTGCCAAAAGGGACGTCTCGCCTCACCAGATCATACATCAGGAGTGGCACTCCGTATAAAATTGCAATGAAGAGAACGAAAGAGAAAGGGAAGAGAAAAAATCTCCTCTCTTTTTTTCCGTATCGAAATTTGTACTCTGTAGCAATTTCTTTATTTAATTCGGAGTGAATCGGGAGTTTTCGTCGCGAAGAGAAATTTCTAAAATAACGAACTACTCGTCCTAAAACTGTTGGCTTCACTTCTATTTGACACATTAAATAAAAAGAGAAACCCAATTTTTTACATAAATTTGGATTTGTTTTGAACGTGGAATTTCTTAAAATAGTATTACGCCATTGATTATTCTGGATCAAAGTTCATTTTCGACTTCTTTTTAATATTTTTATTTACCACTAATTCAAAGCAAACCCTGTGTTCAAAGGTAAGTGGAGAAAATAAAAGTGATTTCAGATTATACCAGTAATTTGACTTTTTATTTAATGAAAACAAGTTTATAATTTATGTAATTTGTGTATAATAGTTATATTTTAACTTTAAGATGAATCCTGTCATAAGACATGTGATGCAAGAAGCCCAAAATGATCAACAAAAATATGAACTATGCATTGCTAAAAAGGTAATGAGGGATGCAAGTGATCCATTCGGCCTTCCTGATGTTTGATTCAAAGAATTATTTAGATTAAATAAAGATTTAGTTCATAATTTGTTTATTGATTAATTACAAACTGACAATTCACATAAAAATATAGTAAACTTAAAATGTCAAAACAAAACTGCCAAATCAAATTCTTAATATAAACAAAGAAAGAGTTATACCTTTTCCATACATTAAAGCGAGACATATTCTTAAGCGACCAGGTCTTAGCGATCTCGTTCCCAGGGACAATCGTACATGTTCGGTTTAATCGTAAGTAGTCGAAGAGAGTTACAGAGTAGAAAAACGTCAAAAGAAGTCGAGATAGAGAAAAGATCTCTTGCCTTTCTCATATTTCTAGTTACGGAGTGCCGCTCCAGGTTCTATTCCAACCGTGCGTAGGCGCGTCATTGTCGTCAGAGCAACCTCCTTGATGTAAATATCAAGGGGAGTGAGACTAAGAATGACTTCCATCGCTCTGGTCGTTTGCAGCTCATCAAGGCGACGGCATAATGTTGCCGTAGCCACCCTTTTGTGCTGCAAGTTACATTGTATGATAGTTACCTCTTTTATTGCTTCCCGGTCTTCCGTTAAAAATTGGGCAGCAAAGTGGCTTTTTTATTCGACTATCCTTTCCCCCGAAAGTGGTGAGGTGGTGATTTCTTGTGGCTCCTCGGAGTTTTCATGCTGTAGGTCATCGATTGCCATTTTTTCTGGCTCGACGTCATCCACTGTTGGCTTGAATTGGGGGGGAAAAGGGTCCTTTACCAAGGAGTCTTCACTGGGCCCCGCTTCAGCCTCTTTTTCGACTTTTGGCCTTATAGTCAATGAGGTGAACGCATAGCTCATCCTTATTGATTTGGCCTTTAGGGTTCCCATGTCTTCGTCTCCGATGCCGAAGACGAAGAGATGGGCCCTTGGGGTCTTTTTTTATTTTCTTGGCGGAAGGTGCACCATTTCGCCACATGTAAGTTTGGGTTTTGCCCCTTAAGTCGCCTGAGCACAACCTCCTCGTCAAAACGTCAGGTCATCGTCGCACGTTACTCTGATGATTTCACCAGAGTGCGTCCAAGATCTAGGTGGGTGGCTTGGTTTTGCTGCAGGAGGCGGACAAAATTGTTTTGTCCAGCTCTCACATCAATGTCTTTTTGACAAGAATTTATCTTTCGGTAGTTATCTTACCGTAAGGGTTATCCTTGTCTATTACAGCTACTTTCAGGTGGCTCGTAGCTGCATCCTTTTTTCATTAAAAAGTCACTTTTCCGTCAAACCACCCTTTTTTCAAAAATAAGAAAGATACACAAGAAGTCTAAGCCTGGACTTGTACATAGAAAATTAAGCTAAATAAGAAGTCTCTGTTTACGTTTTTATCTTTTTTGTAATAAATTAATGTAAGTTTCTTATTTTTGAGTTTTTTTTTTAAGAGTTATTTGAAAAAGTATTTTAATGACTTCTATACACAGTTAAAGAAAGTATCAATTTAGGATTCACCATGTATACTTTTACGTTAAAATATGTTTCTCTGCCTTGCCTTGAAAGGGCATATAGATAATTAAGCAGCGAATGCGTTAAAGCAATTGCAAAAAAAAAATAATTCTGAATAGATTCTGTTTTTATAAAAATATGTGCATTCGTTTGTGATAAAAAATTACATTTTAATTATGCGAAATGGAAAAATAATTTTTAAATGCACTTTCTTTATCTTTTATTGTTATTTTATTGTTTTTTGATGTATAAACTTAAAAAATCGGTTGCATAAATATTTATTTGACCCAAATAAATTATAACTTGGCTAAGGTTAAATAAAACATACTCTAACGTACAGTGGCGGATGAGTCTAGCGGAAGTTCGGAAGGTTTCCAGAACAAATAAAGGGGTTTTCTTCAAATAATTTTGTTTTTATGACCGATAAGGAATCCCATAATGTGCAGTATCTATATACAATTTATTAAATACATTTTAAGTCACTCGCTATGTGTTAGAAATAGTACTAAATCAGTGGCGTTGATATAAGGGATTTAGTGAATAACTGCGATTCACATTTTATAGAAACAAATTTTTTTTATTAAGGTCTTTAATTTTGGACAAATAAAGTATAAAGTATTCAAAACAAATTTGGCAATTTAAAACAATCAAAATATTAAAAAAAGAGTGAACTAAAAGTAGAATTGTTTACGTAACAAAACCCAAAAAATGTGAACTGATCTGTTAAATTTTAAAAGTAAGATCAATCATTCTAGTATGCAGATTTGCGAAAACATTTTCTTCAAATGAAGGGGAAGAGCGCGATTACGATACTCGCATTCGCTTATTAAATCACGAATGAAATGCGTTTAAGACACCGCATCACTTACCAGCGGAAAGAGCGGACTGGAAACCTAAAACGCGATATCACGACCGGAAAGGTCACTGACCTCGGCTCGTCCCACCAGGCGTCCAAGATGTAATAAGAGACGTCGCATCATACCCTGTCAAAATATTTCTATTTGTAGCGTAGTAGCGTATTGTATAAAGTTCGACAAATACACATATAAATAATTGAAATTGAATTTAATTATTTGAATAAATTCACTGAGAGTTTCAATTTATTATAAGAGATCTTATTTATTTTCTTTTAAATAAAAAAATATTAGCTGATAATATTTTGAAGAGATGCAACACATCACCCGTATCAATGGACTCTTCGCCACTGAAATTGTATTTCATTTTTGACTTGAAGGTTTCTTAAATTAAAAAAATCCATACTTTTTTGGAATCAAGGGCTCAGCTATACAAGATCGGATCAACTAAGTATGGCAACATTCGGCAATCGTCGGTAAAATAATATGTAACAAAAATACATAGAATGAATAATCAGAATCTAAAGACCAGCATTCCTTCTATTTTTTAACTACGAGACCTAAATCTATAGACTTTGGACCTACGATATCTCAAGGCCCATATTTATAAACAGATCTCAGCTGAGTCGTCCTTGAACGAAAATCGAAGTTCGGTTACATCGCGTAAATTTAGGGATGGGTAGTAACAAATCTGTAAATGTACTTAACAGTTACAGATTTGTTACTATACATCTCTAAATTCCAGTCTAACATCGGAACCATCTGGAACTTTAGAGAAGTTGTAACCGAACTTCCATTTTCGTTCAAGGACGACTCACCCAAGTCCAACTGAGTTCTGTCTATAAATAAGGACTTTATGGATAGAGTCACTGCAAGCTGTGATATGCTACTCCGCCGCAATTGTTGAACTTACGGTCTTCTCCAACGGTCACCCTCTAAATATTAACAACCCCTGCTTAACTGGAGATATCGTAATACCCAAGTGAAACTGCCCCTGCAATTATCTTGCAATACTGAAAGTAAGTGACGAGCTGACGAGTGGATCATCGCAGTAAAAACTTTTGGCTTTTGCATCCATGACGTCATTATTTTGCGACGGAGCACGGAGAGCAACAAAAACAAACGACAGCGACAGTGCAGTGACTGGCTATATGATGGCCAAATGGTTTAATCCAATCTTTATTGTTAATTACATAATAAATTTGGCACTGGTATGTACATGAAGGTTTAGATGATTGTATTTCAGTATCTATACCATTAGAACTATGTTTTTTTTTAAATGCTCGTTTAAATATTTTTGTAAAGAACACTTTCCACATTCTTTACATTTAAACTGTTTTTCTTCATTATAATGTACCCTAAAGTGATCTCTTAATTTTCGCTTGGAAGTAAAAGCTTCATTATACTTTTCACATTCATAAATCACTTGTTTTAAGAGATTATGAACATTTCTGTCATGTCTTTTTAATGCCTGTTGAGACCTGTAAGTTTTGTTATCACACGCGTTACACTTATACATAGTTAATATTTTTTTACACGTAGCTAAAGATCAAATAAAATTAGAAATAGAGGTATTTATTTACTTATTACCTTACTTCTTAGAATAACACGGAAAATGAATTGTCACTAAATCCCGCCTACCCAAATGTGACGTCATGGATGCAAAAGCCAAATACCGCCTCAAGTTTTTACTGCGATGAAGTGACGTTTTCATTACTATTTGAAATATTGGTCCCGCTAAAAAGGATTTGATTTTATTTTTACAGATTTATATTGAAGGAAAATATGATATCACTGAGCTGCTGTGGTTGATGTTTGTGAGGAATGGATTTCCCACTCGTTGAGTCGCGCGCACCGAGGAACGTAAAATGCGTTTCTCGACACTTTTGGATTAGCGCAAAAAGCATTTCAACTGTTTTTCTGTTATTTTGATTTCGAATCTTTCGAGTAAAGAATTAATTAATTTTAATTTTATTTTATAGTTTTCATTTTTGGTTTTTGATTTTATTATCTCGTGGATTTGAAAGAGAGTAATAAACTTTGTTGTGGAACCTTATTTAATTTTTTCAGAATTTTATTTCCGAACAGTTAGTTTATATTTTATTTAAAATGGGATACTTTTATTTTTGAGACGTAGTTAAACCGTATTTGTATTTTTTGGTGGAGCTAGCCGACTAATTTAGTTTAAGTAGGGGATTTTTCTTCAGTTAGTTTTTTTTAATCATAGTGTACTTTTACATTAAATTATATAGCACTTATTTTTTTTTTAATTGGTTGGGACCACATGCCGTTTCATTCCGGGTATTTACTTGCTATCTGTTTTTTTTAGTAGAGTTTTGATCGTGGCTTGATAATAAAAACAAGAGTTAAATTAAATATCATTTATTTCCATAAATAACTTGGTTAGGACCGCAGGCCACTTCATTTCGAGTATTTACATGTTATTCGGGTCCCACACAAGCTTTGAGCGTTTCTGCATAAAATTGAATGCTTTTAACGTCGCTTAACTGTCTGAGCTCCTATATGACAATTGTTTTTTCATTTACCTTATGTCTTAATAACTCTTTTTCGCAATGATGTATTGATGCTATTTCTGCCTGGAATACTGTCGCATTTTTGCCTAAGCTCGATGAGATTCTTGTCTTTAGCATGGTACTATACGGTGTGATAATTTAAAAATTTACAATGGGCTATATCTCACAAACGAAAGGTGATATCAAAAAATACTCAAAACAGTTTCTGGGATAGGAAGGGAGAACTAAAATGACATAAAATAGAACTCATCCCCATCAACCCCCTAGGCCCCTCCTACTACTAAAAAGTTTAAATAGCAAACCCCTACATGTGATACTGTGATACATCATTGAAAAGCCTATAAAAAATGCTATCCAATGGTATAAATAATAATTGTAATTACCAAATTAATATCTTACAATTTTAAAAACAAACGTACCCTACTTGTGATACAATGTTAAAACGCTCTAAATCCTAATAAAACCTTATTTTCAATGATAAGTGTCCGTAGATACTTTCTGTTGTTTGCAAAACAAGTTGTAAACATCTGCTTTTTGGGTTCTGTCGCAGTCATTATTTGTTTATTTGAGACATTTTTAACAAATTTGTAGTTTAACCAAAACTTCCTTAAATTTTCCTTTTAAGGCAAGGTTTCACAATTATTGGTTCGCCCTGTACAATTATTATTTGTACCATTAGATAGCATTTTTTATAGGCTTTTCAATGATGTATCAGTAGGGGTTTCATATTTAAACTTTTTTAGTTGAGATAGGTGGGTCCTAGGGGTTGATGGGGGTGAGTTCTCTTTTATCTCATTTTAGTTCCCCCTTTCTATCCTAGAAACCGTTTTATGCATTTTTTTGATATCATCTTTCGTTTGTCGTTTTTAAATTGTCACGTTATGTATACCTACTCCTGAAACTTTATGGGTTTTGGATATACCAGGTGAATTTAGCGTGAATAGGAGATCCTCCCGTCCACGCTTCCCTGTCTGGTACTTTTACTTTACATTGATTTTGAAAGCTATACTTTGGGAGCATTCCGTCTGAAGGCATTCTCATTATTTGGTCGTTCTCTAACTCTAGAGTGCTGTTGAAGTCGGTCTCACGGTTCCCGTGGTCTCAGGCATGCCTGCCTTTAAATATCGTTGAGCTGTCGAATAACTTCAGTTTGCCGAGTTTTTGGTCACCCTATCACCGACCCGTAGATTATCATAGGTTGTAGTCCCCAATTTTTTCACACAACTTTCGACATAAGTTAAAGGATGTTATACTCTTTTTGCAAGTGTTAATTCCATGTTAAACTGTGGTCAAAGATGACTCCCAAGTATTTGGCTTCTTGAGCAAATGGAATTGTTACATTGTTAACTAACGTTAATGTCCACCTTTTCGCATTTCGTTCGTGCTCAGTTGATGCTTACAATCCAAATTGCGTCTTTTTAGTCATATACCCGAAAACTGAAACCGCCCCGTTTGTCAATCTATTCTTTTCCTTGAAATAGTTCTTGATATAGTCTGTCCGAGATATATCTTCCATAAGCCATATATAGTTATAATAGAACAAATAGAAGAGCTAGAAGTGGCAGGTACGATTCATATCTACACCGACGGATCTAAAACAAAACAAGGCGCAGGATGTGGAATGTACTCCAGATTCTTAAACCTTAACATAAAATGGGCTCATCTATGCAGAAAACAGACAAGCACTACTCACCCTGAACAGACTACGAATTTATTCTGGGTTAGTACTAGAATGTCACGAAGCTTTGGCCGAAGTATCCATCAACAATGTGGTCACCTTAAGATGGATCAAAGGTCACGCCACATCGAAAGGTAACCGTCTTGCTGATTCACTAGCCAAGAAAGTAGCCAACCAAATACTTTTTGGACCTGGCCCTTCTATTGGCCTGACAAAATCGGTAGTGACGGACCTAATTAAAGAACATTTCTTTGTGAAATTCAAGGAAAGATGGGATGAAACAAGAAACTGCAGAGTTGCCAGGGAGCTCTTAAGTTATCCTGACAACACTGCAGCAAACAAATACTTGACTATGACTAGACAGAAACTGCGCCTAGTCACAGGCATTCTGACTGGTCATTGCCAAGTACGGAAGCATCTCCATCTCATGGGGCTGTCAGAATCCGCACTATGCAGAAGGTGCGAACAAGAAAATGATACCATCGAGCATATCCTTAACGATTGCTCGACGCTCTCATTTATTAGAAGATTTGTGTTCGGCGAGTATCGGCTAACACCGGCCGATATAAGAGAAGCACCTCTTGGCAACGTTGTCAACTACATTAAATCTGTAGGCTGGCTCACGAGCTAGGAGGTGCCTATCATCTTAGGAGGATGCACAATGGGCCTAATGAGGCCTAAGTGGCGTGGGGGGTAACTCACCCTCCACACGTTACAGATAGTCTGTTTGAAGCCCCGCCACGTTCAACCATCGCACGGCTAGGGATTATCAACATAAATAATCGATTATTTTAAATAATAATAATCCATTAATCTAAAATAATCTATTATTCGGAAATAATCGATTATCGATTTTTCAAAACAAAATTAATCTACTAATGGATCAATCCTACGCATTGCTTATTTTTGTTTAGGGTTTTAATAATCCGAGATTGGCGGTCGTGGAGATATGTGAGAACTAGCTTTCGTAAGTAATAGAGTTATTAAATTGAAACAACTGGCATATTATTGCGGTTACACCCTGTTTTTTTTTTCAGCTCCTGGAAAATTCTTTTTGTGCGACAAACAACTATTAAGGTCTTAAGATAGTCTTAAATCTGGAATTTTTCATCTCCACCTGAAGCTGCCCGAGTACTTTTAACGCAATCTTAAGAGTTAGTGAAGAAAACCACTTCAAATAATTTGGCGCCCTAGTAATCTACCGGGTGGACGCCATTCATAGGGGGCGGAGAAAAACCCTTACATAGAATATGCCAAGGCTCGAATAGTTGAGCCAAGTTTTAGATATTTATTTACTTGGCTTGTATAGTGTTTCCAGGCTCAATCCAATATAGGTGTTGTACCAGGATTGCGTAATAATTCGCGTTACATGCCATGCGAATACTACAAATTCTATACCCTCACATTGCAAATAAGCGTGAACCGTCTTGGTATAGCCTCTGATGTGGCACACTTAAGTTTTAAACATCTACGCACCTACAGTTCATGTTAAATCCACAAGTGAGCGGCCAGAATTGCAGGATCGCCTGGCTGCTTTAGTTCTTATATCTTTGATCAGTAGCGTGCACGGTTTGAAAATTTTTCCCAAAGCGTTTGTTATAAACTTGTTTTTATTTTTCGGTGTTTCTGTTAAATTTTGATTTGTTATACGAGATGCTTTCTGGAGGCCTTTTGAGGTAGATGTAGATGCCGGAAATGAAAATGGCTTTGTAGCAAACGCTTCGCTACTTTCAGCAAAATATGTCAATAAAGCTCTGCTGGTTCATCATGAAGATATGAATGCAACAGTTTTTAAGAACTGGTTTGCTGAACAACTTTTACCGAATATTCCAACTAATTCAGTCATTGTAATGGACAATACGCCATATCATTCCTGGCAAATTCACAAGAAGCCAAGTAGTGACTCTAAGAAGTCAGATATATCAAAGTATTCAAGAGATAATAACATTGATAGTCCTGCTTCCGTAAAAACAAAACCACAATTGTTACAAATTGTTAAAGTAAGAATATTCCAATACAGTATTATATTGATAATTTTGCAAAAGATGATGGTCATACTGTATTGAGGTTACCATTTTAATATTGTGTACTTAATCCAATTGAATTAGTTTGGTCTTCAGTTAAACAAAAGCTGAGACGTAATAATTTTGCACCTACCTTAACAACTGTGATTTGGAAAATATTAATGGCATTTTTAAAGATCCGTCTTTGACTGACGTTTGGAAAATTTGCATTAGTCACGTCCTAAAAAGGAAAAAGAATATATCATATTTTACCTTCTATAGCTCCAGTAGTTATATATCGAAACCTCGATTCCTCGACAGATGATTCAGATTTGGATTCGAATTAACTTTCTTATTTTTCATTATTGGTAATCCGAGAGTCATCAAATTAATTCATTGTTAATATTTTATTAGTTCGTATTCATTTATTTCTTTTAAAAAAATCATTTTTCTAAATTATTTTATAGTTTTGTTTTATTTGCAAAGAATTTATTTTCCTTTATGGTTTTTGCTTTGAAATTTAGAATAGGGAAAAAAACGAATGGGGTACAAAAAGGGATCAGTTCACGTCTGGTACCCTGTTTGAACCAAACGCCCTTACAGACAGGTACATTTTACTCGTCTATTTACGTTTTATAATTTAATATTCAGTTGTAGAAAATTAACGAGCTACGATTTTTTTAAGTTTCAAGTAGGACTACAATTAAGTGCATCTATCTAAATAACGGGTATAACGCCGTCCAATTTATAATCATTCGATCGCCTTTTAACGAATACTTTCTCGTATTTATAAAAATATTAAATTTTTAAAATGAGGTATCTACGCCTGTGACAGATCAAACAAAATTGTCGGTAAGAGTTCGGAACGAGTTTAATGGAAGAACTATACATAATTATTAATTTAATTTACTTAATTTTAATAATAAAATTGGTACGCCCATGTGCGCGGTCCCTTTGAAGTCGGTACTAATCGGTTATTCTGCCGTGTTGGATTGTGTCTAGAAAGACTATAAAGGAAACAGTAGTTCGAATCCCACCTCCGCTATGAATTTTTCTTTTATTAGATCTATATGGACCAATGTACAATTAATTTAATATAAAATATGCGTATTAGTATAGTAATTTGAATTCTGTTGACACCACATCCAGATTTCAATCCCAGTGGGCCGATGACGGTGGGTGGAGTTTTGCGAGTTATCCTCACCAGTAAAGTCAAATAATTCCAACCATATATTCATGGATCCTGTAGTAACTCATGATACTTATAAAACATAACAATTATTTGATAAATTATATAATACAAATTACATGCGTACAAAAAACATCTTGTCAAATTGTATGTACGGCACTTAGTTCGATATATCAGTATTTTAATTGTTATAATTTAAATTTCCGTAGTAAAAATTAAATGTGTCAGTTATTCGTGTACTCTTTAATTTAAATAATGATTATATCTATTTTATTTGAGTTTTTTAAACTGCCGATAAAAGCGGTTCATTTATGTATATAAATGATGCAGTTTTGAATACTTTAGAGGGTGTCAAAAATTTACCTAGTTACGCGAAAGATTGTCACGATCACGAACTATATTTAAATTAAAATTAACTATGTTTGAAATATTTATTGCTATCATTATCATGTTTGATTTCACACAGGAAGACCTAATCAGGTTTGTATAAAACTATTTTAATATAATTTTCGTATAAAAATTGGCATATCGTAGTTCTACATATAAGTGATCGGATTAAAACTAAACTAAATCTGAATAGTATTATATTTTTTAAGTTTTAAGGTGAAGTGAGGGTATTCTGTGTGTTTTTTTTTTTTTCTCGATTTAACATTAACAATTCTGAAATACAAGTTATTCTTTTTATAAATATTTAACTTTTAAAATGTACAGTTTGAGCTTAGATCAACAGGTTCGGGGTTCGATTCAAACCTGTGTCGGGATTTTTCACTCGATCATTCACTGATGGGTTTTCATTAAGAGCGCTCTCCCTAAAGTAACACTGGGAAACGGTTAAAAATCTTAAAAGAAACTAAGAAATATAATAAGCATAGACGATGCCATTGACCAATAAAAAAAAATTTTAAATGGTTATTTATTTTAAAATCTTAAAACGTGTGTAGAAGAGGATATATAAAAAATGTAGTCAAGATGTTTAATAACTTTTTTTGTTAACACTTTCGCTGCCCATGGCGTACATTAACTTCATGATAATTCTTTCCCCCATGCCTATGACGTTTTGTAACGTAATTTGAAGATGTATGCTTCGATGAATGTAGACAAGTTGCTATGCGGTAAATTGTCTTTATAACCCTGTAGGCATATAAAAACGTTCTTAAATTAGTGCATTATGAATTTGGTTTTAATATTATGTTTGTGAATTTAACATAGCAAGGCTTTAACAGGTTTTAATTACTCTATACCTTATGGGGTTGGAGTGTCTGAGGTGATTTTTTTTTTAAATGTTTGTCTTGAAATTGCCTATCGATCCCTCATTTTCGTTTTTCCGGAATTCTGTTCCAAAAATTGGTTTTTATGCAAAAACGTAGATTTCCCGCACGAAAGTGATCGTACGGTACGCGAGATTGAAATTTTACCAAACTTTTTTATGAGAAAATGTTCGTCAACACGTAAACATAGGTTGATCTTTGGATTTTCAGGATTTTGATCCGAAACCCAGTTATATTTTTCCAACATTCTAGAAATTGATCTGGTGTGTCTAAGACAAGTTTTCATATTGTTACTGCCATTTCACAAATTCTCTAGAAGCTTAGATTTTTGGATCAGATTAAACCCTTTTCAAATCTTTGAAATTGAATTCCTGTTTGTCAGATGATTACCAAATACTTCATTAGCGCAACCCAGGATACACCGCGAAGAGGTTAAGTATTTCAGTATGGCCACTTTTATCAAGAAATTGAATTCCTCGAAAAGTCTTTAGAACCATTTATGAAACCTTTCTGAGGCTTTTCAGACTTTCGGGAAAATCTGGAAAATGGTCGTATCTGGACATTTTGTGAAATGGCCAAAAAAGTGTTCAAAAATTCTGGTAAAATTCCTGCGCATTCCTCGAATGAGTACAAACAATTTTTTCCAATACCATCCTAATGTTGAGTAAAACGCGCTTCCTGTTATTAGAAAATGTTTGGATGATTATGACCATTTCAAGGGTATTGGAAAATTTTGGACGGTATTCCAAGTACAGAGTGTTTTAGGTTCTTTGAAGACGAACACTTTCCCATAAAAAAGTTTGGTAAAATTTCAATCTCGCGTACCGTAGGATCACTTTCGTGCGGAAAATCTACGTTTTTGCATCAAACCCAATTTTTGGATCAGAATTCCGGAAAATGAAGATGTAAAACGAAAATCGAAAATGAGGGATCGATAGGCAATTTCAAGACGAACATTAAAAAAAAATTCACCTCAGACACTACAACCCCATAAGGTGTAGAGTAATTTGGGCACAGTGGCACTAAAACTACATGGTGGGATGAACGTCCACTTCTTTTGTTAAAATCTAACCACATTTTACACTGGGTCAGTCACCGAATTTCGGTTTGATTTTTTAATTTTCAATTATCTAAGTTGCAAGCTATGGTGGAGACTTGGGTCTGGTCTGTTGCTGTCTCTTATTAATTTAGTTTACTTTTCATGTGTCTTCTAAAGTTTTTTTGAAGAGTAAGTGTACAAAGTTTTTTTATTCTATTTTTTAGTAATGGTAAGAGTTTATTGTATTGTAACAGATCCGTTTTTCTCTTACAAAGTCTTTGATGATGGCTTAAGAGGCCGAAAGCGCTCAGACGAATTATTTTATGGTGTTTTATTAAATAAAACTCAATATTTACACACTTTAAATACCCTCTCGCTTCATTTCTTATTATTTCTATGTTATGGGTATTCAAATTTAAAATATTGATTTGTTCGAGCAGTAGTGTGACCCCGAGTGTTATCTTGATAATCAAGATGATCCTTCCTTTGGGTGTTTTTCGCAATCCATTTGAAGAACCTACCGAGTGCTGAGGCAAACAAGCTGTAGTGTTCCATTCTGAATTAACAGTACGTCTATCCTAAGTGGAAACATGTCCAATCATTCCCAAAAAATGTGGCGGCCTTCTTTTTGTTTCGGCTTTTTTCAAGAAAAACTTTCGTTGGAGCCGACTCATTCTCAAATATCCAAATTGACGATTGTTGCTTTTTTTTTCGGGATCATAACAGTATATCCATGTTTTGTCACATGTGATGATGTTGTACACCAAATTAGACGATCCACGATCAAAGCAATCTACTGTAGATCTGAACCTTCTCACATGGTCTTCTTTTTGAGCTAAAGTCAAGTTGTGGGGAATTCACCGAGACCAAAACTTACGAACTTTCAAATAGTGTTGCTTTCACTCCAATCTTTATAAAGTTTTTTGAATGTTTCTGACAGTAATGTGTGCCGGTCCTCTTTAATTATGTTCCGAATAAGATCAATATTTTTTCTGTAACCGCCGTTTTTGGTTTAGGAGCTCCAAAACTGGCATTTAAGGAAAATCGACCATGGTTGAAATTGATTGTACCACCCAAGGAACACGACTTGTCACCAAGCACTCGATTGATTTATTCAAAACATTCTTTACGGGATAAGCCACGCTTGAAGTTTTAAAAAAATTATAGCCCGATAATGCTCCTTGTTCATTTCCATCATTGTTGGCGAGAGGATTACTTTAAACTTATGTAACTTAGAAACAATCAGCAGGGGGGGATAATGGGGGTAATTACCCTCCCTCCCTCCCTCCCTCCCCAAGAATGTTTAAACCTAACTTTTCACAGATACTAAAAATGTATTGCACAAACTATTGAAAGACCAATTGCAGTATTTTTTGTTCAATCTGGCAGAAGCGCTTTTTTACTTTCGTCGGCTGTCCGCCACTCAAAGCGCCTAACTTAGGTTCCCACTCTACGTTGTACGTGCTTGTATCTCAGAATCTCACTCTTTCTTCGTCTAATATTGCTTATATAATTTTGTTTTTATTTTGATTTCTACTGGATACTGGATCACCAAAGTGATAGTGATACTAAAGTGATACACTGTGTTCATGTAAGGGTTTTACTTTACAGGTATTTTTATGAAGTTTAGTGATTTAGATTTAAGTTTATGTGGTTCTAATATCTAAAATTTACCATTGTTGCAAATTATTTTTGTTCTTGCACTTGCAGATACTAAACACAACAGAAAGTAACAATGAGTAAGAGAAAATAGAATACCTTAGATAATTATTTGTTAAAACCAAAACAAAATAGGGGAATAATAACCTCGGAAGTCGTGAGTTTATCACAAATCCTTCGAGTTCGAGTATGGGTAAACAAACCGCCGAAACTAGCGCCGGTAACAGCAGTGACCACAGCGTTGCCACATTTAATATTTTACATGGTTATAAAAAATCGATAGACATTGCCCCTTTTGTCAATAAAATAATTACATTGCGGGAAAAATATTCGGTTTTAATGTACTCTATGGTTCCGGAACAAAATTTTACGTACCCGTTTTCAATTCACAGAAAAAATGATAAAGATATTAAATTATTTTTATCAAAACGACATTTTAACACTTTTTCTTGGCTAACATATTCGCAAGGTCTAGAGGGTATATTTTGTAAATTTTGCGTTATTTTTTCAAAAGTGGGTGGTGTACATCAGTCAACTAAGTTGGGACGTCTTGTCACAAAAATGTTATTACCATTTTAAAAGAAAGACGTCGAAATTCCGAAACTTATTTTAGGACCATTTTTACTTTAGTGTCAGATATTCATAAAAAATTAGATTTAGAAATTATCAAACCAAGAGTTACTCAGAGGTAAACGCATCGCCCCAATATATCTGCAGAAAATAACGAATCTTATTTTAGACTTAGCATCTATATTCCTTTGTTAGATAATGTATTGCAAGATCTCTAATTTCGTTTTAACGAGGAATCTTTGAATACCTACGAGTTCAATGTATATTTTCCTTCCATTTTCAATTCAAAAACGGATACTGAAATTAGTCAGTCGATTGAAGTAGTTACAGAATATATAAGCAATTTTGAAAATAACCAAAACAGAGATTTAATACTTTTAAAATTAAAATCTGAATTCAGTATTTGGAAAAGCGTAAAAAAAGCGATACAGATGGTATCGGTTTATATTCGTCTTGCGATGAAAATATATTTGCTTTATTAAAAAAATGCCTACAAGTTTTGGTCACTCTACCCGTTAGTGTAGCTTCAGCTGAAAGAAGCTTCTCTCTGCGGCGCCTTAAAACCTGGCTTCGTTCAACAATGGGTCAGGATCGTTAGTTGGACTATCACTTCTGTTTATACACAGAGACATTCAAGTAAATGTAGACCATATTATAAATAGATTTGCAAATAATAAAAATAGACGACTTGATTTTACGTTATAATTTTTTTCATTTCATGTTTTCTGGTCATGCGAGTATGTTATGCCCAAGAAAATATTTTTGTTTTTTTTTTTGTTATGTTTTCATTTATAAGCTTTTGTTTTATTAATGTTTTTAAAATGTGTTTATTATTTATTATACATGTAAAAGTTGTTCTTTTTAAATTTACTTGTATTATATGTTTTTTTTGTTTTGTTTTTAAATTATATCAGAAATAAAGTCAAGATTTTCACTACCCCCCCCCCCCCAAACTTAAACTCTGGATGCGCCACTGACATACAGGTATATTGGACAACTGTCACTATAACTAAACTTGTAAACAACTAGATTGAAATAAGATTGAAATGTAGACACAATTTGTCAGCGGAAAGAGCCCTCGTATCAATCAGATAAATCCATTGATAAAGTTTAAGATATTAAAAGTACGGGTTTTAAAAAATATAGAGGCCCTTTAAAGGCGAAAGATTTTTTCTATCGGTAAAAATAAAGGTGTTAAATAAAATACATGTGGCACTCAGGGACTGCCGCGGTAAAGCTATTGCATAGCATTTTTTATCAACTTATGCAATTATAATTATTTATTTTATTTATGCAGTATTTTTTTTCTTTGATATTAATTCAAGTAACACTTTTTGAGCGTGGTGACCGATAAGAAAACAATTTTTTCTTTTATTGAATAAATGAGAAGTTAATATTGTTTAAAATATTTTTATTATCTTACAATACATGTAGGTTATTCGGGAATTTTTATCATTGAAACTATAGGTTTATAGTAACTGAAATAAGATACATAAGTTTGAGACTTGATATCCTCTAAATATCTGGAAAATACCGCGTCAATGGTGGTTTCATATTTTGTTGTGGATTCTTGTGGATCATTATTCATTTTCAAATTCAGTTTTTCCGATATTGTGTCTAAAAGAGATAGAATCAGTTATGAGCAGTTAGCAGCTAGTCTACACGCATACATCTAGTCGCACGCACACAAACACCTTGCCGAAGTCTGCCGAACTGCAACAATGTTAGACGATGCACGGCTTTCAACGCCGCACCGCTGTGCCGGTCGGAGTGGGGGTGTTAGGTTTATTTTCGTTACGGAATTTCTTTTTCGAATATTCGATTTTTCGATTTTCATTTATTGAATAAATGAGAAGTTTAACGCCGCACCGCTGTGCCGGTCGGAGTGGGGGGGGGGGTGTTTTTTTTCGTTGCGGACGTACGGAATTTCTTGATTTGGTCGCCGCGCTCGAAGCTATGCAATAGCTTAAAAAAAAACGAAAATCGTCAGGTTATTATCAAATATCTCGGGAACCGGACCTGATGTTTTAATTTTGAAAAAAACAATAAATGCGCCTTTTCTCCATTTAACCAACATTGTATCTATACCTAGCTCCAAAATTCCCATATTGTTTTATTAAATTTTCGTAGTCCTGTATGCAGAAGGTCGTAAGTATGGCACAATAAGAAAAGTCGATAAATAAATATACATAACCAATATATTATCATAATATCTGATATACGTGATTTTTATATCTGATAAATAAAATATACCCACCAATCAATCTACAGATATATAATAAACACATATTAGAATTTGTTTATAGAAAATGCAGTTGTTATTAAAAACATTAAAAACGAAGTGCTATGCGCTTCACACCTAAGTTCACTTGCCAAGAATTCGACATAGATAAAATAATCTCATTCGTATACCTAAAAATACAAACAGATCGAAATTATAATATACGAGTCTAGACATGATCGATAAAAAATGGAAAACACCAGAAAATCCGTATTCAGAAAAAATCGCAGCAAAAGAAAGAAGTGAAAAATATTGAATAGAAAAGTGACGTAGTTAATAAGATAGAAACTATTTTTTGTTTTCTAAAATCGTGCCAAATTAAAAATCACGTTTCTATAATATGTTCCACTTTTCTGAAAAAATATTCGACTTTACATAAAATAGTGATGTATAAGTGAAAAATATGCCAGGTTTAACATTTTTCGTAAAATTATGGATATGTCGATCGATGTTAAGGCACACGTTAACGATATGTGCCATTTTAAATTTTAACAATGATATAAATTTAAGAGCACCCCCACGAAGGCAATCTAAACCGAACAAAATCGACGTCTATTGGAACATTCCGACTTTTCAATGTGAATCACAGAAGTTGAATTTTACCGCTCTAGCTGATAAATATGGCTTTATACAAAATCCAAACAATAAATTTTGGGGTAAGAACATAAATATTTTGTACGACCCCGGTAATTTTCCGGCAATTTTAAAAAATACAAGTACTACCGTTAAAAGGAATGGTGGTGTACCACAGGAAGGAAATTTGACTGACCATTTAAAAGTTTTTAATGAATTTTTGGATACGATGGTACCGGATCAAACATTTTCAGGTGAGTTTTTAGTTTTATAATAGTTATTTAAGCAATATCCATTTATCCATTCATCAGCAATTAGAATATTAAAATATTAGGTTGAAAAAGTTCTGAAGAAGCCCTGTTTTAGTCCTAAAGTACACCACTCATCATCAATTAGAAATAAGCTTAATATTATGCTGAATAAGTTCTACATGGCTTATTTTTCTACTATTGTTCAGTAGTTTAAAATTATGTGTCCATTGATATAGCGCTTAAACAGTTCGCTTATTCATTCGCTTCTTCAGAAATATGAACCAAGCTAAATGTAACGTTTATTTATTTCAAACAGTTTATTATTTTAATTTATTTACACTAAATACACTAATTTATTTATACTCGAATACTATACTAATTTATATGGACATTAAATGAGCCGTTTATTTTGAAAGTGGCTTAAGTCCATTTATACTTAAATTGAGATATCTAAGGCTTTGTGTAAATTTTGTTTAACTGCCTTAAATAAACATACTGATTATTCAGCTAGTGCAATTGTCCAAAAACTGAGGTAGACTTGTTAAATACCAATTAATTAAAATTACCTTCATCACTGCTTTCGAACATCATCGATAATGAATATCTTAATTTAAGTATAAATGGACTTAGGCAACTTTCAAAATAAACGGCTCAAATATATTGATCTGCTCACAGCGATGTCTCAACTTGAACTAACTAACTGCAACAGCAAAACAGCCTATTTATATAAAAATTTGGCGACTCCAAATGTTCTCGTATTTGTCAAAGCTTTCTACGAAAACTCTAGCCGTCTATCATTTTATAAACTCTAGAACTTTACCAGTAGACTGATGTTTCTTCTAATGGGCTTTGTCATGTGCTTATCTTTAGGCGTTTCGGAGGTTAATTAGTGTCTTTGAATATTCTTGGTAATTGAACAAGAGGAACAGAAGAGATTAGAGCATAACCGCACTGGTAGAAAATGGCTTGCATTACATAAAGAATTGATAATTCGGTTTTGTTATATAGTTACCACTTTCATTAGTTCAATTGATTAAGGAACTCGCATTTATAGAAAATCGTTTATTAATAATGCAATTCAAACCCTTTTATGAGTGAACCATTGAAATCAGGGCTTAAGTGGGGAAGGGATGATTATAATCTCACGCAAGCCATTTTCGACCAGTCCGGTCCTGCCCTCTATTCTCCGTTGTCGCCAGCGTGTCTGGTCGATGTGGTCGTTGAGTCTGCTACGAAAAAGCTTTAGAAGTGATGGAAAATGATGGAATCTGCGGGAAACGTTGTTGATTCTGGTCTCGGCTAGTCTAGAACGACTGGAAACACCGATAAAAAGAACTGGGTCGCCACATCTACATATAAATAGCGCAACTTTGTCGATATGAGTTATGTTGAGAATGGGGTGTTAATACACTGAGACTTAAAAGATCTATTGTGTCCCCTTCTGTCGCTGATACAGCAAGGAAATGTTTCGATGCCTATAGCGACCCTTGCTTGTAATCCAATCTTATCAAGGAAGTGTATGATTTAGAGTGGCTTCAAGTTAGGTAAATCTTCTTGTATTTGATAAGCTCCTAGGTATAGTGTCCTTTGATTATGGAGTGCTATACATTCAGTCAGAATGTGAATAGAGGTTTATCATTAATATTTATTTAACAAGTAGTAAAAGTAGACATTTGGCAACAAAATTTAACATATCGAGCATTTGTTTATCTACGTCGGACACGTCTGTCCTACTACATTTACGTACATTGAATCACGTGATCAAATATTTACATCTCAGATCTTAGATAAAAGAAACTCTCAGATACATCCGATGTGGATATTTATTCAAACGCAGCAAATTAATGTTAAATAGCCCACTTAAAGGTATTCAATTTTATGTATTTTTGTATAAATCACTCAAAAAATGTGAATATCACGATTTACAAACACTTCCAACTTTTATCTAGTCCACAAAATCAAATCTTTTTTGGAGTTAATCAATAAAACCTATTAGACTAATTGAACTGTAATCGATTGAAGTGCTAGAAAAAGGTGGGTCTTGTCATTAGATGTGCGAGCTACGGAGTAATTATCAGTGGATTTATTATTTTCTCATAGTAAAATCAGTATTCACCGTGTCCCACGTAAGGCGGGCATTACAACTTTATGGAGAATAAATTAATTTGTATTTTCGCCATTTTCTGAGTATACATAATCGAATATGCTCTTTTGAATTAAAATAAAATGAACTCTGTGCAACTTCCGGTTATACCGGAAGTGACCACTAACGTCGTTATTTTAAAGGGAATACCCCATATTTTTTTTTAATTTTAGATTCAGCATGAAATTCTGTAAACAACGATACCCCATTTGCCTATTCTAGTTATAGCGGATTTGGCGTTATTCAATTTTTTTCTACATTTTTAGTCGCCGGTAGACATTTTCTTAAAGTCGTCTATCTCAGGTACTATATCTATCAGATACTTAAAATTTTAACCAGAGGTAGTAGATGGGATGTACTTCTTGAGAATATTTAGTTATTCATTATTTGTTGTACGGGGTGTTTGCAAATTATTTTTAAAAATGAAATTTTTTAAACATAAAAATCTTTTTTATTTTAAATTGAACACCCTATATATTTTTTAAATTTTAGATTCAGCATGAAATTCTGTAAACAATGATACCCCATTCGCCTATTCTAATTATAGTGTATTTGGCGTTATTCAGTTTTTTATAAACTTCTATATGCCGGCAGACATTTGCTTTTTTAAATTTACTTGTACATCGTTTGTTCGACTGTGTGTTTGGAAATTATTTTAAAAAATAAATATTTTAAAAATGAAATTTTTTTTTATTTTAAATGGAAAATCCTGTATATTTTTATTTCATTTTGTTCAGAAAATTATTCTTCATTGATCTTCATTTGCACTATTAATTCCCTATAATTATCTCTCGCCAATTTTAAAAAAATTTAAATTTAAAATTTACGCATGCAACTACATAATATAGTATAGTTTTACATTTTAATTTTTTATCTTAGTATGCCGTGGAAATATGCTAAACAACAATCTGTCAACAAACTGAATTGTCATATTTCTATGTATTTAAGTTGTGTATTTTTTGCGTTCAAAATATGGAAAATATGGAAAATATTGAAGAATATACCAACCAAGATATTCTTAATTTATTTTACATTCATGGAGAATGTAATCGAATCAAAAGTAGAACCTGCCGCATGTTTAATGAACGATACCCTCATTTACCACCAATGAACAGACAGAAATTTGATAGAATCGAAGCTAACTTTTTGAATAATTTTAAACAAAACCCGGGAAGAAACCGTCAACATTATGTCCGAGATGAAGAAGTTAATCTAATTAACGTATTAGGGTATTTTACTGCGTATCCTCACGCCTCCATTAGAATGGCTCAAGATAATTTAAATATTAGTCGAGGGTCAATACAACGAATTTTAGCACTAAATAAATGGCATCCCTATGCACAAAGAAAAGTTCACGAGTTGCGAGATGGTGATCAAATACCTAAGACGAACTGAATTATGCGAATGGTTATTGGTACGAATTCAAGAAGATCCCGAGATTTTAAACAAAATTTTGTGGTCAGACCAGTCGAAATTTACACGTAAAGGGATCATCAATCGCAAGAGCAATCTCATTTCTGGGCAAACGAAAATCCACATTTTTATCGTGAAGCACAATTTCAGTACGAATTTAGTTTTAATGTGTTTGCAGTGATCGGTTTTGGAAGAGCTTTTTATTACATTTATAATGAAAGACTGACCTCAGAAAGATACATTAGAATTCTTAGAGAAGTAGTTGCCGACATTTTAAACCAGCTACCAAATAATAATTTTTGGTACCAGTTGAATGGTGCCCCAGCACATTCAACATACTATGTAAATCAAGAAATTACAGCACTCTTTGAAGACCGATGGATAGGTCCAAATGGTCCTTGGCTTTGGCCTGCAAGATCGCCAGATCTAACTCCTGTTGATTTTTTTATGGGGTCATATTAAAAATTTAGTGTACTCTACCCAAATTAATACTAAAGAAGAATTAGAGCAAAGAGTTCGGAATGCCTTTAACGAGTTAGATGGTGAAATGATTCGTAAAGCAACAACTAATCATGTTGAAAAAAGATTGTTAAAATGTTTAGAAGCTAACAGGGGGCATTTTGAACATTTGATAAAATGATTTTTTTAATCCATGTGCTTTTAATAAAAACTGTTTTTAGTTAGTATGTACCTTATCATTAAAAAAATTTAAACTTTTTAAACGACATATTTTGTTGCAGAAAACTGTAAATTTTTTATCCAACAGAAATAGTACCTGAGACAGTCGACTTTAAGAAAATGCTAACCGGCGCGACGACTAAAAATTAAAAAAAAAATGAATAACGCCAGTCGAAAAAACGATGTACAAGTAAATTTAAAAAAGCAAATGTCTGCCGGCATATAAAAGTTTATAAAAAACTGAATAACGCCAAATACACTATAATTAGAATAGGCGAATGGGGTATCATTGTTTACAGAATTTCATGCTGAATCTAAAATTTAAAAAATATATAGGGTGTATATTATTCAAAAAGTTAGCTTCAATTCTATCAAATTTCTGTCTGTTCATTGGTGGTAAATGAGGGTATCGTTCATTAAACATGCGGCAGGTTCTACTTTTGATTCGATTACATTCTCCATGAATGTAAAATAAATTAAGAATATCTTGGTTGGTATATTCTTCAATATTTTCCATATTTTCCATATTTTGAACGCAAAAAATACACAACTTAAATACATAGAAATATGACAATTCAGTTTGTTGACAGATTGTTGTTTAGCATATTTCCACGGCATACTAAGATAAAAAATTAAAATGTAAAACTATACTATATTATGTAGTTGCATGCGTAAAATTTAAATTTAAATTTTTTAAAATTGGCGAGAGATAATTATAGGGAATTAATAGTGCAAATGAAGATCAATGAAGAATAATTTTCTGAACAAAATGAAATAAAAATATACAGGATTTTCCATTTAAAATAAAAAAAAATTTCATTTTTAAAATATTTATTTTTTAAAATAATTTCCAAACACACAGTCGAACAAACGATGTACAAGTAAATTTAAAAAAGCAAATGTCTGCCGGCATATAAAAGTTTATAAAAAACTGAATAACGCCAAATACACTATAATTAGAATAGGCGAATGGGGTATCATTGTTTACAGAATTTCATGCTGAATCTAAAATTTAAAAAATATATAGGGTGTTCAATTTAAAATAAAAAAGATTTTTATGTTTAAAAAATTTCATTTTTAAAAATAATTTGCAAACACCCCGTACAACAAATAATGAATAACTAAATATTCTCAAGAAGTACATCCCATCTACTACCTCTGGTTAAAATTTTAAGTATCTGATAGATATAGTACCTGAGATAGACGACTTTAAGAAAATGTCTACCGGCGACTAAAAATGTAGAAAAAAATTGAATAACGCCAAATCCGCTATAACTAGAATAGGCAAATGGGGTATCGTTGTTTACAGAATTTCATGCTGAATCTAAAATTAAAAAAAAAATATGGGGTATTCCCTTTAAAATAACGAAGTTAGTGGTCACTTCCGGTATAACCGGAAGTTGCACAGAGTTCATTTTATTTTAATTCAAAAGAGCATATTCGATTATGTATACTCAAAAAATGGCGAAAATACAAATTAATTTATTCTCCATAAAGTTGTAATGCCCGCCTTACGTGGGACACGGTGTATAAGACAAATAAGCTCATATCTTATAAATTCAATTTTTATGTGCAATGTCGACGGTGATATGTGATTGTACAGGGTGATTCATTAAGGGTGGTGTATCAGAATATCTTGAAGTAGACTTTTTTTTAAGAAACGCAAAAACAGGTCGATTTTTATTTCAAGGGGGACACCTTTCTATAATATTCTCAACTGTCATATGTTATTCCTCTCTCTTACGTCAATCTAACTAATACAATTTAAATAGGAAAAGTACCAAGTATAACACATCGTCGGAAAGGTAATTTTATGGGGAATTCAGCAATATAACTGTTTATGTCTTTTTATCATGTGATGAGTGCAAGCGCAGCTGCCATGTTGAAATAGCGGTAATTCAAAAGTTTCGTACTGTTTTGATCAATAATGGCTGGAAAAGCAATATTATCTCTACAGACAAATCAGTCATTAGAAAAAAATCTTTGCTGGTGATTCACTTTTTTATAATTATGTGAAAGCTCATAGTTGTGAGCAATTGAACAGGTGCTTGAAGGCTCATGGACGTTCGCAAAAACGGAAAATAAATATAACTATATTTTAATTAAATATGGCAACCAACTATTAGTATTTGCAAAAACGCTTTAATTTACATGAAAGTTAATCACGAGTATAATTAATAAAATAAATTATTTAATGCTTTGAGGATGACAATTCTATTGTGTTTCTTTCAAAAAAAAATCTACTTCAAAATATTCTGAGATACGGCCGGTCGCCACCCTTAATGAATCACCCTGTATATGTATACTCGCAGAAAGAAAAGATCTCTAAAAATAAAACAAAAATATGGAATTTGAAAAATAAAATTGGGGTTGATTCTTTAAGGGGTTAATTTGTATCCATAATGTAAAAGAAACAATATTTTTGTAAAATGTTGCAAAAATAATAAATAAATAATTAATAATATGTGTGGTGAGTTGCGATTGTATAAAAAAATGGGGATGTGGATGGGCATGCGGTCTCAATGGAATATAATCCAGGAATAGACGTTTTTTAAATGTTCGGTATTCAACGTCCAAATATATTCTAGAATTGGACGTCCACTAAATGGTCAAAAGTGTGCCGTTTGTATACTTCACTGGACGTCCATTGGAAGTCGGAAGTACAGAAAAAACTAATTTTTGGACGTCCATACATCCAAAATTGTATATCGAATGGACGTCCAATGGACCTATTTGTGCTGTCTGGGCTGTTAAAAAATGCTTGTTATTTTTAAACAATAGAAATTGTCTTTATTAACCACCAGACAAAATAAAAATAATTCATTACAAAAACTTGTATATGACTAATGTATATAAATAAATAGAATAAATAATTAATTAGTTGTTGGTTAGTAGACACAACATCAACCAGACTGTTCTTCCTCAAAAGCCTTGTAAACAAACAAAAAACATTAAAACATTTAAAAAATTATTAAAAACATTAAAAAACATTAAAAAACATTAAAAAACATTAAAAAAACATTAAAAAACATTAAAAAAACATTAAAAACATTAAAAAAACATTAAAAAACATTAAAAAACATTAAAAAACATTAAAAAAACATTAAAAAAACATTAAAAAACATTAAAAAACATTAAAAAACATTAAAAAACATTAAAAAACATTAAAAAACATTAAAAAACATTAAAAAACATTAAAAAACATTAAAAAACATTAAAAAAAAACATTAAAAAACATTAAAAAACATTAAGAAACATTAAAAAACATTAAAAAACATTAAAAAACATTAAAAAACATTAAAAAACATTAAAAAACTTTAAAAAACATTAAAAAACATTAAAAAAACATTAAAAAACATTAAAAAACATTAAAAAACATTAAAAAACCTAAAAAAAAATTACAAAACATTAAAAAACATTAAAAAACATTAAAAAACATTAAAAAAACATTAAAAAACATTAAAAAACATTAAAAAACATTAAAAAACATTAAAAAAAACATTAAAAAACATTAAAAAACATTAAAAAACATTAAAAAACATTAAAAAACATTAAAAAACATTAAAAAACATTAAAAAACATTAAAAAACATTAAAAAACATTAAAAAACATTAAAAAACATTAAAAAACATTAAAAAAACATTAAAAAACATTAAAAAACATTAAAAAACATTAAAAAACATTAAAAAACATTAAAAAACATTAAAAAACATTAAAAAAACATTAAAAAACATTAAAAAAACATTAAAAAACATTAAAAAACATTAAAAAACATTAAAAACATTAAAAAACATTAAAAACCATTAAAAAACATTAAAAAAACATTAAAAAACATTAAAAAAAAACATTAAAAAACATTAAAAAACATTAAAAAAAAAACATTAAAAAAAAACATTAAAAAACATTAAAAAACATTAAAAAACATTAAAAAACATTAAAAAACATTAAAAAACATTAAAAAACATTAAAAAACATTAAAAAACATTAAAAAACATTAAAAAACATTAAAAAACATTAAAAAACATTAAAAAAACATTAAAAAACATTAAAAAACATTAAAAAACATTAAAAAACATTAAAAAACATTAAAAAACATTAAAAAACATTAAAAAACATTAAAAAACATTAAAAAACATTAAAAAACATTAAAAAACATTAAAAAACATTAAAAAACATTAAAAAACATTAAAAAACATTAAAAAACATTAAAAAACATTAAAAAACATTAAAAAACATTAAAAAACATTAAAAAACATTAAAAAACATTAAAAAACATTAAAAAACATTAAAAAACATTAAAAACATTAAAAAACATTAAAAAACATTAAAAAACATTAAAAAACATTAAAAAACATTAAAAAACATTAAAAAACATTAAAAAACATTAAAAAACATTAAAAAACATTAAAAAACATTAAAAAACATTAAAAAACATTAAAAAACATTAAAAAACATTAAAAAACATTAAAAAACATTAAAAAACATTAAAAAACATTAAAAAAACATTAAAAAACATTAAAAAACATAAAAACATTAAAAAAACAATAATTTCCATAAACGAACATTAAAAAAACACATTTTATTTAATCATCAACTAAAATAATAAAAATGTGTTTTTTAAATTAAGGTTTTTTATTTTAAATGTTCAAGAGTTATAAAGTGAATAAATAAAGTAAATAATTTATCAAAAAGAGCCATTGACATACTTTTAAATGATGGTCCGGAAGTTGGTTATATTGCGTTACAAGGTGAGTTCTAAACTGAAATAATGTTTTTTTCTTCTAATATTTACGTTATGCATATCTGATCGATATATACTCGTATATTTTTTTAATAATATAAGTAGGAATTCCATTTAATACATTTTTAAGGAGTATTAGATATACACTGAGCCAACGTGTAGTAATTATTATTGATTACAAAACAATGGAATTCGTAACAAAAGTGTGTGCTTCCGAGTTTGTCTTAGTAGAAGAAACCAAACAGCTACATGGATTTGTAAAACTGCGATCAATCATGACGAACCTGCTCTGGTGTGTAAATGAATGAACAGTACTAGACAGAAAAAACCCATATACATTATTTACTTTTGAAAACATTTTTGATCGTGTGCCGAAACGAAGATTACTACACAAGTTAGAACATCTTGGTTTACGTGGTGATTTACTTAAATGGATTGAGTCATTCTTAACTGACAGAAAATACTGCATTAAAGTTAAAAATTTGCATTCATTTGAAAGGTCAATCCTACAATGATCTAGGTATTATATGTATAACGGAAAATAGAAAAAAAAAATATATAGGTAATCGAATATTTTCCATTTAGAATTCTCTACCGTATGTAACTGGGTCAAATTTTTTGATGTCACATACAAGATTTTTTTAATTTCTGCAGTCTTCTTCTAACATAAACAGATTTTAAACAAGGACCATAAACATAATATCAGAGGTTTGCATGTGAAATGATCAATGAATCTCACTCATGTTGTTTAATTCCATCCTTAAAACATGTCTGTTCTTTTAAATAATTTTATTTTGAGTTTCCCATACGCTTTTTGAAGGATAAGAAATACATGATTAGAGAACCTTACTTTATTTTTGTTGGTCTTTAAATTTGAGGTACGATGGAGATGGAGAGTCACCAGTGTATTAGTTGGTATATAGGTAAATTTAAATAGAATATACGGAGAACGTTTTGGAAAAAGTTTCAGCTTTTCCCTTAGCGGATGTGATAATTCTTCTACCATTAGTAGTGAATGGTCAGGTCAACTGATCATTCCTCTTAAAACTTGACATTTTCAATAAGTACTCATTTAAAAATTGAAACAAAATTTGTTTTAGTCAATGTACATACTACATTGAATGAGATAAGGGTCATTAGGAAAAGTTTCAAAAAATTATTACACATATTAAACGACTCCAACTTCACCATATTTCGAGTTACCTACAAAATATAACTCATCAATCAACAAAAAGATCTTTGCTACATGTTCAATTTTTTTTAGGTGTTGGAATTATAGATTTCGAAAGTTGGAGACCGATTTTTCGCCAAAATTTCGGGACATTATCGGACTATCGAACACTGTCGATATCTATAGAAAAACAAAAACACCCTACGTGGCCTAATAATCAATTAGAAAAAGAAGCAACTAGAAGATTTGAAAGCAGTGCACGAAAATTTATGGAAAACACCCTATTAGCGGCTAAAAATGCCAGACCTTATGCCATTTGGGGATATTACGCTTATCCATACTGCTTTAATATGTCGCCAAATAATAAGAGAAAACAGTGTCCGAAAGAAGTTTTAGCAGAAAATGACAGGTAAATATCTTTATTTTAATCCTTTTGTAAGCTATGACCAATATATTATACTACCAGTAACATTAACATCCTTTTTTGAAAAATTTAAAAATCTAATATACTATTTAAACTTTAGTTCATAGGGAAATACACTTCTTTCTTTTATTCTTAACAAGTTAAAATATGATGTTCTATTTTCTCATCTGTATTAATATTATGTACATCTTATATACTATATTTTATGGAGGTTATGAATGAAAACATGTGATCGAAATAGGATAAGATCTTGTACTGAAATCTGGATATCGTTCTGGCTGTCAATGCTAAATTAACTATAACAGCAACTTTAAGCAACATAATTATTTCACTTTCTTGTAATGCATTCTTACACTTTTTTTTATTTTAGACAAAAATGGCTGTTTCAGCGGGTAGATAATTTTTATCCATCCTTATACTTCGAAAAAGTGAGATTGAGTGCAAATGACAAGATGCAAATGATTGAGGGACGTATTGAGGAATCAATGAGAATCATAAAAAATATTAGTAAGCGGAAAAATATCATTCCATATTTTTGGTTCAAATACCAGGATAAACAACAGGAATTTGTATCAAAGGTAAAACATATATACTAAAACTACAAGCACTGCTCCTGAGGAGCAACCACTCCTAAAAGACAATGGCATGGGCGTGGCCAGAATTTTTTTCAGGGTGACGAAAGTACAAATGGGTGAATCTATTCTTAAAACATGATAAGATCCGATCATTTAAGTTTATTCTCAATAACTGGTTGACACAAATTTCAATTTTAAAAGTTTGCTTCATTATTTTGCAAATTTCTAGGGACGAGAACTGCCCCTCTTGATTTTTGGTGGCGGCCATAGACAGTGCTATTTATAATAATAACAACTCTCCCTAATTCACCCCTTATGAATGAATTTCAATCACTGAAACCGACAGCTAGAGCGAGTTGTGTAGGGGAAGGGACGGTTATTATTATTATTATTATTTGCCGTGGCACTCCGGGGCGACTTAAAGATGATTGATGGCGCCATTTGACTTACAGGTGAAGAAAACCCACCCACCATCATCGAAAGCGATAACGCATGGCGATTTTTATAATCTGGATGTCATATTAACAGAAATTAAATTTCTGCTAATGCAGTATATCCATCCAATCCTATAGAACCATGCATATAAATTCACATTGTCTTCTGTAGGACTCGAAACCCGTGTCTGTTTTATCACAAAATTGGCTCGCAAATGAATGCGGCGCCGTAGACACGTAAGCTACCGTAGCAACAAAACCTGCAAAATCAAATGATTATAGGCTATCACTGGACTGAACAGTTATCAAAATAAATAGTCGATTATCGATTAATCGAAAATAATAGATTAATCAATCTATTAATCGATTATTTTGCCCTCTTCTCTCTGGAATACTGAGATATATTAGAAGTTGCTTTCGCATTAACAATTCAGAATTGATAATGAATCGGGCATGCGTGCAAAATATGAATTATTAGTAGTTCTGAATCAATTTACGATTGTTTTACCGCGAACGAAGCTATTAACTACACTTAATACAAACCCAAATTAAAAAACAGATTTAAAAAAAGTTATTAAAATATATTGTTTTAATATTTTAAACTATAATTATTTTATTTTAAGAGCAAGCTAGTGTGATTGGGTGTTTCGTCTAAAAATTACTCCTCAAAAAACAAGAAAATAAAAATAAATAAAAACTTAAAAATATTTAATTAATTTTCAAAGAAAGTTGTTATCCACATTTTTATTAGATTAAAAGAAAATTTAATTTTTTTGTATTTCCTTTAAAGTCGATTATTAGATTAAATGATTAATCGAAAATAATCGAGAATAATCGATTAATTGAAAATAGTCAATTAATGATAAGGAATTGAAAAGTTTTACTAAACTATTTTTGTTAGATTCTGACCATACTCAAAAACTATACAACAAAAATGAGATAAAAACAAAATAGATTGATTCAAACGTAAAATTAATTATTTTTGCAGGAAGATCTCTTTAATTCCTTCAGTGTCCTGGCGAGTTCGAATATAAATGGACTGATTATTTGGGGTAGTAGTAATGATGTAAATACAAAGAAAAAGTGCTTTGAGCTTTACCAGTACATAGACAATTTACTAGGACCGTTGTTGGTTCACATCTTTTAATTTATTTATTGATAATAGTGATATAAATTGTTGATGATTGCTTGAGAAACACTGCCATTGTTATTAAATTTGTTGTTATACTGTTAGTCTTTTTTATTTTTAAATTAAATTGTATGGTGCTACTGGGTTCTGCAGAACAAATTATGTACATATCAGAGATTAGGGACATAAAGATTGGAAACGCAACGACCCCCTCAGAGTAAGTAAGTAGTAAAGAGAGGACAGTAAACAATGTTTGTGTCGCCATGATAATATGGTCGAGAATTCTAATTAGAGAGAAATAGATTAATATCTCTATCTCTTTGTTTGTATTTGTCAGTTTGACAAAGCTTTTCTCAGACAATTATTCCAGTGTTTAATTTAAATTTGTTCGTGTTGTGGTGTTAAAAGTAATTGTTATTAATATTATATTCATAACAAAAAAGTCATATTTTGTTTTCACTTCATTAAAACATTTTATTTTATATTCTACTTGGTCAACATTTTCGCATTTAAAATGACCCAGCGAAATTGTTTTACGGTACGCTACTGCTGAGAATTCAAAAACGAGTGAGAAAGCCTTCATTAGAAAGAGAGATACTGATTATATGATAGCGACATTAATATTGTATAACTTTATGCAGTGGTGGCCTATCTGCTATTATATTATCTAAGACGACCCCAGCAACGATGGCGTCATCTAGCGTCTCAGATGTTAACTACAGATCTACGTCGTTTGTAGAGAGACCAGTGTTGTCAAATATTTTTTTGAGAGATCGTACGAGTAGAAAAATAGTATTTCGACAAAAAAATTGTACAATAAATACATGCATAACATAATATAACTTAAATGGAATGAAAAAATAAAAAAAAACTGGCATGATAATTTATTTACGTTTACAACGCAAAAAAAAACTAAAGAAAATACATGAAACTTTAAATTAACATAAGTAATCAATGACAATCACTTAAAACTGATTAAAATTTTGAATGAAAGCTTTTCTTATGCTGTGATAGTCAGTGTACAAAATTACCATGGTCAAAATCACGATAAGAAATTACGAACGGCCGATGAATCTTTGCAAGTAGTTTCTGATTTTTATTGTTTTATGTTCTGAAGTTGTTGCAGATATTTAAATAAACCATGGAGGTAGTATTCAACCCAAAGAAGTAGAGAGGGTAGAA
This sequence comes from Psylliodes chrysocephalus, assembly GCA_927349885.1. Classification (NCBI taxonomy): domain Eukaryota; kingdom Metazoa; phylum Arthropoda; class Insecta; order Coleoptera; family Chrysomelidae; genus Psylliodes; species Psylliodes chrysocephalus. Next base: position 24,874,616 of record OV651821.1, read on the forward strand.
CGATAAGGTACCGTCTGCGCATCCATCACGAGTGTAGAAATTATGCGTGATTCAGCCTTCCACTCTTACACACGTAAATGACAAGGAGAGGTTGCCCTAAAGCACTGTAAACAAATTCCAGGATCGACTTTATTCAGCGATTATGTTCATGTTCAGCTCTGTTTTTTGTTTGTGTTTTGGCTGTTGTAAGCTTTTTTGGCGTCAATTCTTTGTTATCTTGCTTATATTTATGATTTTTTATGCTTTTATTCCGATTTAGTATTAAATTATACTTGTTAATTATTTTTCGATGCACTATTTTATAATTGTTGCACAATATGTTGTTAAACCGTCCCTGAATTTTGTTTACAAAATGTGCAAAACGAAATTGTGCATAGTGTCCAGACTTTTTCATTGACAGTTATCATTCTACCCCTCTCCACTTCATTGATTCAACCTCATTGAAATAAACCTCCTAAAAAAGTGAAGATCGTATATATTTTTACATACGATCTCACTGATGCAATCGTACATCGCCATCGTACAGAGAGTTAAAAAATCGTATAAATACGATTTAAATCATACGGTTGGCAACACTGAGACAGACAGTAGACGTGGACAGTTTGTAAAAATAAATGTCAGTTTTATGTATATCGAAGAATCCTGAATTTAAATTTAAAATTTTGAGTTCATGATTGTGTTATCCTCTAGATGAACTAAGCGAAATAGTTGTGGCTGGTTTTGTGTAAAATTTAAGGACAGTAATTATATTTTTGTAATATTACAATAAGTCGGAGAACGTATTGCATTAGTAACACATGCCACATGAACAAATTTAACAACCCCAATATGGCTTGAAAACGTTAGAAAAAGGATTTGATATAGGAAGAAAAATATCTGAATTCCCATTATTGAATTTGCACTCAACCTTTTTAAATAAGATACCAAAATAAGAACAAAAAAGCAGTGTTACAAATAACAATCAAAAATTTAAAAATATTTGTCATGAATATAGATTTACAATAATTAATCGATAATAGACTGTAAGTGTAGTATTCTTTTTAATAAATAATTTAGCGTAATTACATTGTTTAAGTTTATTTACAAGAACATGAGAGTGCAGTCGATATTTATGCAACCTTTATTATCAGGTTTTTGAATCTCCCGCTGTGTTGTTTGATATCGATGAAAGCGCCACATAGTGGGTCAGATGTTAACTGCAATAAAGCTGGTCGTTGTTTAGCATTGGCTTCTTATGGACGTTTCCTATCTTTATCTCCCTTATCTCTGGTACATGTGTTGGGATCGCAGCGCCGTCTATTGTTGACAATCGAACTACTCCAAAACAGATATGTATTTTGTAGTTTTGTGTATATTTTGTTTTATATTGTGCTTTTTAAAGAAAAAAAGTCTTTCCTTTTTCCAGATTTATATTATTTGAATAACTTTTTGTTTAAAATTAAGGTCACAGTACGTCAACCCCTGCTTTGCTTGATTACTACATATTTAGAACTTTGTGAGTGGCTTAATTTTTACTACACTTTTCCTCGACGAAACATATATAATCCGGAATTAATTATGTGGTAATTAGAAACCATGACTTCATTATTTTGACATGTTACAGCCGGTGTACTCATCGATCGCCGAATTAATTCTGCTGGTCAAGCCTTTTTTCGCGTTTATTATTAAATGATCTTTCAATTGCGCTGCAAAAAAAGAACAACTTTTGTTGTAGCCGACTTGTTCTTGAAGAACCAAACTGATGATTGTTACTTTTTTTCGGGATCATATGTTTCATCGCCTGTAATGATGTTGTACACCAAATTAGACGATCCATAGTGAAAGCAATCTATGGTCTTCTTTTCGAACTAAAGTCAGGTTGAAGGGAATGTAAAATCTTTAAAGTTGCTTGAATGTTTCTACAAGTGATGTTCCGAATTAGATCAATATTTTTTATGTAACTGCCGTTTTTGGCTTAGGAACTCGAAAACTGTCATTTAAGGAAAGTCGTCCACGTTGAAATTTATTTTATCAACGCTCTACGGTAGAGAAGGAACACGACTTGTCACCAAGCACTCGATTGAATTTCTCAAAACATCATTTACGATTTAAGCAGCCACGCTTGAAATTGTAAAAAATCACAGTCCGATAATATGATCTTATTCATTTCCATCACTTATTGGCAAAAGGATTACTTTTAACTTATATAACTTACAATCTGGTATATTTGACAACTGTCACTAACTAAACTTGTAAACAACTAAATTAAAAAGACACACAAAATTTGTTGTAAAAATATCATCGCATACTAGACACATGTAACAAACAAAGACCACTGAGCGGCGCAATACCTATTCCGTTGCTTCGCGCACGATGCATCAAGCTTTAGCAGAGCAATGGACGACGGAGGAAGACCCAAAGAAAGATGAAGCAATCATGTAGACGGACATAGAAAAACTTGGGATCAGAGTGTGAAGGAAAATTACCTATCAAGCCCCGGAACCGTAAGACTCACAGTCTAGGATGTCGTATATGAATAGCGGGTGTTGTTCAACTGAAATTATATTAAGGTGCATCCAGACTTGATTATTTTAACCCGAATAAACAGGGCACATATATTATTGAGGCCTACGCTTGCCGTTTAAATACAGTGTGTGAGGTTCTACTGAAATCAAATTACCTACTCCCAATGATATTTGCCTACCAAAATTTCAGTGACATTGACGACTCTACTAACTGAATACCTGCCCCGAACAAGGTTGTAACCAAAAATATTTCAGAAATAGTGGTAAGTATGAAATAATATTTTAAGCAACAATATAGTGCGATCCTTACTTCAGTCTGCCTTAAAATTCATATTATTGAGGGTCATTTTAGCTCAAAAAAGTTGCCTCGGTCAGAACAAAATTATAACATCAAGAACGTTGTTGTTCTGAAAATGTTTTCTGTAAAATTTGTTTTTTGATGGTTACAATCTTGTATGGAGCAGGTATTCAATTATACGTTAGTAAGCGTAAGAAAACTAAGACACAGTAGGTATAAGTAATAAAACAGTAGTTACAGTTCACTGGAAAGGGGTCCATATTTTTCTATGCATGTCCGTAACTGCATCAAACATATGATACTATAAGGTACCTATACACAATCAGCCATGATGAGCCATTCCATAATGAGTCATCATCGATTTCGTCATTGCGCTGTCATTCTCACGATCTCGTCGATCTCCCATATTCATTTACTTTTTGTCCATTGTTAATAACAAAACTATAAAAAAAGAACTGTTCATCGAAATCTTCGTGATTTTTAAATTTTGGGTTCCGAATCGTTGGTTCGCTCCGATCCAGTTCTATAAATTTAAATGTTTGATCGTTAGTCCACGCCGCCATTGTAAATTCTTTAAAAATTGTTACTTGGTATCTACAATGATGACGTATTACGGTGCGAAGGCGTAGCTTTTACGAATTTGAGGTATCAGCTAATCGAAAACATCGCGCCCAAATAAATTTTAATCTGTTCATTGCCATCACAGATAGCCATATTCAGCACCACACTACGTCATGCGTGAAATCGATGAGATTTCATCGGCTAAGTATCATGGCTCCGATTTTTTTTATATCATGCGTCAAACCGGCGTGTGTTTAGTGGCGGCTCGTGATAATACGAGATGGTAGTGCCAGATTTTTAACAAATGTGAAAACCCCGCCGAAGGCGAAAATTTTTTTGGGGGTGCCACGCCCAAATTTTTACCCAAAAGTCGTTTAAAAAACTGGCTTTGGGGAAAATTTATTACGGTATTGTCAAAATAGATATAAAATTTTAATTAAAAAAATAAATGGGTGACACAAAATTAATCGAAAACATTTGATCGAATACATTTGATCGAAAACATTTGATCGAATGCATTTGATCGAAAAAACATTTTATCGAATAACAATTGATCGAAAAGAAAAATTATCGAACAGAGAAATGATCGAAAAGAAAATTGATCGAAAATTGATTTGATAGAAAAAGCAATTAATTTAAAAACCAAATATTCATAAAATTATAGAATAATAAGAAAAATGAAAACAAAAATTTTAACTAATTTACCTAACCTGTGTGGCCTAGAATAATCGCTGGTTGCTTCGCAAAAACAAAAAATGAAAAATAAGTTAAGTAACGTACCTAACTAACCCAACTTGTGCGAGAGCACTTAGTTAAATTTGAATAGCACAGGTTAGGTAAATTAGTTTTTTTTTAATTTTATAATTTTTTCTGCGAGACAAACCGCGACGTTTTCAGACTGGAGCAATTTAACTGATTGCTCTGATACAGGTTAGGTAAGTTAGTTAAGTTTTATAAAAATAAATAAAAATACAGAAAACCTAACTAATTTACCTAACCTGTGCGGCCTGGGGCAATTTAACTGATTGTTCTGACAGAGCTTAGGTGAGTTAGTTAGACTTTTTAAAAACTTAACTAACTTATCTAACCTGTGTCAACGCAATTGCTCCAAGCCGTACAGGTTAAGTAAATAGGTTAGGTTTCCTTTATTTTTTCCTTTTTTGTATAATTTTTTTTACGAAGCCACCCTCGAGGGCTCCAGGCCGCACAGGTTAGCTAAATTAGTTAAAGTTTTTGTTTTCAGTTTTCTTATTTTTCTATAATTTTTTTTTGCAAGGATAACCGCGTAGGACCCAGGCCGCACAGGTTAGTTAATTTAATTAATTCTTTTATAATAAAAAAACTAAACTAACTTACCTAACATACGCGAGATCAATCAGTTAAATTTAAAGAGCGTAGGTTAGGTAAATAAGGTAAGTTTTTATTTTTACCTTTTTTGTATATTTTTTTGCGAAGCAACCCTCGAGGGCTCCAGTCCGCACAGGTTAGGTAAATTAGTTAATCTTAAAATAATTTATCTAAAATGTCCCATCGGGAGACAACTCGACCTTATTTAAATACATTTTGTGCGAATTAATCACATTTTTAATGGAAATGAAGATAAATAACCGTTTAGCTCTAAAATAATTATTTTTAAATTAACAGTATTGTAAGGATAAAATTTGTTAAACGAGGTAGCTATCATTTGAGATTATTGAAAAATTTGCCATTAGTACCTAATTTTGATAGCCGCTTAGTTTAGTTTCCCTGGTAGTAGGGATTAGACGGACGGTTGAATGGTATCGTTTCATTTTTTGATATTTTACTATTTTTAATGTTGATTTTCAATATATTGTCCTTTCGATCTAATGAATTTTCGATCTATTGTCTTTTCGATAAAATGTTATTCGATAAAATAAATCTTCGATCAAATGTTATTCGACCAAATGTATTTTCGATCAAATTCCATTCGATAAAATGTATTTTCGATCAAATTTCCAATTCGATCAAATGTTTTTCGATCAATTTTGTGCCACCCAAAATAAATGAAGGACGGATACTTTTATATATATTATATGACTACTATTTGTGGGGTTTCTAACACAAGTTTTGCCAAGAAACAGGCCGTCAGGGTTAGTCTTATCCTAAATTTTGCCAATAAATTTCTCAAAACTTATCAAAGAACTCTGTAAAATTAATTATAAATTAACTTACCCCCAATAATTAATGCTGAAAGTCCTTGCAGTTTGATATTACCATAAAGAGTCTTTAGGTCCATATACCAAAAAAATCACAAAAATAAAACTATACCTATTTACACACGCGCACAAAGTTGCTTGATATACTAGTTTTAAAGTTTCCGATAAATTCTTCTTTCTTTTTTTGGTTGCAAAGTTTTCAATTACTTTATTATTAAAATTTTCAATTCCATTTACAAAATGTTTTTCTGCGGAGAACATACCTAAAGCACTAAGTCTTTCTTCCTTCATTGTATTTCTGAGAAATGTTTTAATCCGTTTAAGCATTGAAAAACAGCGCTCTGCTTCAGATGTTGACATAGGTATTGTTATCAAAATACCTAAAAGTTCAAGAGTTTCCTGAAATGTACAATTCCTCATTTAATAAAATTGACAGCGGGACAGCTCCGGAGGTGGTACTTAATTCGTCTCATACAGTACTTATAATTCATTTTTAAGAATATTTTTGTCTAAAAATGAAAATTGTATACGTTTCATTGAGGAATGATTCGGGAAACTGATGCCTATAGACCGAAAACTTCTCCGACATAAATAAATTAGAAGCATCCAAATGCCCAGAGAAGTTGAACCTTGTTTTTATTTGCAATAAAACGGCATCGTATATTTCTAAGGCTTCGCGTTTTCTGCTGTTCTCTTCAATTCGTGCTCTTTTTTTATTGGTTCACCAGTTTCTCTTGCGACGTGTTTATTTCTCCTTGAATATTGTCAATAATGCTGTCCATTTGCTCCCGTATACCTTAAATTGCTGCTTCGAAAGTCTCCAAATCTTTCTTGACCTTAACAGAATCTGTGCATACTTTTTGTAATTGGTTAAAAATAATTTCCACGTGAGGCATTATTTGATGAAAAATACTTAACCAAAATATAAAATTTCTTCCTGAAGTTTTAATTTGTACCCACTTGCTTGATTAATAGACGACGAATCGCGTGAAGTACTTTCTATAATGTCCACAACTGTAATAAGCTCTTTTCTATTCTCATAAACAATATGAGCGATTGAAAAGTCCAACGTGTTTGGGAAGATCTTAGCAACCTGCGATTAACTACCTCATCCAAAATTTTTGGTCTTTGAGGAGACGTGGAAAAAAAAGAGCACAAACCAGATAAATTAAAAAAAAATATTCTAGCCTGCTTATTGACAGAATATGCACTAAATTCATCTGGTGTGCATAGATAGCAATAAACATAATTTACAACAAGATATGTTTGAGCAATTAATTTATTTGGACTATGTTTTAATAATGGATGTAAAACATTTAAAATGCATTCAGCGATTGATTTGGCGTCGTGTCCATGGAGCATGTAATACCTCCAAAATCTCTGAACTGGTCGTCCTTTACACAGAAATATCTGAAAACTATAACTAGGTAATTAAAATTCACAAGCAACGTTCGTCGTTTCATCGGCAATCACCGCAACAAAAGGAAAATTTTCTATTTCTTTTCTAACTTCTTTGTGATAAACATATCTAACATGCACTCAAGAAGTTAATTTTGGGTTGTTTTTGAGGTACCTTTGAAAGCTTTTGAACTTGGAATATGAACCTTTAAGTCGTTGTCTAATTCTGCGCAAAAATTTACCAGCTCCTTAAATATGCTTCTATTTTCCGAATTATCTTTCTCATCGTGGCCCCTTAAAGCTAACTCAAAAGCTCCACAAAACCTTATGCAATTTATAATTTGATTTAAAACATATCGATTCTTATCCACTTGTTGATTATGTTTAATTAGAGCATCACGATAAGCCGAATTTAACTGGGTTTTTATATACCAAGCATGGAAAAGCTAAAAAACATTATTCATGTGCACTTTGGATTTTTCATGGGATTTCATTTTATCCCATATATGGACAAGATCGTATGTGCCTTTTTTTGACCAAGTCTCGTCACCTCCAAACAAAACACATACAGAACAAAACAATTTATTAGTTTCTTCGCAACCACACAACCAATTATTTTTATCATAAATAGTTTTATTAAATTTACGACACCGCCATTTTTGCCCACTTCCACTTTGTTTTTCAATTTTTAAATCGGGAATTGGGCGGCCTAATTCTTTAATTTGTAGTTTTTCTTCTAGCGAAAAACAACTAAAAGTTTTTTAAGACGCCAATTTTATTCATTGTCACAATAAATTAAAAATTAGGAAATAAGATATTTAAACAAGTTTATCGAAAACAAAAAGACACAGGTATTAAAGTCAACACTTCGTAACGTAACGAAAAACTTAAAAGCGAGTAAAGAAATTTGGTTAATTCAGTCAACAATCGACATTATCAAGAAACCGCGATTATCTGAACCGCTATGGGCGCTGTGCCTGGGGCCCTATCCTCGGCTATCGTTTTCTGAAAAACGTATACGCTTTAGCAACATACGAGCTATTCGCTATTCTCGACATTCGTTTTAAAAGCGTGTACGTTTTTAAAACGGGTGTTTTACAGCGAGCGGAATTTTTTACACGTTTTTCATAAAACGTGCATGTTTTCAAGGATTTAGTCAATGTCACTTATATGTCACTTTTAGGATGATTGATTTTAAAAATTTCTACTTTTTATTAATACCTACAAAAGTATCTAATTTTTTACAAATATGGTTTGCAGTACATACTAAAACAGTCTAATAGCTGAGAATTTCTTTCAATTATTATTAATACAATAATTAGTACAATTATTAGAAAACTTTGAAGATAAGAATGATGAAAGATTCAAACATGCAGAGGCAGAATCCATTTTTTGAATTTAATGGATATTGAATGAATATTTTTTTATATCTTACCGTGTAAGAATTTAATTATTAATTCTTGTATGTTTTATTTGCTTGCGGTTTCTTGCAAGTGGTACTTATTTAGTCACACGTTGTGTCCAAAAATGTTAACAATTTTGTAAAATTGCCACAAATATTAAAGAACTGAATGAGATAACTAAAGTTATTATTTAAATTAATTTTGTACCATAAAAACTAGGTTTTTATGACGTACGATTTTCCTAGAATTATAGGTTGCATTGACTGCACCCGCCAAAAAATAACGATTTAGTTTATCCTGAACATTGATATATTATGTGATTAGACAAAATCATCATTCGATAAATTTACAATTGGTTTGTTGTAATTAAATTACATAATCCTTATTTTTTATGGCCTGCACATTACTTGAATTCAGCGATATAGACAGTTTACAGTGATGCCAGACATATTATTTGCTTGTTTAAAACATAAGTACATGTTTTAAAAAGCGAATGCTCATCGAACGCCAGTCAAGAATATAGATTTCAAAAACTACTTGCTTTTCAACCACTCACTTTCGAAAACGGTTCGTTTTTTAGCGATTGTCGAGGATAGCCGCCCTGTCTCGAACATTCCTTGATTTTACCATTTAAATACATATAAAATGTCCTGTTGCTCACATAGGCTGCTGGTAAAATCTCCCTCTCTCCCCTAGTGCCAGCTGAGAAATGGCTCTGGTTGCGGCAAGAGCTTACGGCCAATTTCATAATCAATTTAAAGGACACTTTAATTTTAAAGTATCTTTTAACCATATAGTTTAAATAGCTTAAAGTCTCCTTTCATTAAAGGCCACTTTAGCTATCGATTATGAAATTGGCCGTTAGAGGTTGCCACATTTCAAATAAGTTTTGAATATAAAAAAAAAACAAAATAAAAATATGATAAGACGTTTTAAAAATAAAAAATATATTTTTGCATCAAAAATAAGGTAGTGCGTGTGTTGATTGTTAATCAACAATTGTTCTAATTATTTGAGTTTGTCGTACATATCTGAAGACATTTTTATTATACTTGGACATAGTTTTGTTTTTATTCTTTTGTCAGACAAGTTATTTTGCTTTTTTACTTTTCTGTGTAGAAATAGGAGGCAAAAAAGCTTGACATCTAAAAATATATGTACGGCGATTTGTCAATGTTTTATTTAATGAAGAATTTGTCAATTTCAAATTGGTAGTTGCTTTTACCAAATTTATTATTGTATATAAACAGATAATTTTCGGATTATTCTCGATAAATTAATTTCAATAGACTATCATACATACCTAGTATGTGAAGTAATTAATTGGTTTGGAATCCAAAACCAATTAAAAATTGCAATTTTTCATATCTGTACATGTCTTGCATCAAATTAGTTAAAAATTGAGCATTAAGACTTTCATCTTTTTAAATATTATTTAAATTTTAATATTATGTTCCTCAGGCACAAGGTGTTCCAAAATGCAATTTTTTGATTATCATATAACCAATTGTTATTTATATCATTCAAATGCTTAAAAAAAAACATGAAAAATTCACTGAAAAAATCTTATTTCTTATTTTTATACATTAGTGTAAATGGTATACTTTTTTTATTTTATTTACCGATGCTTTTTTAAAGGAATTTCAATTCCATATTCAGCTTCGGCCGCCATAAAAGATCAAACATTTTTTCTAACGCCAGTAAGTTTTTTAGGACGCTTTGTTTAAAATAATTATACGAGCCCTAACTACTATATGTTCCGCCTTTTCATAATTTTATTTCAGATATTTATTAGGAAACTTATGATTATATTTGTTTATAATCAAATCCCTATTTTTTTTTTGGAGTTGCTTTACCGCGACCCATTTTCAATAAAAAAAATTACGTTAGAAATTGTCACAGATACCGTCACACTTTCGATAAACCACAAAATAAGTTAGTGTTTCATTATGTGTATTAAACACGTAAAAAATTCTAAACGTCAAAAATTCCAAAGCCAACAAAATAAGTTAGTGTTTATTATGTGCGTCAAACACGTAAAAAATTCTAAACGTCAAAAAGTCCAAAGCCTGCCAAACATTAATTTTAATAATTGCGGAGGATATTGTTCGAACATTTAAATAGTCATTTATCTTTCGATTAGATACTGTTTTTAAAAAAAATTAAGATCATGGTGCGTCATGCTCTCACAAATAGTAGAAACATCAACAACTATTAAATTTAAGTAATTTTTAAAAAATAATGTTCTTCAACCTTAAGTTTCCTAATATATAACGGAAATAAAATTATAAAAAGGCCGAACATATAGTGGTTAGGGCTCGTATAAAACTCACAACACTAGCTTATAAAGCAACTAACGTTCTAAAATACTCAAAAATCGCAAATATACATTTAAACTCTTCCAAACCTGTTCTAAATTTCTTCAGCAAACGTCTACGAATTATTAATCGCAGTGCGCGCCACTGATGTAATCGTTACTAGGTAAACAAGTCTAAATTTGTTTTCTGCGACGGTCGTCATCTATGACACGACGTCTCTGTACTTCTCTCTAATGGAACGAACTCTATTCACAATACACTAATTAAATATTTAGAAACGAACATAAAAAAATACCAAACGCCACTTTATATAAAGTGGCAGCTACATTTGATATTAAAACACTACCAAATCGTGGCAGCTGCAGTTATGCGCATAAAAATTTGATCCACAAATCACCTACTTAGATTCGTTTCTTGGGTAGGGAAATCAATTTATGCACAAATAAAAATACATTTATCTAGAAAATGAATTTATGAAACAAATTCGATTTACAAACTTTATAAATTAATAAAGTATGTACAAATATTTAACAAGTCTACAAAATGGATACCTATAACAATATAATCCTTAATATAAGATTATTGATAATGATGACAATTTTAATAATGATGAAAATATTTCCGATGTCATAATATGCTGTCTGTGCTATCTGAACTTTCTGATTCAGATTTTTTTTGGCGTTTCTTGGACTTCTTTTTGCTCTTTGAATCGTGATGGCTTCGTGAATGTTTTCTAGAAAAAAAGTTGCAATGTAAGACAAATACATCCGGCTGCAGGAAAGTTTGTTAAAGCTCTCAATAGGTAAAGGTCTCGATTTTAATGTCTTGATAACTAATTATCGATTAAAAAATTGTAAAATTGACAATGGTGCAGGCATTGTCATGTCACAACAATCGAGTACGGCACACAGTTTGTTTACGTTATTGATCTCATTCTGTATATTTAAGATAAAGCATATTTTTTATATACTTGTAAAACTGAACTCGAATCAGTATTTTTCTTTTCTTCATAAAAGGCCAATGGCATTAAAAGGGCGCCGATTCCAAACAATAGAAAAATAAAAACATTTATTTACAATAAAAAAATACTTTTACACAGAGTGTCCCATTAGTGTGTAATTGCTCGATGAATCAATTTGTGTTATAGATATACAAACAAGTTTCAAATAAAAATTATATCTATCTATTTGAAAAAAAGCATATTTTAAAAAATATTTTTGGATATATAGGCTGTTACTTTTCTGCCTGGCAAATAAAAATTTATAATTTTTAAATGGAACACCCTGTATTTTATTTCAGTTTTTGAATGGTCTAGTAATACTGTATTCAACGTAAAATATTTTTGAAAATTATTACAGGGTTGCCAATCAATTATTTTTTTTGTGAAATTAAAGAATGATGCAGACCCTCAATAAAATTATTATAATTTAGGTAGGTTAACAATTATTTCGAAATTGTTTAAAATATATACTTATAAGATACAAACCTAACAAATAGTAATCATAAAATTGGTTCTTTTTATACAGAGTGTTTTAAAACATGTAATACATATGGTTCATTTAAGTTTAATTTACTCGAGTTTTTCAAATGCAATACCCTGTATATTATTTTAGCATTAAATTCGTTATGAATTTACCTATCCAACGATACCAACATGTTAGCACATTATACATATACAGATTGTACCATCAGTGTGTATATGATCGATAGCTGTTTTATAATTGGAGATACGAAAAAAATTTTAATACAAAAGTTGTAGGACAATATTTTACAATTAGGCATTCCAAACTGAATGGCTACCAGTGGGTTCTGACGGGTTATGATATGGCAAAATTATGGCAACCCTGTAGGCCTGGTGATTTGACAAGGTCAATGAAATAGATAGTTACATAGATTGATCATCCATATTTTTCAAAATAAACATAAGCTTATGCCTTGAAGTAAAAATGTAAGCAATTATTTTTTTTTAAATATCTAAAGGCTAAAAATTGATTTTAAAACACATTTTTGCTAAACCGATTCAAATTAATAAATATTTGCCAGGCAATATGGCCGCTTGTAAACGACCAGCTTTGAGCAATCTATATAACTATATATGTATCATTGACCCTGTTAATGACAACATGACAACAGGGTTGCCATATCTAAACTGTCATTACCCACTGGTAGCCATTTGGACATGTCATTGGAATGCCTAATTTTACTTAATTCTACAGGGTAGTCCATAAATGAGGGGGCGGACCCAACTTATACTATTTTAGATCAAACAATATGAACAACAGATTTGGTTGTTTTCACATCATTAAACAATTTTAATAGATTTAAAATTCCAAAAATATTTTCTATTTTATGTATTCATTCACAAAAAAATTAATTGCTTGCCAACCCTGTAATATTTTTAAAAACATTCTAGGGTTGTATTCAGTATTTCCAGACTAAAACTGAAACAAAATACAGGGTGTTCTATTTAAAAAACATTCATTTTTATTTGTCGGGCAAAAACGTAACACCCTTATCCAAAAATATGTTTAAAATGTCTTTTTCAAATCCATATAACTTTTATTTCAAACTTGTTTGCGTGTCTAAAACACAAATTGAAATATCGAGTAATTACACACTAATGGGACATACAATCAATTTGAAGTAATCTTAATTCTTACTTTATTTTTCAATTTAATAAGAGAAGATTTGTTTGTGTGAGTAGTTACAACTTAAAACAGAAACATTCCTGCTTTTAACGTAAGATAAGGATGTTTGATTAGTGATGTAAGACAAGTTTACCAGTTGTTGGAGAGGTGCTCCATTTTGAATTCTATTAATTACCTGACTTTTAAAATGAACTTATTTAAAATTATTTTGCTTGCGTGTGAGTGAAAAACATTGTGTTAAGAAGATAAAAGATAATACTATATTTTCTTATGTGCTTAATCGTATGGTTGAAAGTTTTTAATCTGTACTATGTTAGCTTTCAACTATTAAAAAATGATCAGCTTAGGATTCGCCCTGTATAATACGCGATTTTTTTACAATATGCAGCGGGCCTGGCCCAATTTACCGGCTACGGTAGGCACTGTAACAATTACAACGAATACAGAGCAACAAAATAAAGAAAAGTGGGTGTTCATTTTAACCTTCTATATAATAGATATAAAAATCCCCCCACGGACAGTTTTTCCAATTTTTCATTAAATTTGTTTTCACTTTGGAGGTTCTAAAATAATTTTCATTATTTCATAGGTAATTTTGTAATTTGTTTGAGGATTTACAAAGAATTTATGTATATATAAAAATTTTGGCTGAAAGACTAATATGCTGAATATAGGAGTTTAAGCATTGAGAAAATATTTTTTTAATAACTCAATATATGAGTAGTTATGGTAAAAGTTGTAGAGGAAAATATACTCTATATAAAAAGATAAAGAAAACACATCCATGGATTACCAACGAAATTAAAGAACTCCATCAAACCCTTTGTGATTTATCTAAATTAGCAAACTCAACAAACAATGAAATTATTAAAAATAGATATAAAGACTTAAAAATAATATATAAAAATATAGTAAAGAAACAAAAATTAGAATATAACAACAATAGAATCAAAAACTCTAAAAATCTCAGTAAAGAAAGCTGGAAAATTATCAATGAAACAAGAAATAATACTAATAATAATAGAAACCATACTCCAAAAATTTTAATCGATAAAAAAGTTGTCTCTGACAAAAATATATTATGTAATCACTTTAATGATTTTTTTCTGGATAATAAAGCACAGAAACCAGTCACACATGTGTTGAATCTACATTCTCATTCAATTTTCACTTTCTTTCTTACTCTAACCACACCTTATGAGATAAAGGAAATCATATCTAAAACAACTAAAAAAACAACACCAGGGAATGATGGAGTTCATGGGAAAGCTCTAAAAGCAGTAAGTGACATTATATCATATCCACTTTCACACATAATTAATGAGTCTTTTTGTATGGGCATCTATCCGAATGTACTGAAAATATCAAAGTCAATACCCATATTTAAGAATAAAGGGTCCATAAACGAGGTTAGCAACTACAGAAATATTAGTCTACAGTCGCAATTTGCTAAAATCATTGACTATAGCTACAATATGAGATTAACCAACTTTTTAGAACAGAAGGGACTAATACCCAACTGGCAACATGGCTTTAGACAAAAAAGGTCAACAGAAACTGCAATAAGTGAATTCTGCAATAATGTCTATAATCACCTAAATGATAAAAAATATCCACTAGCTCTTTATTTTGATCTTAGTAGAGCATTTGACACTGTAGATCATGATCTTCTCTTAGAAAAGCTGTATCGCATAGGCGTTCGAGGTGTCACGAATGACTGGGCTGCATCCTATCTGAGGGGAAGATCTCAGATTGTAGCTATATAAGATGCTAAATCCGCTCCCGGGCTAATAACAGAAGGAGTTCCCCAGGGCTCAGTTTTAGCCCCACTATTTTTAATCTTGTTTATGAGCGACTTAGAATACTCATGTCCAATACCTAGAGGGTAGGTCATGCTGATGACACTAATTAACTTATTGCTGAAAACAATCTGTCAGATACAGTTTCTTCCTGCACAAATGAATTCCAACATTGGTGCTCAAATAATGGCCTATTGCTTAATTCTAATAAAACAGTATTTATGCTTTTTCAACCAAAAAATTCAAGCCTCGACGAAAGTCAATTAATAAAAATTGAACACAAATCTACACCAGGTAAGGGAGGTCAAGTTTTTAAGTCTAACAATCGATCACAAGCTCACATGGGAAAGCCACATAGATAATCTTGCATCTAAGATGTAGCATTTGCTTTTTCATCAGACAACTTAAACCAACTGTGACTTTGGATGTACTAAAACTAACTTACTATGTGAAATATTTTTTTTAGGGTGTTTCATAATATATGCGCAGGACTTCAGGACGTGATAGCTCGTCCAAAAATATGAAAAAACGTTTCTATTAACTTACCCTCTAAAATGCACCATTTTCGAGATACAGGGTGTTGAAATTGAAAAAAAAATTCTACGCCACTGGAAAAAGTACTGTTTTGAGACGCCCATTTGAACCGCCAATATTTTCTACAACACCCTGTATCTCGAAAATGGTGCATTTTAGAGGGTAAGTTAATAGAAACGTTTTTTAATATTTTTGGACGAGCTATCACGTCCTGAAGTCCTGCGCATATATTATGAAACACCCTGTATATTAAAAAAAATATTTCACATCAAACAACTAATAATATGATACACCCCTATCCTACTCGAAGAGGTGGCGAACTTCGTACACCCTTCTCAAGATTAACAGTGGGTCAAAACTCTCCGTATTATCAAGGAGCCATCTTGTTTAACCATTGTGTTAGAATTTTAGGCAATATAGAAAACTTTAAAAAAATTCAAATTTATGCTGTTTCAGTTTCTTGCAGGCAATGTCTTTTACTCTGTTGATGAACTTTTAGCATATTAATTTTATAACTTAAAATATATTTTACCTAATGTTAATTTTAACTGTCTTTTGTGTTAATTTTCTGTATATTATATATTATCTTAGCTCTAGAATTTTGAACTTCTATGAATTGGACAGTGTGAATGGTGTTTTGTTTTTTCTGTTTTTTCTATGGACGTACTGTGTATGAGCTGACTAGTCTGATAAGTTTTTTAAACATTGTAAAAATGTAAAAATACTTTATTGACGAATAAATTCTATTCATAATCACCAATCTAAAATGTGCCAAAATTGCATCTGAATGACTACACTAAAAAAGCAACATTGCCAGTTTCATTATTTACTAATTTTTTTAGTAACCAATGAGAAATTAAAAAAAAAATGTTTATTGCAATCCGAACGGATTTTAAAGGATCATCAGGGTTTAGGGAATACATAAATATTTATTGAACGTTTTTGGAATTGGCTGATATGAATGAAACGATTAGTGTGTACTAAATAGGTCTGTTCTAGTCACAGTGAGAAACGTTTATTTCATATGTGTTCATAATAGGATATAAAGTTTGAGCAGAAAATAACCTGTCACTGCATTTTGAATTTTGACGATGGAACAAATTTTATGAATGATCTTTTTTGGAAAATAAAAATTTTATATATGGTGTAAACATACTGTATACTGGTCAATTTCTTGCTAGAACAAAATTGAAACAGTAAAATTTTAAAATCAATAATAAAAGTTTGCTAAACCTCTTTAATCAAAAGTGGAATAATAATAAAGTGAATAATTGCACCAAATGTCCTCAAAATTATTCCAATTGCTGACAAAAATAAATCATACCTCTTATATTTTTTCCTTTTTTCTCTCCTCTCGTCGTCTCTCTTCTTTTTATTTTCCTCTTCCTCTTCGCTACTAACACTTTTTCTTCTTTCCCTGTCTTTCTTTTTTTCTTTTCTTTTCTCTTTCTCTCTCGACTTACTTCTAGATTGTTCTATATTTTTATCTTTATCCCGTTTGTGCTTCTTCTTTTTAGGCGAGGAATCTTCTGAATCGATTTCTATTATTTCTATGGAATCTCTTCTTAAAGGTGAAACCGATTTTTCTGGCGTTTCTTGAGATTTGTCAGGTACTGAGTCAGTTTTTTTGTTAGTTTGAGCGGATTTCAGTTTCAAAAAGGCAGCGGCTTTCTTCTTTCTTTCCAACTGAAGGGCTTTATCCCTTGTAACTGAGGCTAGTTTTTCTCTAGCAGCTGCAGCTAATTTATCTTTTATTTTATCTTCGGCTAAAAAAAAAATAGTATACAAATAAACATTATTGTATTTATTCTCACACATATAAGAAATGTTTAAGGCCATCCTCAAGCATTAAAGTGTTAACACACAAATTTAAATTCGATATCCATTCAGTATAATAATAAGACGTACAAATCTGTGATATATTAAAAATGTTTAAACATAGAGAAATAAACTTAAATCTAGGTTCATGTTACAGATATGAAATTGAAAAGAAAATATCCCAGAGGAAACTTGGTTGACTTAGTAAGGTCTAGAAGGTGGCCTTTATACTTTAGAAGGGCCTTAAATTATGTTTGTGAAACATTATCAAAAAAAGTTACACATTCAATATGTGAAAAGTATCAAAGAAGGAACCAAATTTTAAAATTGTTTAGTTATATATAGTATTTTTAATACAAATCCCGATGCACGTCAGCAATGACGTCGGTCATTTGTCATAGTACTACCAACTAATTAAAATGTCCCTAACTAAGCTAATAATCCGAAAACGTCACGAATATTTACGAGCATTCATGAACGTAGTCATATTACTAAAAAACCGAAAAATATAATGGTAATTATTTTGATAATTTTAGAACTATTTCAGGTATTTAATTTATACATATCTAATTCTTGATAATATAAAATTTATAAAAACATTATTATATGTTTGGTACTCAAAAAATAATACTTTACATTAAATAATTTTGACATTCTGTGCGCCCATGAGACTCGTATTTACAGAGAAGAAATGTCCTTACGGCAATTGGTACAGCTTGTTGCGGTGTTGCAACCGCTTTTTAAAAAAATTCACTGATTTAGTTAGGTTATGTTTATGTTAACTAGTTGATTCTCGATTGTGCATTTTGTCTTCTTTTCCTGTATTTTTAAGCTTTGTTAGTTATACCTAGAAAAAAACTTTTTTTTTTCAAACAACCATAGTGTGAATAAGCTGATAATTTGTCGTTTATTTTTTATATAAAAATGCCTAAAAAACTAAATAGTCGTTATATTATTTTGAACGAGAGCGTGATAATGATAGACCACTTTTACCTTTAACTGCTGTAAGAGAGGTAAGTTACAAGTTATAGAAATGTATAGAAATATGAAATTGTTTTCATGTCTTTTTTAGCGAGTTGCTGCGACTCTAAACATAATGAACTATTAAAATCACCACCTAAAAAGCGTTCATACAATAACACTGGATACAAGTGGAATCCGAAATGTTATTTATAACATGTATGAAAGAAGTAAGTACAAGATACATTTTTTTATTCAATCATAATTTATGTTTCTAATAAAAGTTTAAATTTGTATATCTACAGTACTTAGTATAAATACATATTTATTTTCAGAACAATATATAACTTTGGAATCTTTAAGAGAAAATTTTATTAAGAAGCAAATGTTTAATGCCTGTGCTACATCATTGTGGATTGTATTAAAAGAATTAGGTTTCAAATGGAAAAAAGGAGACCCAAGACATGGTCTTATGGAGCTTCCGGACATTGCTGTAAGGAGAGTTCAATTTTTAAGGAATTATGTAGATGCAAAAAAAGCAGCTTTATATCAGTTTGTTTTCATTGATGAAACAGGGATTTTTCAAAATGGAACAGTAAACCGCTCTTGTCAAAATGATGACAAAGCAAGTGTTAAAACTACAAAAATTGATGGCAAGAGGTGAGTCACCAAATTTAAAGTAAATGAAGGTGTTAGTATTCTGGCGGTGATGTACATGTACTTTTCAGGTAGGTATTTTAAGACTTACATATATACTTAAGATTCTAAACATGTAATGCAGATATATTGTAAGTCACAAGTACTGCCAAATATTTCCTTTAATTATTTTCATTTACATTTTATTACTATTATACAAGGTGTCCCATATAATTATGTTCAAATTTTAGGAGCATAAAGTACACTTCTTTTCAAGTAAAAAAACAGCAATATTACATACCGATTTTTATTTCTTTCAAAGTTACATGCCTATACATTATTGTCAATTAATAAATAATCAAAATTCATTCTTAACGTAAATAAAATCATATTTTATTTGAAAAAAAAGTCAATCAATAATATATTTTTTGCGTTTAGTTTTACTTAAAAAGAAGTGTACTTTATGCTCCTAAAATTTTAACATAATAATGCGGGACACCTTGTATATCTGTATTTGTATTCATTACATTTTAAATTTCAGTAGAAGTATAAAAAATTGCTATGAAATTACATGACACATGCTATATTATTATATAAATAAACATTATTTTTGTTATAGATATATTATACTCAATGCTGGCAACGAAAATGGATTTATTGGGGGTGCCGAAGCTATATATTCTTCAAAAACTAAATTAAATGATTACCATGGAGAAATGAATAAACAATTTTTTAAATTGGTTTGAAAACCAACTACTAAAGAACCTTAATTAACCTTCTCTAATTGTTATGGACAATGCTTCATATCATAGCATGTTTCTACATAAGACACCAAATACAGGCTCATCCAAAGCTGAAATACGAGAGTCGCTAGCAAACAGAAACGTTGATTTTTCTGTTAATATGTTTAAATATGAACTTCAGCAAAAAGTTGAACAGTAAGTATTAAGTATAAAAAACTCTATTTACTGCTTCTTGATAAGATATATGCGAGACGTACAGCCATATGCATAGTCGATCGCCAGCGACTCGTCAGAGATTCAGAAAGCCCAAAAAGCTGGCGACTCGCCGGAGCGGAGATTGTCACCGGAATGTCATTTCACGCAAGTTTTCATGTTCTTTTATAGGAAAAAATTTGATATTCGTTTATTATTTTTTGAGTTTTAAGAAATGAATCATGAATAAAATGCGAGAGATACCGGTGATAATCCCTATAAAAGAAAATAAAAACTTGCGTGAAATGACATTCCGGTGACAATCTCCGGCGAGTCGCCAGCTTTTTGGGCTTTCGCCGGCGGATCGCCAGTGAATCGCTGGCGATACGCCGAAATGAATCTCTGGCGATCGACTACGCATACGGCTGTAAATATTTTGGGGATTTAAATCATAGGAGCTACAAGAGAAACACATTTTTTTTTATCATTACATTTTAGATAACTGTAACAAATGGTAGGTCTCTAAATAATCTTTAACTAAGTTAGATCACTATCACCAATATACCATTAGGGAATGGGACAGCACTCAATATTTAGTTAAAACATTTATTGATTCTGCAATTTTTGTGGATTCTTTAGATTTTACTAATAATAATGACAATTTTACATAACTGCAATAACCTAAAAATCTGATATTAAAACCCCTTTTATGCCCTAATGATGGATAAGACTAAAAAATCGTGTTTCTGTTGCATTTTCTCACTTATAGTACAAAAACTTGTTAGGTATATTTATTTACTTTCCTATCTGTATACAGATATAAGGAAAGTATAGGAATCATGATTTTTTTCGACCTCGAGTTTTCGATGGATTTTTACGTTTTGAGGTCCCCTGAATCCGTTTTGACTATTTTCGCGATGATGTCTGTGTGTGTGTGTGTGTGTGTGTGTGTGTGTGTGTGTGTGTGTGTGTGTGTGTGTGTGTGTGTGTGTGTGTGTGTGTGTGTGTGTGTGTGTGTGTGTGTGTGTGTGTGTGTGTGTGTGTGTGTGTGTGTGTGTGTGTGTGTGTGTGTGTGTGTGTGTGTGTGTGTGTGTGTGTGTGTGTGTGTGTGTGTGTGTGTGTGTGTGTGTGTGTGTGTGTGTGTGTGTGTGTGTGTGTGTGTGTGTGTGTGTGTGTGTGTGTGTGTGTGTGTGTGTGTGTGTGTGTGTGTGTGTGTGTGTGTGTGTGTGTGTGTGTGTGTGTGTGTGTGTGTGTGTGTGTGTGTGTGTGTGTGTGTGTGTGTGTGTGTGTGTGTGTGTGTGTGTGTGTGTGTGTGTGTGTGTGTGTGTGTGTGTGTGTGTGTGTGTGTGTGTGTGTGTGTGTGTGTGTGTGTGTGTGTGTGTGTGTGTGTGTGTGTGTGTGTGTGTGTGTGTGTGTGTGTGTGTGTGTGTGTGTGTGTGTGTGTGTGTGTGTGTGTGTGTGTGTGTGTGTGTGTGTGTGTGTGTGTGTGTGTGTGTGTGTGTGTGTGTGTGTGTGTGTGTGTGTGTGTGTGTGTGTGTGTGTGTGTGTGTGTGTGTGTGTGTGTGTGTGTGTGTGTGTGTGTGTGTGTGTGTGTGTGTGTGTGTGTGTGTGTGTGTGTGTGTGTGTGTGTGTGTGTGTGTGTGTGTGTGTGTGTGTGTGTGTGTGTGTGTGTGTGTGTGTGTGTGTGTGTGTGTGTGTGTGTGTGTGTGTGTGTGTGTGTGTGTGTGTGTGTGTGTGTGTGTGTGTGTGTGTGTGTGTGTGTGTGTGTGTGTGTGTGTGTGTGTGTGTGTGTGTGTGTGTGTGTGTGTGTGTGTGTGTGTGTGTGTGTGTGTGTGTGTGTGTGTGTGTGTGTGTGTGTGTGTGTGTGTGTGTGTGTGTGTGTGTGTGTGTGTGTGTGTGTGTGTGTGTGTGTGTGTGTGTGTGTGTGTGTGTGTGTGTGTGTGTGTGTGTGTGTGTGTGTGTGTGTGTGTGTGTGTGTGTGTGTGTGTGTGTGTGTGTGTGTGTGTGTGTGTGTGTGTGTGTGTGTGTGTGTGTGTGTGTGTGTGTGTGTGTGTGTGTGTGTGTGTGTGTGTGTGTGTGTGTGTGTGTGTGTGTGTGTGTGTGTGTGTGTGTGTGTGTGTGTGTGTGTGTGTGTGTGTGTGTGTGTGTGTGTGTGTGTGTGTGTGTGTGTGTGTGTGTGTGTGTGTGTGTGTGTGTGTGTGTGTGTGTGTGTGTGTGTGTGTGTGTGTGTGTGTGTGTGTGTGTGTGTGTGTGTGTGTGTGTGTGTGTGTGTGTGTGTGTGTGTGTGTGTGTGTGTGTGTGTGTGTGTGTGTGTGTGTGTGTGTGTGTGTGTGTGTGTGTGTGTGTGTGTGTGTGTGTGTGTGTGTGTGTGTGTGTGTGTGTGTGTGTGTGTGTGTGTGTGTGTGTGTGTGTGTGTGTGTGTGTGTGTGTGTGTGTGTGTGTGTGTGTGTGTGTGTGTGTGTGTGTGTGTGTGTGTGTGTGTGTGTGTGTGTGTGTGTGTGTGTGTGTGTGTGTGTGTGTGTGTGTGTGTGTGTGTGTGTGTGTGTGTGTGTGTGTGTGTGTGTGTGTGTGTGTGTGTGTGTGTGTGTGTGTGTGTGTGTGTGTGTGTGTGTGTGTGTGTGTGTGTGTGTGTGTGTGTGTGTGTGTGTGTGTGTGTGTGTGTGTGTGTGTGTGTGTGTGTGTGTGTGTGTGTGTGTGTGTGTGTGTGTGTGTGTGTGTGTGTGTGTGTGTGTGTGTGTGTGTGTGTGTGTGTGTGTGTGTGTGTGTGTGTGTGTGTGTGTGTGTGTGTGTGTGTGTGTGTGTGTGTGTGTCTGTATAACGCATAACTCATGAACCGACACACAAAAAAACACCAAATTTTAAACTTAAGCTTTGTTTCAGCGTCCAATGAGCTGATTAGATTTTGGGCAGAGTCGGAACATCTGGGGGGGTACTTTATAGGTGGTCATTTTTATATTTTATGGAATATATCTGTTATTTACGTTTGGAGAAGAAAATTCTTCAAATAAAAGTTACTTCTAATATAATTATCTATAATTTTTGTTTTATGCAAAATTTTCCTAAAATGGTCCGTATTCGAGAAATTTGACAAAATGTAAAAAAAATATTTTTTTTATAAAAATTGTTCAAATAAAAGTTGTTTGTAATATAATTCTCTATAATTTTTATTCTATACATAATTTCTCTAAAATGGACCGTATTCGAGATATTTGAGAAAATGTGTAAATTTCGAATATTGAAGAAAACTCAAAAACGGATAAAGAAAAAAACATTAAATTTTAAACTTAAGGTTTATTTCGGCCTGAAGTGAAATGATTAGATTTTGGACAAAGTCGGAACATCTAGGGGGGTACTTTATGGGAGGCCGTTTTTATATTTTATGGAATATATCTGTTATTTATGTTTAGAGAAGAAAATTGTTCAAATAAAAGTTACTTCTAATATTATTATCCATAATTTTTGTTTTATGTTAAAATATCCTGAAATGGTCCGTATCCGAGAAATTTGACAAAATGTGCAAAATTCTGATTTTTATGAAAATTGTTGAACTAAAAATTGTTTGCGATATCGATCTCTATAATTTTTGTTTATACATGATTTTTCTAAAATGGACCGTAATGGAAAAGTGCTAAATTTAAATTTTTCAGTATAAAAACTAGATAGGAAAGTCATGTGTTGGACACATCAGATTTTTTTTCTTATCATCTACTAATGTTGCTATATTCTAAACTGTGACAGATACGAAGACAATTAAATTTGTACAGTGAAAACCAAATCTGCCTTTTTAAATGTTGTTACAAAATTTGCTATATCCATGTACCTACCATTAAATCTTCGATATAATGCATCTTTTAAGAAACATGATCTTTTAGGTTGCAATGATTTAATACCCCAAACCCAACATAACATGTGACGTTTCAGTATGACAGTTTAGAATAAAGATACATGATAAACGAAACCCAAGTAGATATAAAACACATTCCTTTTTCAGATTCAAACCACCAAAGGTATATTTGGTAGATAATTTAGCAGAACAGTATGGACATAAAGTGTTACGTCTTCCTCCCTACCATTGTGTTTTTAACCCCATTGAATTAATTTGGGGCATTTCCAAGCAATATTATAATAAACATATTGGTAGATATGGTAATAAAGAACAAGATTGTTTAAATATGTTGTCTGAAGCACGTCGAACGATTACACCCCAAATATGGAAAAATTCTATTGACCACACCAAAAAATAAATATTAAAATGGTATGAAAGACAGACAGTTTTTAATAGATTGAAAATTAAGCCTATTATAATTAACCCCAACAGCGATAGTGATGACAGTGATTCAAGTACTTGCGATTTGGATTAGGAGAAATTATAGAATTTTTGTAGGAATTGCAAAGATTAGTAGATGAGAGAAAATATATTTTTTAAATAAAACATTGTCTTATTTTAATAACAATAAATAGTTTGATATATTTCTTATATAATCTGTATTTTATTTATTCCAAAATATATATAAAAAATAAAAAAACTCAAAGGTTTTGCTATGCGAGTCTTACAATTAAATAATATTTACAATGGTTTGAAAAAGACTAGTACCAATAAACAAATAAAATTAAGATTTTTTATAAAATATTGAATATATAAGAGTAGATATTATAGCAAAAAGTAGAATATTTCACAGTTTCGCATTGCTAAAGAATTCATTGAGCAAAACAGTTTTTTAAATGTCTATTAAAACTGGTAAGATGGAGAATCTTGATGTTTGAGTGATGGTACTATTATTCATACATGTTTAAATAGCTTTAGAGATTAATGGAAGCAGCGATAACAGTATATAGTTGAAGCACTTTTGACTATCTTAAATACTTGAGACACAAAACCATTAGTGAAAGTGAAATTTATTAAAGTACCTACTCAAATATTTTAATTTCTTTTTTGTATTTAAATATTTTAACAATTTCAATCTTTAATTCTTTAAGTACATATATCTACTGATATTGTGCCTTTGTGTATTTCATTTTTTCAATGATTTCTTTAATTTCATGATGTGTTGTGGTTTATAACTTAAATGTAGTTCTGTTAAATACATTTCTTGGTGAAATGAAATTAGTTTGAGATATTTTCTGTGCTAATTCTGGACCAACTTTAGTTCATCTGCAATATACTACCTTACAGTTTTATTTTCCATAACTATTTGCAATATGTTTACATCATTTTTGTTCAGATGTTTATTATGCACAGAGGAAATCAATATTTTTCATTATGCACATTTAAAACTAATAATTGTTTCTGGTAACATAACAAAAATAAAACATAACCTTACAATTTCAAAACTTTCTAAATTCCTCAACTATTCTGACGATTAGACAACACTGCAATGCCATGCCGTGCCGTCATAAATGATCTCTGACGTGCATCAGGATTTCAGTTTATAGCTTAAAAGAATCAGTTCGCTCACTCGGACCAATTGGATGTTCCAAAATAACATCCACTCCAGGGATATAAATTCAGGATGCGCAGAAGACTGCTGTTTGAATATAGGCGGTTGTTACAAATGAACTGCCAGTGGGAAGATTTGATATATCCAAGGGTTGCGACATACGATGTATTCTGTTTACAATACGTAAAATCATGAATAATGGATTACATTTAAATATTTTATGTCAAACACAATAAAAATAAGATACATTTTTTCATAAATTGGCAGGCTTTGTGACTATTATTTCGAATACAAAAAAACGTTCAAGATGCAAGACTATGTCTCTACCCCCTTAGATATACCAGACCTTCTCACTGACAGTTATTGTTTGACAGGTCGTTGGAATGATTAATTGGTAATAATAAGAGAGCCCACTGCAAATTACGACCGCCATCTGATAAGTGATAACAAAATGAAATATGCTCCAAAGACATGTAACAACATTGTACTTTACCAAATTGCTCCTGTGCCAATCTGTAATCCAGAGCAAACTGGTTAAAAAAATTATTTTATATTCAAAAAATTACATAAGACATGACAGCGATAATTGTGTTTTCTCTGAAAATTACAATCCTAATTCATTGTGAACCTAGCTTTTAAACCTGCTCCGAAGAATAAATCACCCTTGAAAGCCTGAGGAAGGGGCAGAACAAAGACAATGATTTGAAAATTGTTCGAGAATGGCTCAAAAATAAAGTTACACCTACTTGGCAAGAGATGGCCAAATACAGTGCAGTTATTGTATCAGTTGTATAATTGTTGTTAAAGTTTAGTTAAAATAAATTGTGATACCAAAAACCTGTGTAACATTTGAATTATTAATATTTTTACCTAACTTTGGCAGAGATAGTCAATAATAATTGTAAACTCTTGTTAGACAATTCTTTTAAACCATAATCATAGTAGTTTTTTTGTCGTTTCTACCTGTAACAATGAATCACAATAATAGGCATACAAATAAATTCTTAAATTATTCATATTTTTAATGATTTTTACCTACTAATGGTGAATAGATGTTTTTGTGCCATGTTAAGAGAAAGAAAATTTTTCCCTTTAACGATATACATCAAGATATATTTAAATGTTATTTTCTGGAAATCTTTAAGGGCAAACAAAATTTGCGCTGTCATGCCTTATGTGATTTTTTTAATATAAAATTTTTTTTTTTAAACACTTTGCTCAGGATTGGGATTGTCACAGGTGTCATTCGGTAAAGTACAATGTTTTTACAAGCTTTTGTGGTATATTTTATTTCATTATCAGATGGCGGTAAAAATTTACAGTGGGTCTTGGACTATTATGATTTGATTCTGTATGCGCCAGGGATACAAATCCCAGTTGCGCAATGTATAAACTGGAACATTGAGATCAAAAGTGCCGACGCAGAGTGAGCGAACTGATTCTTTAGCTATAAACTGTGCTATAGTATCGTATCCCTATTATTAACAACACTAGTAGGTACTGGTCTCTCAAAGTAGCTACACAGTGTATAATAGTATTCGTATATAAGTCATGTGCATATGATATTTCATTTTAATATTTTAATTCAGCCTTGTCTAATCAACTGGTATAAAAAAATAGGGAAATATTTTTCACTAATTTCTACATTTCTTCATATTACTCTGAATGATGGGTAAAGTTTTATTTCAAAACAAAACTATGATAATTTTGCAATAACATTATAAAAGAATAATTTTTAATCTTACCTCTTTTTGCATCTTTTTTATCTTCAATTCCCTCTGTCAATTCAATCATCTCTAATATCGGATCTTCGTCAATATCCGTCTTACTTTCATTATTGTCTTTTTTAACAATTTCTAATTTTTCATTTTGATTTGCTGTCACCACTTCTGCAAGCTTCTTTTGACTGTCCGCTAGTTTTATCAACACTGACGTCAAAGAAGGTGGAGGGTGCGCTAGAGAATAGACTATGTTTGTTGGTAGTGGCACAGATGACGTACTGGTGACGACTGGAGGAGAAGTGGCTGTTGTTAATGGTTCCTCTTCATCATCACTTTCTTCAACTGGAAGTGCGCTTTTAATTTCTTTGGGTTGTTCTTCTTTTTGTTTTTTTATTGAAAAACATACAGGCGCTGTAAAAAAGTGTGTTGATTTATAAGCGTGAGTACAAAATTATATTTGATATTTAGATGTTTCAAAAGTATAATTTTTACTAACCTATCACTTTCTTCTCTTTCTTAGTCTTCTTAATTTCTTTAACATCTTCTTTATCCTCGGACTTTACTTCTTGGGTTCGTTTACCATTTTCGCTTCTTTCCCCTCTTAATTCTTTAAGCGTTTCCTTATAGTACATGTTAAACTCATGAGAATCGTTAAGAAACTGAAACCTAGGATCATTCTTAGCTTTAAGAATTTCTTCGAACTGTTCACCATTTTTCGACACGTGTAAGGCCAATTTATCAATAACTATCTGAGCTTCTCCAGTCGGTATACTGTAATCAGGTTTAGCAATTGTTACCATCCGTTCATCGGACTTATCGTCTTCGCCCGAAGTTACCTCAGTTTCGCTCTCAGATCCAGAACCATAAGCAGCAAGAGACAAAAGAGGTTTCTTAACTACAACTTCACTTTTATCACTAACTATCGTAACGGTCCTTTCTTCGTCTTGGTTCTTAGAGTCGGAAAGGGTGTTAGACACTGTTTGAGGTACTTGTGATACAGTAGCAACGTAAGGGTTTGATTCTTTGCTAACGTTGGAGACAATTTGAGCATATGAGTTGTGTTTTTGTTGATGGTGTTGGAGATATTGACTATAAGCCATTTGCTGGATGTAGTGTTGAAGGGCGGGGTCGAGGTTTTGGAAGTCCGTTGGTGGCATAAATTGACCTACAAAAATGGTTATTAATAAATGATTTACTCTCTTTAAGAGAGTCAAAAAATATATATGTAGGATATAAAACAAATGAGATTGTTCCAAATAATGAAATTAAAAAAAAAAAAGAATTAATATGTTTAATAAGAAAATAAGGCGAAACTTTTACCATTGTATTTAAATAATACGATTTACCAGTTTTAAAGAAGGGTGGGTGGTTTTGAAATGAGTTTCGAAGTCTATACAATCCAGTATGAAAACATTGTGTAAGTTATAGGTCTGAAAAGATATTAAGACTGGTCTGGCTAGTGGACTAATAATGGGATAAATTACATAACGAAGTAAAGTGAAAGATGCAGAAATTAATTGTAGAGTAGTGTGGCCAATTAATCTAAGTGCCACAAATCGTTTTCCTTGGAAAATAAAAAGTCCCTTATTAAAAGCAAACAATTTTTTTCAATTTAAATAGCATAAAGCCATTGTTTAACATAAACAGTCAAATATAACATGAAAAATTTTTGCAAAAAATTCACACTGAAAATAGAAGTGGAAGTGATCTATCTCCATGATCCATGTCAGTTATAGGAACCTAGAATTTTTCTAAAAAACTCTTGATTCTTCTCAGTTAAACACTCTAACATAACTTCAAGGTCTTTTTTTCGAAGTCTTCAAGGGTACTGTATCAGGGTACTTGACAGTTCAGCTGACTTGATGTGGTGAACGTTGTATGCCTTTTTCAGTACATGACATCTCTCCCATTGCAACAACTAATTAAAACTCTTTTTGTAAAACACCACTCCGGGGTCATTCGCAACCATGATGCCTAGCTAATGCCAAGTTTTGGGGTGTCAATGTATTTGGAAGAGATGCTGTCAAAATTAATAAAATCATTTTTTTCCCATATCCAGTACCTTTAGAGGATGTGTCGGTCTTTGCAGTAACGATATATTTCCTTGTTTTCAACATTATTTAATTTTGAAACTATTTCTCGTTTCTCTACAATGGCAAAGTCACGATCTGAGCAGAGAAACTTGGTCCCGAAATTAAAAATTTATGAACAATCGTGTCGAACTTGCCAGTGGCCACGAGGAAAATGTACAAAACAATAAGATCCGATTCTTCTACTGCCCAGCACAGTTATCACTCCATACGTACAACTTGCGTTTATAGGTGTTAAGGGCTCGTAAAAGGCAGGTAGCCATCTGGTTTCCACCTCGATCAGACTGCCCTTTGTGCCAGACGCACATGTTTCCATCAGCAGTGCCACTGACATGGATGCCGAAATTGTAGCACGACAATTGGCGACTATAATACATACTAGTGTGTGTAAGTTTTGGGAGGGCAGTCTCGTAGGTTTGTTTTTCTTACTTTGGCCAGTCACATGTTCAGTTTCTCTCTCTAGCCTCACTACACTTTTCTTCTGCGTTTGTTTGTGTATTTTCTCCCTCAATAGCCATCTCATCCATGTTAGCGAATATCTAACCTATACACAAAAAACATATCAACAATCAGGTACAGTATCATTATACAGACTGGCAGGATTCGACACGTTTTTGTTTAGCCATTCGTGGCACTTAGATCTGTTAGACGTGCAACAGGTCTTGGAAGCTGAACACCCTTTGTCGGACTATAAAATAGAAAGTACAGCGCAATGACACTTAAATCATATAGCTATGCATTGGCCTTGGCACATAATTATTTTGGTGAAAAAATCCGGATTCACGAAATTTTGGAACTCAATTAACACCGCCATACTACAATTATTTAAGAGCGGTAGAAAAGCAAGTAACAAGAATGGACAAATAGTAAATAATGATATAAGAAATAACCTTAAAATAGTCATATTATTATACAGTATGGATTTTTCTACACCGAAAGTATATCATACAATGAATAGAAACATGTACAGCATACAATTATATACAATGGAATTGTATTGTTATATAGGTCACCTAGCAGTAGTTGTATACATTTTTTTTTAGTTTTAGCACTTGGTCTGAAGAAAACGTATGTGATAATTATCAAACAGTTGTTTTTGGAGATTTTAATATTGACCTGTTAACTAAAAATACAGGTACAGTACGAAATTAAAGGACACTCTGGTTGATACTGAAGTCAAAAATATTGTTGCGGAATATACAAGACTAAATAGAAATGGTGGAGGTACACTAATATATTTAGTTATAATAAATAGCGATTCAGTCTCAGTAGATGTCATCAAAACATCAAGATCACTTTATGCTTTTAACAAATGTGCTATTAAATAGTGATGATTTATCTGCTTTTGGGATTGAAAGCAGAGATACGGACTTACATTTTGAATTAATAAATAGACCGTCAGAAAGTAACAAATTTAGGTGTCCCATTAGTTCATACAGTCGAAGAGGGTTGAAAAGTACATCGATTCTGAGTAGAATAAAAGGACATTTGCGAGTGGCTACTGGTGATAACATTCCTTAACAAAAATTAAAGGTATTTGTTGCCCATATTTTTACGCAAGCCGTGTTCAATAAATGATTAACTAATAGAACTAGACTTGAAAAACAAAGGCTTTATTGTTGCAAGTGGCTAATAGGTTGAAATAAGGGCATAATCTTGTAAGGAAAAATCGAGATTTTAATCGATTTTTCCACACTGGCCCATCGAATGTACGAAAACGTACATAGATACTAGTCCGAAAAACATAGTATCTTGAATGGCCCGAATAGGTAAGTGCATTTTGGAGTCGAAAAATATTTCTGGCAAGAAAAATCGAATTTTCCATGTGTTATCCCCAAGAGCCACTCGTAAATTTTCTTTCATTCTACTCAACATTGATGTACTTTATTAGAAAATGGGGCACCTAAATCGGTCACTATCTGACGGTCTAAAATAGCAAACTTTCAACATTAGCATGGAACTATCGTATTTATGCCATTAATGAAAAATATGATAATTTTGTAACACATATTTTAAACGTATTAGATTCTGTAGAGCCAAAGAAACAAAAATATTTCCCAGATACAAAAATTGGTGAAATGAAAAGGTAAAAGCTGCCACAAGGTACAGAGATCTTGCATATAAAAAATATTGACAATAAAAAACAAAAAATACCTGGATGAATATAAAATAAATAAAAATAGGGCCGTTAATGTAATTAAAACATTCGTAATGTTTTAAAAATCGTTCGTCTTTTTTAAATGCGAATCTGACAGATAACTAATATGAGTAGCCAACTTTGATATGGGCTATTTTAAGTTTTTAAAT
Organism: Psylliodes chrysocephalus; assembly: GCA_927349885.1. Classification (NCBI taxonomy): domain Eukaryota; kingdom Metazoa; phylum Arthropoda; class Insecta; order Coleoptera; family Chrysomelidae; genus Psylliodes; species Psylliodes chrysocephalus. Next base: position 24,906,161 of record OV651821.1, read on the forward strand.
AAGCAGACGTGATTGCCCTACGTTTTTTTTTTTCAATCGTAATATTTAAAAAAATTCTATATGGATCCAACTTCATGACAATGTATACAGTGTGTCCAAAATTGGTGATGCATGTATTGCGATCTCCGAAACTGTTTTATTGATGGAAAAACAGTTAAATGGGGAAAGTTTTAAACAATTCTGTTTATAATTCAATGCCGTTTAGTTTGAGATTTTTTCTCTTTTGGTTTTTGAGATATTTTGAAAAAACTAAAATGACGCATTTCTGAAAATACCCTGTATTTGCTTTGTTTATAAAAATTTCTAAAAATCTGTAAAAACTTTCTTGGAGCAACTTTTTACGTAGAAAACGCCTGTGCCGTCAGATTTTATTTGCAACGTTTCGGTTTCTTGGAGCCGTCATCAACTTTGTTTTTTTATGGGCGCCATATTGGATTTTGGATATTGGATTTTTATCTCAAACTAAACGGCATTGAATTATAAACAGAATTGTCTAAAACTTTCCCTATTTAACTGTTTTTCTATCTCTAACAGTTTCGGAGATCGCAATACATGCATCACCAATTTCGGACACACTGCATATTGTGATATTAGCAAACTAGCTAAATAAATAATAAATAATACATCAGACACAGATTTATGAACGATGAGGTACAGCTGTCTGTCTGATATGTACATGTTCCTATTATATACAGCTAAATGTTTCAGAATTAAAATGTATAATTTGAATCAAGCGTAGGAAAGAAAAATTCCTTAATATTTCACAATTTGTATCTCTTTTTTGAAGCAACCAGTTTCGTAGTCTAAAAACTTCATCTTCTGACACGTCATATTCTCTAATCCACTAGGGGACAAAACTACAGGGCACACTAATATTAGGGTGAAAAGAACAACACATAAAAAACCGTTGTATAAAAAAAAAGATACAACTGATATTATAGTCAAAATTAAACTAAAACATAATGAATAATTAGAAAATTCGGAAACAAATCTCAAAAATCCCCCTACGAATTATTAAGACCACCCCCGAACCCCAATTTATTCTTCAATTTGAAGATTTGAGAATGAGCTTGAACGCCGTCTGGCCAGAACTAGCACATCAAATTTCGTCTAGGAATCTCGACAGTCAATTCCGTGGATGGTCTAGTGGAAAGGACACTTGTCTAGTAAACAAGGATGTCCGAGTTGGATCCCTGGCTGCGACAGTTTTTTTTTTAAATCTCCAAGTATTTGTTTTCATCTTTGGAGTTTGGAGATAGTCTTAATAATTCGTAGGAGGATTTTTGAGAATTTTCAAATTATTCAACCACTTATTTCAGATATTTCTCTGACTTTCTGGATTTCGATTTCACAATAAATAAATTCACAATTTTGAAAACATAAAGATTTGAATGTTTAATATGATTATTCTAAATATGATATTAATTACCTGGATTGCCGCCTTGTCCCTGCTGAAACAACGCCAGTTGCTTATAATACTCAAAATATTGCTGCACATAGTAGTACTGGTAGTACTGCTGTTGGTCATATGTCATCTGGGAGTAGTCCGGCACCTTAGCGGCAGCTGCAACATTCTCCTGGTTTTCGGTCTGAGTGCCTTGAATTCGATTGACAAGCTGACTGTAAGCGCAGTTCACTGATGGCTTGTAAGGTATCTGCGGTATGGTAATGGCAGTGGAAGCCGCCTGTTTGACAATAAACGCGAGTTATTTTTGAACCGACATTTGGTTGCTGCAAGCTGGAGATAAGTCCAGATGTTTTCAGTGTTTAACATAGGAACAGTTTTTTTTTTACTTTACCTACTTTGTAAATTCGTTTACTAATAATTAGTAAACAATTTTAGGGAATTACACCTTCGCCGAAGATTTTTTGGACTAAATATTAGAATATCAGTTTAAAAATATAATTATCCTATTTGTAAATATATGTATGGGTGTAACATAATCCACAAATGAGAATATATAGAATATTGGATCTCATTAGATAAAATATATTATAATATCGATAAAAAAAATGGGTGCACTCTGAGCTCAATTCTATTCAACCATATTTTAGATGGAAGTTTATAGCAATGTAAATAAAAACTAGGGATTTATAACATCGGATATTAGAAAATGATTATAATATAATAGAGTTGTACTTATGTGGATATAATAGCGATAGTAGTGGACACAACTTAAAAAAAAATATGATTTTTTTTTAAGAAAGAGTAGTAGTATGATGAAAAGGCAGAAGAAAAACAACTTGATAGAAAAAAGGGCCTTGGAACGAAGGAGCAAGATAAAACAGTGATTAATAAAATGGAGGATAGATGGTGAAGAAAATATAAAAGACAGTACCTACAAACCCGAGCTACTACTAACCTGCACTGAACGGTAAAAGGTATTAAGATAAATGTGCCATTTCACTATCAATTTTTAACTATTTTTTTTACGATTATTTAGTAGTATCATGGATTGCCTATTTCTGCAAAATAACAATATCCTAACATTAGTCCTAGAAAATTTTCGCTTGATGGAAAGGATAATTGCCACGTTAAATCTCCAATGATGAAACACATTCGCGAAAATTATAAACATAAAGATTTAATATTATAATAATAATCATCTTCCTAAAATTTAACCCAGTTACGAGTGAACCCCATAAGCAGAGCTTATGTGGGGAAGGGATGGCTATTATTATAATTTGCCAAGGCGCTCCGGAGCGTCTTACAGATGAATGTTAGTGCGATTTCACTGACAGGTGAGGAAAATCCGAAAATCCCCACCCACCATCGTCGAAAAAATTAATAGTTTAAAGAATTATACAGTGCGAAAACTACTTATGGAATATTTATCCGAGTACATAATAAAGAACATTATCTACAACTATTGCATAATATATCCATTACATATACAATTGATAGGCTTTACTAATAAAATCCGATATCATTGCATGAATATAGAGGTTATTAAAATAAAAAACTTTTTCAAAAAAATTCAAAAATAGGAAACTTACATTAATAATAAGCGCACTTGTTTGATCTGTCTCGATACTATACTGAACAGATAAATACCCTACTGAAATCAGAAACAGATAAAAACATAAACAGATTTATTAATTCAGTTAACTTTTCGTACAGGTCCAGGTCCGTATTTAGATTTTTAATTCTGTAATATTTTTGAGTTTTTTGAAAAATATGTTTATTTTAATGACTTCTATACACAGTTAAAAAAAGTATCAACTTCACTCTGTATTTCTACAATGCCGATATTAATGACAGTTCGATTGAATAAGACATATTCCTACAATTTCCAAATTTATTCTATCTGATTAATACTAAAATGTTTATAAATGTTACAAATCTGCAATTTTTAAAAAGCCCGAAACAAATGAGCGTCTTTTTTGACATCTTGACATGTGAAAATCATTTAAGCAACTGTACTCCATAAAAATATTGAAACTAGCTATAAGTAACACAGAAAATATGTTATATTTTTTTAATAATCCCATTAATCAGATAGAAAGAGTGCAAAGGAAATGTATAAGGTACAGTTCTTTTATAATGATATAATTAGAAAATTAATGTTAAGATTTGTCTCATCTCATGTATAATATAATTAATGCAATTTTCAATTAGGTTGGTTGGCAAAGCTTTCGGCTCCTGATTTGAACCATCTTCAGTACTTTTTAAGATTATTTATTTAATTGATATCACTATTACATGTTTACTTTAATGTCTGTATACAGATAAAAAAAATTATAGTAATCATGATCTCGAGTTTTTGACGAATTTTTAAGTTTTTGGGTTACCTGAATCCGTTTTGACTATTTTCTGAAATAGTCCGTATTCGAGAAATTTGAGAAAAAGTGCAAAATTCGAATTTCTTAGAAAATTGTTAAAATAAAAGTTGTTGTGATGGCATTCTCTATAATTCTTCTCCTATAGCAGGGACAGAAGTTGGAAATGCTTTTGCCAGTTCTCCCACTCCATACATATAAATTGACAGTTTTGCGGCGGAGTTAACCGAAGTGGACGTGATACATTGACGTACAAACTTATTTTATAGATGTTAATAACAATTTCAGGTAAATAGTTTAATAAATTATGAATAGATCTTGAAATTATGTAGAATTTTGATCTATGAAACGACACTGGCAGGTAAACATTACTGCGAAATTCTCGTAGATGTGGTTTGACGTTTGCCCCCTCTCTATCTACCAAAAGCCTTTCCAACTTCTGCTATATACCTAATTTCTCTAAAATGTGCCGAATTTTGAAGATAACTCAAAAACGAAAAAATAGAAAAATACCAAACTTTAAATTTAATCTCTAATCCATCCTGCGATGAACTGATTAAATTTTGGACATAGTCAGAACATCTTCTACTTTATGGAATATAAGTGTTATTTACCCTTGGAGAAGAAAATTATTCAAATAAAAGTTGCTTGTAATATTATTCTCTTTATTTTTTGTTATATACATAACTTTCTTAAAACGGTCCTTATTCAAAAAAATTGACAAAAAGTGCAAAATTTGAATTTTAAAGAAAGTTGTTTGCGACATCGATCTCTATAATTTTTGTTCCATAAATGATTTCTCTAAAATGGACTGTACTGGAAAAAATTGAGGAAAAGTATTTTCGTTGGCAATGAATATAGGTATATAAAAAATGTTTCAAATAATATGTGTGGAAAATGTATATATATTTAGTTCATCCTCTAAACATTTACAAGGATGATACAATAGGTTGTACAAAATAACCGGAAAAATCATGTAACAACTAGACAAGAAAGTCATGTACACATCAGATTTTTTAAATATTTTCATTATTTATAGAATAGAATTTTATTAATCAGCAGACGAGTTTGCTATTAAACCAATTTGGGTAAATTATGTTGATCTATAATTTAGATAAGGGTGACAATGGCTTATGAGGGGATCGGAAATTCATACATATCAAATTTTCTAAATTACAAATCTCAACAATTTGTAAAAATTGGTTTCATATCAGGTTAAACATATAATTTAAACATAAAAAAAAACTAGAAGAATGATATCAATTAAAAAAAATCTTAGAAGTACTGAAGAAGGTAGTGTCCGACCGAAACAAGGTTTTATAACTAAAACATAAACCGAATTTCGGCCCCTTTCTTAGTTTCGAAGAAAAACAGAAACTTTTTAAAAGCAATATTTTCTTAAAATTTGCAATATCTTATTGTAATCCTAGTTTTAGACCAATTAACTCGTATGGTAAATTTTAGCTACACTTATCACCTATTTATATGATCAAAAAAGCCATTAATTTATAGACCTAGTTTTATTTTTTATCACTTTTTCAAATTAAAAACAAAGTAAGTGAATTACAAAAATGTAACAATCGTTCTACATTTGTAGTGGATTTTTGTAACAAAAAATGGTTAGGTATTATAATTACGTAGTAATGGAGCTATCAACAAAGTTAAAAAAATCTATCAAAAATTAAATTAATATGCATAATTAAACAGTATAATGATGGAGAACAGAAATAATAATTTTCCCCCATTTTCATCTAATAAATTGCTTCTCCGATCCGAATAAATTTGACCAGGAGCTCTGAAGATTCTTCACTTGGAACACAGCAAAGAAGTTTTGTGCACGTGCACTGTGTAGGAATGGCACCCGACACGGTCGCCATTGTGCTGGACGCCACCAAGCATAATTCAAAAACTCTTGAATATATTTTCGGTATCGGCCAGTTCTCCGCCGAAACTCTAACTTTAGGCCGAAATCGGCCAAAACCGTAACCGCTCCTTCGGTCGGACACTAGAAGGACCGTCCAAACAAGGAACCGAGACCTTTGCAAACTAATCCACATTAGTTTTATTAAACCCAACACCTAAATCCCAAGAAAAACACTACAAACAAAATACTAATGAATAGGTGCAAGAAACCACAATAAGATCAAGCTTTTTGTGGAAAAATCAAGAATTTAAAAAAAATGGGTAAGCTGACATTGTTTAAATATTCTTCTATCGACTTTATATTTTATTTTTCAGAGAAATATTGACGAATATTTAAATTGTTAATGATTTGAGAAAATATAACCTCATTTATTTTAATTTAACTAACCACAGTAATGGTTCAGTGCGTTTGAAAAATCACGATATCACCCAACTCTATTTTTCTCATTGACATTTCTATATTTAAACACTTAAATGTAGATAAATATTTAAAGATGCTTTGTGAATATGGATGTTAGCATTTTAAATGATGTCAAATCATTGATGTTTTCGGATTTTTACAATAAATTTAACCTTAAAATAAAACTAAACTTTTCATAATTGTAGTCTACCCACTATGAAGTCATGTTTTGTGATTTTATTTATATGGTTTAAAATATATTCTATAGTTTAAGGGCCAGTCTTTTCACCTATGAGTAAAGTTGAAAGTAACTACTTGCTGATTAAACTATATTTGTTAAACTGTCAAGTAAACCTACATGTAACTTTACTCAGAGGTGAAAAGACCGGCTCTAAATTTAAGCATGAAATTAATGTAATGGAGTTTTCCCTTCAATAAATAAAAAATATAAGTAGTTGTAGATAAAGTACAGTACTCAACACTTTGCACTCTTAAGCCATTATTGGCATTTATGTGTGTAGTAAAGTACTATTTAAAATGTCAATTTACGTACTCTAAATGTTGTACAACCTGCATTTATGTCAATCACATAAACCTATTTTAAAACATTTTTTTTATTGTTTATGAAAACATTTGAAAAGGTTGATTTTTATTTTAATTTTGATATTTATATAAACTAAGTTTGAAATATTAAGACATAATGCATCACCATGGGAGAGAAGTAAAAATATAAAAATTTTCAGGGTATTTAATTTAAAAAATATTCAACTTTAGTCTGAATCAAATTATAAAAATGCATCAAAAATTATTTTATCCTATTATATTTCAAAACAAAATAAATTAATATAAATAAGTTAAATATTTATTCGTAAATGTGATAAATTTTATTTTAATTATTAATCAGAGTAGATAATAAAGATTTGTCTGCAAAAATTTTAATACTAAATTTAAATTCTTCAAATTATTAATTAATATTATTTAATATACTTTTATTAAGTATCAAAAAGCAATCTAAAACTTGTTTTGTATGATTTTTTTGAAATAGAAAGATTTTACTGTCACAAATTGTAACATTTCTTATTTGAATAGCAAACTAGCATTTCCTGAATTGTTAGTATGACGGAAGCAATTTTAAATTGACTGGCATACACTCAAACAGATCCTGCACGGTTTAATACAGCTACTGGAACAGTAGTAATATAAGTTCTTCATAAAATGGCCAATATACATTATATATTAAATGTATCTATTTTAAAATCAGTAGGTATTCAGCAATCTTGAAAATTTTAAAAGTAAAAAAGGGCATTGGCGAAAATAATAGTTAATTTCAAAATTAGCGCTATAAAAGTGATATTTCAAAAATGGAATTATCTCAAAACTATGGAAATAGATAATTCAATCTCGAAGTAAATATAAAATAAAAATAAGCAAATATAAAAACACCCCTACTTAACCAATACATAGTTATATAAAATGCATTAATTAAATGAATCCTTGTAAAATCCTTGTAGAAACTCCCCTCTTTGTAAATTATATTGTTACATTTTATATAAATGTGTAACAGTTTTAATCAAGGTTATTTTTATACTTGCTTCTTCAAAATAAAAGGAAATTTTAAAGAAATTTCCACAAATTCATGTCATCGAAGCGTAGCCATTCATCCTCTGGGAAATTCTCATATCGCTGTAAACGAAAAAAAATCAAAAGACATGTCAGACAAGTCAAGTCAGTTCAAGTAACCTGCAAACAGAAAAACTAAATGATTAGTACATCAAGACAAGTAAAAAATACAACTTATTCTATTAAAAATAATTTTATTCAAACCCATTTCGTAGTACACCGCTAAATGAAAATCACTTATTATTACTACAAGAAAAGTGTCTTTGTTATACTGTATAACACGTACACCTACCGGTTCGGAAGATGATGCGCTCAAACTTGGATGCAAATAGTGTGAACTGGATTCATGGTCCGAGTTATCCACTTGGTTTTCTATGAATAAAAAGAAACAAAAAGATATCGCATAATTAATTTTCTTAATTTTAATTTCAATTATTTAACTTTTTTTGTCCTCAATCATAAAGCATCCATTTTTTTTTTATTTTAACCCTTAATCAAGCCCCGAGAACTATTTTCCCTTAAAATATAGGTTTTATAATCACCACACATTTTTTTTACAGACTCAGGAAAAATAGATCCCACATATTTTTTTTGTATATGTAAATATTGGTCTTACATTTTATTTGTAACTAATTTACTGAAACAAATGACATTCTTGTACATAATTGAGAGGAGCCTGTTTAAAGGTTTATACAGAAAATGTTAAAAATGATCTAAGTAGTGTTTTGAAGCAAAAATATACTTTTTGTATAGTAACACTTTAAATATTACTGTTATTATTTTTAATTAATCACTTGAAGCAAAAAAACTATGTTTTTATGTCTATATTTTATAAAATGCAATAAAATATTATAAATCATTTATTAAAATAAAAGATAATATAATATGTATAATAAAATTTTCTCATTAATTTTTTTTCCAACAATTTTTTTTCTACTCACCAGTTTTGTTTTTAGTATGAACTTCATAACCCTCATATCTGCTATTTTTGAATGCAGCTAAAACATGCCTGTAGAATTTGTATAATTTATCATTTTGATTTAAGAAACTAAACTGTGGATTGTCTGCTTGTTTAGCCTTGATAAGAATTTCCATTTGGGGTCCCTGTTTGTACACAAACATAGCAGTTTTCTCAATTCTTGCATTCTCTTTTACAGTCTTGGGCTAAACAAAATATATTGAAGAAATAATTAAATATTGTAGTAACACATGTTACATAAGTTTTGGGAAAAATTTTTAGACCTCCTTATGAAATACCAAACCTACCCAAGCAAGTCATATATCACACATCAGGTAGAATAACGTCATTAACAAAAAAATATTAGAAAGTGATTTTTTTGTCACAAACTATGGGTAATCTTCATCTGCACCAGGTGCATCAATGTCATAAATAAAACATATACAATAAATAAACCAATATTAAATAAATAAATCATATTACTTTTAATTCCTCGCAGTTTGTAACGAGCATAACTTTCAAATAGCTCCACTGAAAAGAAAATTAGATTTTTTTCACTTACAATGTTATAATCAGATGTGCGATATATGCAACACTATTGCTAGGGGTTTTATCAACTTTTTTTTTCGATTTATAGCCTAGGTGTATAAACCTAATATGCCAGTCTCAGTTTGTGATTAAATACTCAATAATGTGTGTTCTGTGTAGGCTTTGTTATTATCTCCCAACGCCACTTCAGGAAGAGCACTTAATTACAACCTAACAGTGAATGGTCGAGTGGGGAATCTTACCAAGGCATCAGAATTAATTTTAAATAATTAAATTAAATGAAAAAATCCCGGCCAATGGTAGGATTTGAACCTGGGACCCTTGGATCCACAGGCAGAGACTCTACCACTGAGCCACCCCCCCCCCCCCTTTTTATCAACTTGTTTGACATTTTACATTTTTCTCAGAAGTTTGCAGGGTGACATAGAAATTAAATATGCACAAGACTAATGTGCTAAAAAAACATTTTCAAGAGGAAAAATAATATACAAATCAAAGCGAACAAATTAAAAAAAAAAATCTTACTTTTTCAATATCTATTGGCACATCCAGAATTGGTGGAGGAACATATGCTTCATCTGCTTCTAGCACTGTTGGTATATCTTCTTGTTTTATTGCGGGATTTTGAGGCACATCATAATTATACTGAATAGCATTCGAATTCTGCCTTTTTATCTCCTCCTCTATACAAAAAAACATTAATAACATTCAATGATACAGATTTGTTTCAAAAACCAACCTTTATACATCTGTTCCTCCTCTTCATTAATAATCAATGAATAGTATCGTTCAGTATCACACAATTCTTCAATATTTCTTTCTTTTTCATTGAGACCTAGCCATCTCATAGCATCATAACCTTCCCTACTAGCTTCAAATTTCCTCAAATCAGATAAAGCACCACGTCCATCATACCTAGAAAGATTTTTAAACACATAAATGACTCATTTATTTCTTTTAAATGAATCAATAGTTTTTATTAGTAAAAATTCTATAATTCATTGGTTTTTTAATGAAAATAGTAACTTTTTATATTATTTATAAGCTTACAAGAATGTGGAGTCATTCAAGCCAATAGTTTTTCGGACTAGTGATGATATATGAAGAAACTGGGGTGGGGGGGGAATGGCATAAGGCCTATGGCATTCAGCTCTGGGGTTGTGCCAGCTACAGTAATATTCTAATAATCCAGAGATTATATATCTCTTTATGTGGTCAAAAACAAATTCATTTAAAGTATATAATTTTAAAAATACAATATTGTTACATATCACCCTGCAGCGTGCTGCAGTCATCATAAGTAAAGGTATAAGTAAAAGAAGATGGGGGAATATTCGAGAAATGGCATTCCATGTCAAGAAAAATCTAGACTATTTGAGAAGGTGAAAGCTAAGCTGATGATCCTGACATCAGTTTTCAGTTTTATGATAGGCGTTATACATTAATGTTATCAGTTGTATAGTTATTGTAAAAGTTGAGTTGAAATAAATTGAGAAAATATTCCTTTAGTCTGTACTTAAATATATACTTAAATATATAGAGATGAACTATCTTTTATATCCTTTGGTAGGTTATTATACAAATCATGCCCTTATTAAAAATTTAATTAAATGTACTACTTTTCATACATCATATTATGTGAAAGCCTGGCTCTAGTTTCATAATTATGTATTTCAGTGTTGTAAGTTCCAGAACAAAGTATTCAGGAACATTGTCGATGCTCCTTGGTACATTAGAAACAGTGACATTCTTCGAGACCTTCAGATGGACTCTGTTCACCAGACTATCATCAGATTCGCTAGGAGTCACAAACAACAGCTCCACCAACATGTGAACTTTGAGGCAATCCAGCTTCTTGACAACACGAACCTGACAAAGACTCAAGAGAGTAAAACCTTCTGAGTTAGCCAAGTGATTGTGTTAATAACAAAGCAAAGCATTGTGCGGTCTAGTTTTTAAGAGTGCAGCCCTAGTTAAGTTAGGTTATAACAAAATTACTCATTGATCAACTCTTGATCAGAGTATAATATTAACAAATGCCCCTTATGGAGTGTTTTTTCTCAAAAAAAAAAAAAACAGCGAAGTAAGGTCTCTCTGTTTTTGCCTAGTTTCCAAGGATGGGATGTTCAGAAATTGTTACACGAAATTGTATTCACAATAAACTCCCAATTTAAAAGCTATATGTCTGAGAAAGTTGTGCTGAACAGTGTCTATTTTCCTACTATGTTATATAGTGTGGAGACCAAATGAAAGAGCAATAGGTGGGTGTCTAACTAGTGAACAATAAAGAAATACTTTGGTACTTGGCAATGACCAGTCAGAATGCCTGTGATCAGTGCATATTCTGTCTAGTTATAGTCAAGTATTTGTCATAGTGTTATCAGGATAATTTAAAAGCTCCTGGCAACTCAACAGCCTCTTGTTTCATCAAATCTGTCCATGAATTTCACAAGGGAATGTACTTTAATTAGGGTTGTCACTGCCAATGTTGTCAGTCCAATAGAAGGGCCAGGTCCAAAAAGTATTTGGTTGACTGCCTTCTTGGCTAGTGAATCAGCAAGACAGTTACCTTTCGATGTGGAGTGACCTTTGATCATCTTAAGGTGACTACATTGTTAATGGATACTTCAGCCAAAGCTTCGTGACATTCTAGTACTAACCCTGAGTAAATTCGTGGCATGTGCAGGGTGAGTAGTGCTTGTCTGCTTTCTGTATAGATATTATTTCTGATAACTTCTTTTGCTGCTACGAGAATTCCCATAAGCTTGATACATTGTGACCTTGTATATAAGAGTGGATTTGGAGAATTATGTAAATGAGTATGGATAGTGAATTTTGGTAATTGTAACTGAGTTTAGAATTCTAGATTTTTTATTACACCTTTAGGCAAATAATAAATAATGAATATCCATATTCTATAGGAACATATGATTTGGCATATATATGTTTCTATCTACATGTAAATTGATACTATTTTAATGTTATTACTATGAAGTGTCTAGCTGTTTATTTTTTTTTTTAATATTTGATGTAATAGTAATAATATTACATATATACAGATATTTCATCTGTCTTACTTTAGATACTGAATTACTTAGTAGACCGAAAAATTTACATCATGTTTAAACTAATAAAAGTCACTTTGAAGTAAAGGGGACTTAAACAAGTATTACAGATGTCCACAACAAAATCAAGACATTGCTTGTTTGTTAAAAAATATTTAAAGTAAGTTTTGTTAAACAGAAAATTTAATGAATAGAAAAGGAAGCTAACCTATCTATCTTGAGAGTCTCATCGCCCATCCATGGAATTAAATGTTTGCCTTGATCAATATAAAGAGCTTTCTCATCGTCCCTAAAAAGTTTGCAGGCATATCCAAATACCAAAAGTTCATCATGATTTTCTGTATGAGTATTTTTTCGTAAAATTCCGGATTCTGAAGAACCATTCCAAAGCGACATTTTTATTTTTTTATTATTTACACGTACTGACAACTGACTTGACATTTAATCACACGACACGATTTGACAAATGTCAAATATAACATGAGGTGGGTTCGGATATTCAACCTTTATTCAACTAAAAAATCTACAAAAGAGAAAAAGTTAAAGTTCAATGAAATTTTTCAAAAATGACACACCTTCGAAAATTAATTTATGAGTATAACAAAAAGATGTACAGTAAATTTAACCACAGTGTCGATTCAAGCGGACTTGTTTATACAAAAAATGTAGTAAAAAACAGAGTGTTAAATTTGAAATTTTAAAAGTTATTTTTTGCTCTTGCTCTAAGGGCCGATTCCACCGTTGTGTTAAACGGAGATTAAAATGACGTTGTTAATGTAAAAATGTCAATTTAAACTTCGTTTAACACAACGGTGGAATCGGTCCTTAGTAATTTAAAATTCGTTAACACAATAACGGTGTATAGCATGGAGGAAAGATTATTGTATAGCACAAGTAAGTAGAAGTTGGAAAGGCTTTTAATAGGTAGAGAGGGGGTAAACTTCAAACTACGTCAGACAGCTTCGAGAATTTCAGAGTAATGTTTACATGCCAGTGTCGTTTCATAGAAGTAATTTTAAATGTTTACCGGCGGAATCGGACAATCGCATGTATTTATGGATTATAAATAATTATTACACATGTATTATAATATTCAAATCATAATTTTACAAAATTTCAACAGGTATTCACAATTTATTAAACTATTTACTCAAAATTGTTATTAACATGTATAAAATAATTTTGTACACCAATGTATCGCGTCCACTTCGGTTAGATCCGCCGAAAACCTTTCAATTTATGTGTATAAACAGGTATAAAGTAGGAAAACTGGTAAAAGCCTTTCCAACTTCTACTTGTGCTATAATCGGCCTTATATTACAAGGAAATAATCGTCGACCGTAGCTTTGATGTTTGAATCGATTACAGAGACGGGGACCTGACGAAATACCGAACGCTGCAGCCACAGAACACAACGAGTTTGTGCATAAGTTTTTGTGTTGTTTTTTGGTTATTTTTGTTTTTTGTTCCATGTTGTCTGCACAGTGAAAGTGCACAGGTTGTCTGTTGTCTATAAACTCATATTATAATTAAAAAATTAAAATAAATAGTTTAATATTTTTTATATGGGTTGTCTGGTTCTTCCATGTATAGGAATTTGAACATTATTTGGATGATTTGGAATATGGAAAAGAAGATTAGTTTGGTGCTTGTGTATTTTGAACTTGTAATTTTCAATAAAATGCCGCGATACTAGTTTTAGCGTCGTTATTCATTCGCTTACAATCGGAAGTGGATGCAACATTTGAAAAACAGTGGACACCTAAAAAAAGCGTATATTTAAGTGTGTATTGACAATTTTCCAACAAGATGAATAAGAAAGGGATTAGACCACATACTGCATGCTGGGTTCCAACCTGTAAGAATACTGTTGATTTGAAGAAAAAATTGTTTTATTTAAGTTCAGCGACACCAAAATTAAGAGAGACTTGGCTAGCATTAGCCACGAAATCGGCGAAGGGCATCCCAGATGACCAGATTTTTTTCTGTGAAGACCATTTCCAGGTAAATAAGTAACTCACATTCAGTTATCTGGACCTGAGTATTAAAAGGGCCAATCTCCAACTTTGTTGTTTTGGAGATATAACCATTATCAAAATGCTCAGGTTGAATACCATGTTTGCAAAGAAGGCCAAAATCCTATAGTTAATGGTAATAATTTTGCCAATCTTAAAGTAGGGCTTATCTTCAAATTAGCTTAAAGCTAAAATGACCAAAGTGCACGTAGAACTATGCAGTTTCATCTACTTGTCATTTAAAAATGGTCAATCATCTTATTGCCTGAAGATTTCTGTGACAAAGATAACATTGACAAAGATAACGGCAGTAATGTTATCTTTCAGTTGAAGTTTACTTTTTGGTTAAGAATTCTATTAGAAAAAAATTAATTGGTATGAGGACTTTAGTGTTTATCCTACTTAGAGTGCAAAAAAATTAATTTGAATCCTGAATAAATGAATTCTCAATCCAACAGAAGAATAACTGAATATTAAAAGTGATTTAGAGAATCATTTGGATTTGGCAAAAAAGCATATGAAAACAATTGTACTATTTCCATTAATTATTATTAAAATTTTTAAAAAAACCAACTTCATGCCATCACCACATCTTAACCAAATTTATATGGGACCACCCCTGAGGTTACCTCCTTACTAACAAAAGAAGAATCATATAAATCGGACAAGGTGGTAAAGCATTATTGTTAAACATACATAAAAAATGAAGAGTTTGCAGATTTCCTAATAGACCCAATTATTAGATTTTGAACAAATATATATATGGGACCACCCCTGAAGTACCCCCTTTCTAACAAAAAAAGAATCTTTGAAATCAGACACCCTGTTGAAGAATTATCGCTGAACATACATAAAAAAAAATATCGTGACAAATTGATAACCTTCTTCCTTTTTTGAAGTCGGTTAAAAAAGGCCCATCGCCAATACTAAAAAGTGATAAAAAATAACTTGTAATATTAGGTACTACTGCTTTTAAAAATATGTATTCAATTCACCTGAAGTAAAATACTGGCAAAAGCAAATCCATTTATTTGAAATTAATTAATCAAATTGCTTAAATCAATGAAAATGGAAATTGTCCTTTTTAATATGTAGGTCGGAATCGTTTAAGTTATAAACAGTTGAACTATCTACCTACATAATGTAATAATATTTACATATAAACAAAAATAAGCCAGTCTCTAGCTAGAAATAAAATAGTCTTAGTTGTCTATGTAAATAGAAATAGAAAAGTTGATTGGGTTAGCAAAACATGAAGCCCAATCTTATCTAAAATACTTTTATTTGGTGTTCTAATACTGCTGATGTTCTGTTTCTTTATCTGGAAGGTTTATGAGATAAATTTTAACACAATTCATTTCTATTGTTTTAAAAATATTTCAATTGCATATTTGTATATTGTGAAATTTATTGTACATGTAAAGATTTTTAGTGTCTGGTAATTGCATGTACATGGAGCTATCAAAGATTTATGGAATCAAAATAAATTGATTTGACCAAATTTAGCTATATGCCAACTTGCTTCGTTTGGCCACTGTAGGTCAACAAAGTTAAATAAAAAGATCTGTTTTTTCTTTAAATTCGTCCATTTTAAAAGATCAAACTTTGTAGGACTACTGTTTTATGAGAAATTAAAAACAGAACAATATTTTTTTCTACAGTGATCATAAATGTATCATTAAGTAGGAGAAGGGCAATGGACATTTTCCCTTTTTTTATCTGTCACTTTTGACATTTCTGATAATACAATAGTAAACTATGAAATTTTTACTAAAAAAAAGTTACTTTTTTTTATGTCGCCATGATGTACCCTTTTATTATTAATTATTAATTATTAATTATTAATTATTAATTATTAATTATTAATTATTAATTATTAATTATTAATTATTAATTATTAATTATTAATTATTAATTATTAATTATTAATTATTAATTATTAATTATTAATTATTAATTATTAATTATTAATTATTAATTATTAATTATTAATTATTAATTATTAATTATTAATTATTAATTATTAATTATTAATTATTAATTATTAATTATTAATTATTAATTATTAATTATTAATTATTAATTATTAATTATTAATTATTAATTATTAATTATTAATTATTAATTATTAATTATTAATTATTAATTATTAATTATTAATTATTAATTATTAATTATTAATTATTAATTATTAATTATTAATTATTAATTATTAATTATTAATTATTAATTATTAATTATTAATTATTAATTATTAATTAATAATTATTAATTATTAATTATTAATTATTAATTATTAATTATTAATTATTAATTATTAATTATTAATTATTAATTATTAATTATTAATTATTAATTATTAATTATTAATTATTAATTATTAATTATTAATTATTAATTATTAATTATTAATTATTAATTATTAATTATTAATTATTAATTATTAATTATTAATTATTAATTATTAATTATTAATTATTAATTATTAATTATTAATTATTAATTAATTTCTTTTTCAGTTTTTCGATTTTCCGATTTTTCGATTTTCAGATTTTTCGATTTTCTTTTATTGAATAAATGAGAAGTTAATATTGTTTGACGCCGCACCGCTGTGCCGGTCGAAGTGGGGTTTTTTTTTTTTGTTACGGAATTTCTTGATTCGGTCGCCGCGCTCAAAGCCCGCGATAAAAGCTATGCAATAGCTTAAAAATTGCTTATGTTGCAGACTTTAACACTGACAATTTATGTCTTTAGATTTGACTTAACTTAATTCATCTATGTTTTACAGGAAATATGAAACATAAATGGTGTTTGGCAATGTAAACTTAATGACTTCAACTTCAGAAATATTTGTAAATCAATATTTTTTAGGCTATTAATCTTGAATTCACGATAGATAATACTTTCTATTCGCAACAACAAAATGCCATGATACCAACCAGAAACATGCCTGATCAAGTTTGCAGGACCTGTAACGAGTTTATTGGAAACAAGGAACCTTTGTATACACTGAGTACTTGGGTTACTGTGGATATGCCTAAAGTAGTCGAGGTAAGTTTATTATGAGCATTAAGTAACTTAATCATTTAAACTATTTCGCCTTCAACTATAACATTTATCAGTGATAAAATGTACTGCTGTTCAAAATTATCACACCACTCAATAGTTTGAGCAATTCTCTATTGTCATAAGAAATATAGAGATTAGGAAAAAATTATACAAGCTATAGGCACAATTTTTGAGAATACTATGTGAGGAATACTTAAATGTTTATTGTCCCGAGAACAATATCTCACTATGGATAGATTGTTTGTTGTGCAAAGAAAAAGTTTATTAGTCAGTAAATAAAATGTATTTTAAAAAAATTTCATTTTGATTCTGCTGATTTGACATAATTTCGCAAAACTCCATCCCTCTGAAATTATTCTACAAAAATTAAAAAAATACAAAGTAACAAAATTATGCTATATTTATTGTGATGAGTGACAAGTATGTATGTTTATCTTGAATCTTGATGTTTATATTACATATTCACCGATTTGATTATGATGCTCTGTTACGTGTTGCGAATATTAACCTGCAATTAATAGAGATAGGCGTACACCTACACTGTATGGCTCCTATAATTTTTTCCAAACCTGTATAAAACATAAACGGATGGAAATAGGACCATTGATGACTGGACGAGAGTCATATTCTCTGATGAAACAATGAAGAAATATTACAGTATATGTTAATATTTTGTGTTTTTGTTTGATAATTTTTTTTTAATATTATTTTTGAACTTTTTTACATTTTAAATTAAAAATCATCAATATAATTTTAAAAAAATCTAATTATTTATATTATTTTTTAGGACCGACTCACAAATATGATCAGCCCGGTAGATTCTAAACCTCTGTATCAGATGTTTAGTTATTGTTTTTCAGAATTTGTAAGTATTACGAAATATTCAAATGGGTCGGAGCTAGTACTTCTTTTATAATAAAAAAAATATATATAGTATGTCAACCTTAGTTTTCTTACTCCAGTAGAACGGTATAAAAACAATAGTATTTATTAGAGAGAAATAGAATAATAGACTGACCACAATTGTACATGCAATAAGGGCGTGGTTAAACCATTTGCTCTCTTTATTCGTCTCACGTCCAAATATAATTGAGCATCTCATCTTTATTCTGCCGGATAGGTCTATTAGTGTACTATATACAGAAGCTGAATGTAGTTTGTTGATGTTTCTCCAGCACTATTGGCAATTAAAATATTTCAATTCAGTTGAATAAATAGAATTAATTATACAAATCTGACGTATATACACAGCTTATTTTAAATCTAGCTTTTTTATGATAAACACATTTATATTTTGCAAATGTTATTTAAAAATATTTTAAATTTTGGACGATTTTGTAAAAAAATCTCGAAACTGTCCATATCGGTTCCCAAGATATGGCCAGACCCCGCCCTTGATCCTATTTACCACCATGGCGTCAGACCGTTTGTGGGAGTTGAATTTTCTAGTCATCTAGTAGATATTAAACGTGCGGTTTTTGCTGATATGTGTTATACAGGGTGTTTTTTAAAAATCTCTTAAATTCACTGTAACCAAATTTTATCAAATGGAAACGGGCTACTTTTCATTGGGCCACCCTGTATAATAGGTTATATGATGAATGTTGCAATTTTACTTCTCTTTTAGTTACATTCTTCTTGATTGTCCTCTTGATAATTTTGTCACTGGTTTAACTTCTTGTACTCTAATTAATTATTATGTGATTTCTATCCCATTATTTTAACCATACCAGCGTAATTACGTACTTTTTATTTCATATTTTATTAATTTTATGATAAAAATGGATCAAGACTCGTTTGATACGGATTTTTTTTTTAATCTATATTTTTTATGTACTCTATGCTCCGACCCTTTACTACTTTATTTATTAACCGTTATTTTTTAATAAAAAAATAGAAAGTACCATCAGATCCAGTAACAATTATTTGCAATAAATGTTATGAAAACATTTGGCTGTTTTTCGTTTATAAGAAAAATGCAATTGTTATCGAAGATATGTTATCTCAAGATTTTACACCAGAAGAATACGGCCAAACTGTCCTTTGTAGAACCTGCAGTATAGAGACGTCCAATTTTTTTAATTTGGACGATGTTAGCGAACTTGGCACATTGTTGCAAGATATACTTATGAAACGGTATCCTCCTGTAAGTAATTGAATTATTTTGGAATGCCCATTTCAAACAATACTAAAAAATATAAATATTTATTTCAGAATTTGGTTCCATTGAGAGTATGCCTCAATTGTTATAATACCCTTCAAAAAATCAATGGTTTTCATAAAACTTTTATGAACACTGAAAAGATTATAAAGAGGCGCTCCCTTTTGAATGAAAAATTAAAAATGTTCAACTCTAACTCACCTAGAACTCTTCCGGCCATTCAAATTGAGGATAAACAAGGTCTTCTTAAAAAATGCGAAAAAGAGTATGTTAACATTTATTTTTAAACTTGCTTATCTTTAAAATTGTATTATAAGAATAATTTTTTGTATATTTTGCGAAATAACTTGAGTGAGAAAAAATAATTTATTGACCTAAACTTTTTAGAAATTTAATCTTGGCTAATCTGATGTTGCAATATGGCCAAAAACTTCGAAATAATCTCCATGTTATTGAAAATTGGACACCTATTTGTCATAAATTAGAAGAGCACAAAATAAATCACAATGTGCCTAGTTTGATCAACAACTGGAAAAGATTGGAGAAAATGTCTCAAAAAAAATTGCTGAAGTAAGTAACACCCTGCTCTCTTTTAAACCTATTAAGGTAGGGTGGGGTAACTGTGACAGTGATTTTCACCGATTTAAATTTAAATATGTATATCGTGTAAGCCTGAGAGAGACACTATGTGTTGTGTGCTTTCAGTTCACAGAAATAAAAAATACATTACATCAGAATCATATTTCATTATATGTTAATATGGCCGTAGGTCACACTTTCCCAAAGGTTTGCGACAAGTGTGATTTACACCAAATATGTACTTAATTAATGTAAAACTGTTGTGTAAGAGCAATTAGAAAAGTCAATCAATTTTCATGATTAATTTAAATTTAGCAATATACGAAAAAATACATAACCAAGTTATTTATGTTCATAAATAAATATCAAATAAAATTATCTCACATGCTATTAATGTTGAAGACTTACTTATAAAAATCATATTTGGTTATACACATATAGGATAGCAAAAAAGTCTGACAAGATATTTCCTTTGAAACCAATGAATGTATAATTATGAAATTGTAGGGTGATGAATGGAATTGTATTCTGCATATTTTAAAAGGCGTTATGTGACATCGGCGTTTAGCGTTCCGCCGCCATCTTTAATTTTTTGGAGTGATATATCAGAGAAAAGCTTATTTTTTCCTCTAAGAATACTAAAAGAGTACCACATTCCGAGTCTAGTAACATTTTTTTTATTAATTTATCTATCATCTGCCTATTTATAACTACAAAGTTTAATCTCCGACGGTGATGAGCATGCTACCCCCAATTACAGAAATTTGGCCAAATCCCCTGATGTCCCAACCAGAGGTAGGGACCTTAACTAGCCCAACATCCATGGGCTCTGGACCGACGACTTTACATCTCCTCCGAAAAGATGGCACACCCCACACTTATTGATATAACGCCCGCCCGCTGCAGTATGCAACTAAATGAGCAGTTTGTTCGGACGTGCCCCGACTTTATTGAAATGGTCACCCATCCAACTACTAACTGCGCTGGGCCTGGCTTGACTGCAGGTATCGATACACGATAAGTGAACCTGCTAAGCCGGGCATCCGCACGTCTAATAACATTTGTTTTTTATATTTTGGAATAAATAAAAATACAGATATTTAAGAAATATATCAAACTATTTATTGTTATTAAAATTAGACAATGTTTTGTTTAAACATATATGTTTTCCTACAAGAAACAAATTATCTTCTAATCTTTATAATTCTTACCCAAATCGCAAGTTTTTGAATCACTAGCATCGCTGTTAGGGTTAATTATAATAGTAATAATTTCCAATCTATCAAAAAACCTTTCTTTCATACCATTTTATTATTATTTTTCTGTGCGTTCAAAAGAATTTTTCATTACTTGGGGAGTAATTGTTCGAAGAGCTTTAGACCACATATTTAAAGAATCTTGTTATTTATTACCATCTCTGCTTTTATGTTTATTATAATATTACTTGGGAAAGTCCCAAATAAGTTAAATGGGATTAAAAACACAATTTTAGTGAGGAAGATGTAACATTTTATGTCCATATTGTTCTGCTAAATTATTTACCATATATACCTTTGGTGGTTTGTACCAAAAAAAAATGTTGTTATTTATTTCTATTTGTTATTTTGTATAACATGTGTGAATATCGGTACACTCTAAATTGTTATATCGAAACGACACATCATATCAAAGATTTAATGGTATAGTGACAGGCTTCTGGTTCACCTACAGTGAATCAGGGAGTCTGTGTGACGCTAAGATGGTGATTCCCGAATAGGGGTTGCTCAGGCGCCAGTTTTGGTATCACAGTTTGCTCTGCGACCCTGTAGTACACCAGAGTGTACTCAAAGTAAGCTCAGTGGAGTTAAAAATATTTCCAGGCGGTCACTGCTAATTAGGTAGACACTAAACTAGAATAAAAAAAAAAAAAACACGTATCTCCTTTATACCTCGTACCCTACGGTACCCTGAAAGAGAACGGTTAAGAACCAGCAATAAGAGAAACGCAGGAATAGATAATAAAATATATATTTACAGAAAAAAAAATACAACGGTGGTAGTGCACAGTTTTGGCACGGCTGTAAACGGAAAATTAAATAAAATGAATGATTACAATTGAAAAACTAGTCAAATATTAACGGCTCCCTGTATTCGGAAAATTTATTAAAAATAAATTACTACAATTGAAAACTAATTAAATATTAATGGCTCCCTGTATTCGGAAAATGTATTAAAAATAAATTATTACAATTGAAAACTAATTAAATATTGGGAAATAATTACGGTTCGCTAGCACAGGAGGCTAATTGGTCCGGGAATTACGAAACTCCCTGTATACGGAAAATTAATTTTAAAAATAAATTATTACCATTGAAAACTAAAAAAAAACTATGCGGAAATAATTGCGGTTCGATAGCACAGGAGGCTAATCGGTCCTGGAATTATGAAACTCCCTGTATACGGAAAATTAATTAAAAAAAAAAATAAATTATTGATTAAATATGACGGTAATAAAATGTAAGAAAATAAATGAAATCAAAGTTTTCGGAACCCCCCCCGTATCTCAGTCCCGAGCGATCGACGTTGGCAATTTTCGTCGAGCGAGAATAATATGATTTACGGGGTGTTTGGACAACGAAGGCGATGGTTATAGAAAAGATTATTGAGATTTGCCAAAGCCGATTAAAACGGTATGTGAATTAATTTTTTAGAAAACGTCGGGCTTCGTTCAATAATTAGTTGTTGACGGGAAACGGAATGATTCAAATATAATTGAATGAATAAATAAAAGAAAAGAAACTTACATGAAGTGAGGCGCGAAAATTAATTTAGACGTCTTTTTGGGAAATTAGATAACGCCGTCGGGACAGAGAGCACTCTTAACCCAGGGAGAGATCGAATCTCCGAAAAAGAAAATAACGGGCCGGTTTTCCCCAAAAGTAATAAATAAAAAAAAATTGAAAACGGGTTGAACCTCTCACTTCAATGTTAACTGGGCGCTTCCTAAGAGAGATTGGATATAGTCGAAAATGAAAGCACTTAGAGTTGCCTATATCCAGCCACAAATAAAAAATTGCCAACGGTTTCCCACTAAGGGATGAAATGAAATATCTTGGGTATGAATCTAAAAAATTTTCACTTGTCGTACGGGTGTCCCAACTAATTGTAAATAAAAAAATAATTTGCGGTTTCCTACCTTAGAAAAATAAACGGGGTTGTTCAATATTCTTTCAATATCACGGTCACTCACAGAGTACTTCACTCGTCACTGCAGGAGAGAGAAGAGCTTACGGGTGTCGGAAATCAAGAGAGCGTAATTCCCAGTTGTGATCGAATTTATGCTTTTTCGCTGGGCAAGATTGAAGACCGGTAAGCCCGAGTAGGAGATACCACCACTACCGCCGACTGTTTAAAATTTAAAATAAAAAAATGTCCTTCTAGTACCTTGACAAGTAAAAGTAGATAATTGGTACGAAATCGACTCTCCAAAATGCCCATTCGCATTTCAGCAAATATAGGAATATTTTAACCTACGAGGGTACTCGTTTTTAAAATTAATTAAAAATAAAATTTAGTGACTTCATCACAGTATGTACACTGTTATTTTAGCAAATCTTGTAACATTTTTAATTTTGATATATTAAAGTTTATTTTTGCAAAAAAAACCAAAAATTAAATTTTTTGTTTTCACTGTATAACTGTGAAAACATGATGATTTTTATTGACCATTCTAATATTTTTTTTTCATTTTAATTGTCTTCGTAAGATTTGCTACAATAACAGTGTATCCCATTAAATCTTCAATATGATGTGTCGTTGCGATATTACAGTTTAGAACATAGCTGTTGGCACATAATAAGAGAAATAAATAATTGTTTTCTACTTTAAGTCAGGAAATGCAAGAAAATCATGATTGCTGATACTTTTATTTACTTCTTGCCATCGATATTAAGTAGTTCTTCTGTCATCATTTTCCCAGGAGTGGTTTATTGTTTCATCAAAGAAAACGAACTGATGTAAGGCTGCTTCTTTTGTAATTCTATAATTTCTTAAAAACTGATTTTACAGCAATATCAGGAAATTCCATAATTCCACGTCTTGGTAGTTGACAGTAAAAATATTTAGGTTTAGGGCTTATGCAACACGCTAAAACAGACAAGAAATCAATTTCATATTTCTATGCATTTCTATAATTTCTAACTTACTTCTAATGCACTTACAGCAGTTGAAGGTAATAGTAGTGGTTCATCATCACGCTCTTGTTCAAAATACTGTATTTACGAAGCTGTAAACTCCTTACAATGACTATTTAGTGTTTTTTGCATTTTCTATGTAGAAATTAAAATCAATAATCAACTTTTACTCACACTTTGTTTTGGAAATTCACTTTAAACATAACCTAAAACTTAAGTCAGTTAAATTTTTTAAAAAGCTATTGACAACAAATTTCAATGATTGCCGTAATGCCATTTCTTCTCTATAAATACGAGTTTCATGGGCGTACAGAATGTCAAAATTATTTAATGTAAAGTATGGTTTTTTGAATACTAAACATGTAATAATATTTTTATAAATTTTATATTATCAATTGTACTGACTGAAGAACCTAGGTCGATGGCCATTTGGTTGTAAAATTTATAACCAATAAAGTGCTTTTATTATTATTATTATTAATATTAATATAATTATTATTATTTTGGTGTCATCAACATCAACTACTAAGGTTTTTTTTTTACACCCTTCAGACCTCCCGTGCTACACCCTAATCCGTCTGTAGTCTGGCAGCACTGCAGCCTGCGGCTTATTGTACCACCATTTGAAGGTCCTACTACTTTCCCATTCATTCCACGTCATCGATGGTTAAACGCTAGTCGGATGAATCCCATGGTGACACGACCCATGGTGGAACCTCCCAGCGGTCACCCATCCACGACGTGACCGGAGACATCACTGCTTAACTGTTGCGAGTATGTGGATGCACACTAAACTCGCGGCTAGCCTCTCCGGCAACTACTAAGGTTATTAGCCTCGTGTTCTGGGTAGACTTTATTACTGTTTCCCAGCGCCTCTTTAAGAACAACACTGTTAATTAGAACCCAACAGTGAATGGTCGAGTGTGGAATCATACCTATGCATTAGGATTAATATTTAATTTTTTTTAATTAAATAAAATCCCTGCCACTGGTGAGATTCGATCCTGAGACCTTCCGATCTCGTCATGACTAACCACTGAGACAACTCACCCCCAGTTATTATTATTAATTATTATCAAGAATAAGACGTGTATAACCTAAATAATTAAAGTAATTCTAAAACTATCAAAATAAGCACTAATCCATTTTTCCCTTATTTAGTAATATGACTACGTTCATGAATGCTCGTGAATATCCGTGACATTTTCGGATTATTAGCTTGGTTAAAGACATTTTAATTAGTTGTTAGTATTATAACGATGACGTGAAACGGGATTTGTATTAAAAATACTATATTGTATAAACTATATTCTTTTTGTAATTTAATTTTATTCTTTGTGAAAACTTCAAATGGGTATAATAATTATAAATAAAAAAAAATTAATAAATAGGTAGGAACAACCGAATATTATACTTTGAATTTCTAAAAATCATATAGGAATGTTAAATCACTTTCACATTTGATTCAAATGAACACTTACCCCACCTTACCATATAGTTAATTATGTTCGTTAGATTAGCTTCGAACATATAAATATTCTAAAAAAATCATTTGTTGTACATCCTGAACTTCAACTGAAGGGTAAACCAATGATCAAAATTTTTTTACACTACCCAAAAGTTTAATATTTTCCATACGTCCTATGTACTTCCTATGTATTGTACATCATACTTCCTTATCAGTTAACTCCTCGACTTCTGCTCAATATATGCCTAATTTGTCTATATTTTAGTAAAACTCCATTGTCAGAGTTAGAAGAACTCGTTTTACAATTTATAAATATTCCATCAAATCAACCTAACCTCGATGTCACCACAGTTATTAAAAAAGATTCATCTGGACTTTCGAAGAGTAATCCTAACCTCGACGTCGACATAGTCATTAAAAAGGATTCACTGGAACTTTCGAAAAGTAATCCTAACATTGACGTCACCACAGTCATTAAAAAAGATTCATCTGGACTTTTGAAGAGTAACTCTTCACAGTGCCTGCCTGCGAAAAGCACAAATCAAGTTCCTGATGGCAAACAGGAGAAAATAGAATTAAGGTAATTTATACATTTATTTTGAATTTTATGAAAAATACATTCATAATTACATCAGAATCTTAAAATGCGCTCGAATTCATGCAACGGGTCACATATTTCTAACACTGAAACATTACCTGCTTTGTTATTTTATGAATTATATTTTTTATTAGGCTACCACCCAGCACGAATCAACTTGGAGGTAGAGAGGACTCTTGCCAAACAAAGGTGGCTGTAGAAAAGGATCACAAAGAAAGGTATTAAAAAAAGTAGACAAATTTTAACCAAATTAAACTCCGTTTAAAATGAAAAATTAAAGAAGGCTTCTTTCAGAGAGTCAAATACTCGGAATCAAAACTAAACGTTTATTTTCTGAAAACCTACGTTGCAAGATGATATTTATTCTATTTTGTCTTTTAATATTTACTTTTTATTAAAATTATTGGGTAATTGATTCCTGTTCTGATGTCGGCCACAAAGTAACTTGTTGAAATAGAAAATACTTACCGTCTTTGTTATAAATTTTTTCTGGATTTTTAGCTGTCAAGTAGTGATCTAGGGACTGTACATTTTGTTTGTAAAGATAAAGATGATGATAATGCTTATAATTTCTTAGCATGGAACTTTTTTTTCGGTGCATTGAAATCGACACATTCATTTACAAATATTGACATTTTTATGTAATTTGATTTACGAATGTTATAGTCCCTCATCTTGTTACATCTTTACTGGACGGTACGATATTATTCTAAATAATCTTGATACGGTACTGGGTAACAGTATCGCTAATACTCGAAATTAAACCACAATATTAAGATATAATGCGAACGGCACTCTTGTTTTTGTAAGAGAGCAACTGGGGGGTGGGGGGGGGAAGTCTCAAGGTAGATGTTTACGAAATATTTACTTATTTTGGACGCCAGAAATGTTTCAAGGAAAAATTTCAAAAACTACGAAACTAGGCGAAAAGCAAATTAATCATTAAATTGTATATTATTCGTCACCAGAAAATTTTAAAAAATTAATTGCGCGACAAAAAAAATGAAAGCTATCATATTTATCAGTAAGCAAAGTCATCTGTTAACTGTGTGCTGGTCTCACTAAAACACATTAGTTTTGATAACGAGTTTATTTACAATTAATTAAAGTCAACAATTTAAATGAACATCTAAAAATGGTAATAAGTGTCAGAATTTAGGGTATACTGAACAAAACAAAGGTAAATTCAAACTAAACACAATATGTATACCCAAATAAAGAAATTAGCATAGTAAAAGATCAGCACAAAAAAATTGTTTGTATCAAAAGAGTAACTTTCAACGCCACCCGGTATGATATGAACACAAAAAAATAGTTTGTATGTTTCAAAACCAACACCTGGTGTACTCCAGATTAATCGCAACATTAGAGGTGTACACAGAAAACGCTCTGAAATAAAAACAACTAACATTTGCAAAACACTAGATACAATAAACAAACAGGATTATTCAATCATAAATCGGATTAAAATGTTTAAGAGGTGCCTACTTAAATTTAGATCTAATAAACGCAAACATAGATATAGTTTTAGTTCGATATTTATCAAAATATCTTCCTTCGTGTATTAACTCACGGCGCATCTGCAAGGCTTAAATAATCAGGAACTGCATTTTTTTTTTGTAATAGCAAAATGGTTCAATTATTATGACCACCTAATTACTTAATAATTTTTCTAATAGCAAAATTAATTTCTTTAGGAAATTCAGTAATAAAAAAACTTCAAACAGCACAAACGGTATTTTGATACGGTAGTTTATAAGTACACTCTGTAACTAAGGTAAAAGGCAGAAGATAATTTTCGGTAATAAGTATGCATACCTATTTTCTTAAAATCTAACATTATTAAAAAATACAAAGCAAAAATATGTCTCTCTAGACGTGAGTCAAGTGGTCCTCAAACTGAACCGGTTATCACGACCATAAATCAATAAATGCAATTGATAACTAAATCTACCATTGGTAAAAAGTTGCACTTTCTTATAAAGTTGTCTGGCAAAATTGATTTAGTCAATCACTTTTATTCAAGATATAACTTCACGAATATTTATCTAAAAACTTGTTAGTTCCTGCACTGAAATAAATATTTAATTTCACACAAATCTGCGATGAAGGTCAAATACCGCTGACCTCCTTTCATCAGCCGGTCGACTATCATAGAAGCGAAAAATTAATTTACAGATAGGTAGTTTTATTCTTTTTGACGGCATTTGCTCCACACATTGGCCTGGAAACCATCACCACACTAAATTGATGCTAGGCACTTATTTGCTACTTTTCTTACAAGCTTGATTAGCACACAAGACAATTGCCGCGTTTGAGAATCCACATCGGATGCATTTTTTACATCGAGCGTTTTTTTATCCACATCGGACACATCTACTACATTTACATCTGCATTTGTTTATCCCAGATGTACCTGTTCAGATTACATTTTTTACATCTCGATTTGAAATGAGATGTGAATGAGATGTTCGTTCCATGCCAGAAAGTGTTCTGTGAAGCCTTGTTTGTCAATTTATCCTTTGTTTATGCTAGCATGAATATAAAAGTGATTATAGTTTGTTTATATTTCAAATGTAGGTTGATTTGTAGTCTCAAAAGTCAAATTTAATGAGTATAAACTTCTAACTTGTCATTGACATTTTATCACGTGACCAAATAAAGTCTAGAGCGTTTGTTTATTACATCTACATTCAGATCTAATTCTCTATCACCTGATAAAAAATTCACAACATCTCAGATGCATCCGATGTGGATTCTCAAACGCGGCAATATTATGCACTTTTACGGTAGGTAGGTAGGTAGGTATGTTATTTCAGAATTACAAAACTTTCAGGGCATTTTCTACACTGACACTGTACGTTAGGGAGAAGGGAGGTCCTTTTGTTTTTGACCAATTAAATCGGATTGTCCACGTGCTAGACAGGTGTATTCTTTTTAACGGCTGTTTGTCTATCGTTCAGGGGCGGGCTAAGAAATTTTGTCGGTGCGAGTAGTTGAATTATTTATTTAGGCGGAAAATTAAAAACGTTACAATCTGACTGCAAAAAATCGCTTTTATTGCCTTCTCGTTGTATTATGTCGCAACGTTGAGAGTGATCATGTGACTTGTAAAATTCAAAGTATAGTTGCGTCACAGATTACCCACGAGATCACAGGGATTCTTACGTACGAACTCGACAAGATATGTATCGAAAAGAGAAAGAATTAATAAATCTTTATTAATAAGATTATAACCTAATATTAAAAAAAAATTAATTTAAAATTTAAAACTTATTGCTAAAGTGAAACATAAATATAAAATATCCATGAAACATTAATAAATATAAAATATGAAACATATTACATAGTATTTTTGATCATTTATTTTTATTATATTTATTTCTAATATTTGTTGGTAATTTATTATATTCTTTGAGTTTTTTGTACAGCAATATTTTCATTGACATGGCGCCCCACGTTGGGCGTTATGTCGTCGGGTCTCGCTCGGGTGAAGGTCGTTTTGCCCTGACCCCGCTCTTTCGCTAAGAAGGGGTCGTGAGGGAGATATGGCCGTACTGGTGGATAATTCGGAGAGCGTAGTGAACTCCTCGAAACCACCAACACTGTGAAGCACTTCACCAGGGAAACTTCCCCCTGACTTACATTTGCCGTGTGTAGGCCGACGCTCGATGGGGTATATGATGATTGGAGTCCTAATTCAGGTACTCTCAGGGTAGGTTCGGGCCCAGACGGCGGGGATTTGGCAAACCGTCGGGTAGTGTCGTTAATTTGAATGTTTTGAAAGTCATTTAAATTTATAGCCGAGTTCGGCTGTCTCCACAAGGTGGCATTTTGCTCTGGGGCGGGAGTAACCGGGGAAAAGCCATAGAACTGTCCCCGAGTACCGTGCCCTGAAGGAAATGCCCTTCTGGGGTCAGCGGTGAAATTATCTGGATTATTGTGATGCATTGTTGTAATAAGTTAAAATGAATTGAAATGATTTTAAAGTATATTAAGTTAGTTAACTAAGTGACGTTAAAGGTTCTAAACTAATGAATTTTATTTAAAAAAAAGTAAATAAATAAAATAAAGAAATAAAAATTTTTTTTTTAGTAATAATAGCCTCCCTCAGTCAAGCGGGTTCGACAGGGGAAGGTGAATGTCGATTAGCAAGTAACCGACAATCACTAGGATAGGATATTTTATAATAATTAATTAAAAAGCCGAAGGTTCTTACCAACCAACAATATTACTGACAAATGACACTATAAATAAATGGCTGCGACCCTTGACACCTGTCAGTCCGACCTGTGAAAAGAAGAAAATCCGTTACAGGTTCCGCGCCTAAAAATGCCTTCAAGCGGGAGGGAAAATGGAGGGAAATTGAATGGAATCACTTTTAAATGGGAAACGATGTACTCCTCGTCTCCCACGTAATTAGAACAGACTCACCCAGTGTAATTATCCCACGAAGGGGCGCTAAGCAGGAGGATCGCAAGAGAGTAGGGGAGAATGCGCAAATACCGGCCTATTTCTCAACCACTTTGCTAGAATCCGCTTTCCTTAGTAAACCCTTATGTAGATCGACTCGGACAGTTGTGGAGCTTATTTAAAACTTGAAATAATCCTTTTTGGCTAAATTGAGGCACTAAACCGGCACAAAAATCGAAATTGCACTATATTCGCGGCGAGAGAACTATCGACGGGAAAAGTTAACGATCTACTGCCTGTTTTTGCGGAAAACGCTTATATTTATGTCTCTAATTCCTGGCTCCGCTCATAGATAAAACAATTACGTAATTGGCTAAAGCTCTTTGGAATCGTTTGAAATTTGCAACGGCTGTATATTTGAAATTTAAACTATGTCTTTTTAGGATGAATAATGATGAAAAATCGATTAGAGGATAAAGTACTTTTTAGAAAGCTAGAAGAGTTGTACGTGGGTGTGAAATATTAATAAGACATAGTTTGGACACGCGAATTACTTTGGATTTTTGTGAAGTCTGAAATATTTCTGCGTATGTAGGTATTTCATTCGGGTATAAATGAAATACGGAAATATGAATATTCGAAGTTGTTCCCATGAGAAAGAGTAACTAGTCTCCGAACTTTAGGATTACTTCGTGATTGATTATTTAGTAACAATTTAATATTAAAAATTAAAATAACTTTACTAGCTTTCGAGTACGAATGCTAGATGTATAACCACAAGTACTTGTGTCGACGTAAGAGTGAGAGTGTGATTGAAAAAATTAGTGTTTGCGGATTCGGTTAAATTGAGGTACATGTATGGTGTCCATACACATAGGGTATCGTTGCGGAGCTGCAACTCGGGTAAGAATTGGATCGACGCTACGGGACCCTATGACAACCTGGATAAATTACATCTTGGTAAATGAAAATTGTCAGACGGTAAACAATAAATTCATTGAAATAGGATGGGAATAATTTTCATTAAATTTTAAAAACATTGCTACCCTATACAATCTATCACCTACGGATAATCATTGTAGTGCATTGATCATAAATGATATACTTGTATGTAAATTAAAGAAAGTAAAGGGCCTACTATACTTCCTTGGGTTACGCCATATTTCGAATTAACAGGATTTAAGAAGACATTATTCACCTTTGTAATTTGTTGTCCATCGTCTAAGTATGTTTTAAGCAATGCCAAAAAAGTTCCCTTGGTTCCAATAGATTCCAATTTTTTAATCAAATCCAAGAATACTGCTACTATAAAGTTAACATTGTCAATACATTGGGTCCATTTAGTTAGTTTTAGTTGCAAAGCTGATTCACATGAATGATCATGTCAAAAACCTGATTAATTGGTGATAAGTTTGTTGTTATTACTATATTCAACAAGTAGTCGGTATACAACCATTTCTAGTAATTGTTCTATACCTGGTAAAGTGTTTATGGGTCGAAATTCACCAGCTTTATTGGTGTTTTTAACTTTAGGTACAGGCACAATTGTACTGGTTTTTAAATCATTAGAAAATTTACCATATTCAAGTGATATATTTATAAAGTGCAGCAAAACATGACCCAAGACACCATAGGTACTCTTTAAAAACTTTATATCTATTAGTTCAGAACCTGATTTATTTTCTAAGGTATTAATAATTTTTTAAAAATCTTTTAATTCGAGCAACTTAAAATCAGAAAATGTGGAATTTATTAGTTTTACTATGCCAGTCAATAGTAACAAGAATAGAGTTAACAATAGCTTCTATACTACTTTCAAAATACAAGATAAAATTCTCTGAAGTTTCATTAATGTCCTTGGCAATTGTCAATTGACCTTCAAACTCAAACTGAATACTTTTTTGGAAAAGAAGAATTTGTTTTTGTATCAGTTAGTGATTTAATAGTTTTCCACATATTTCTTGGTTGCTTGGAACACATCTATTTAGTTATAGTAATATTCACTTTTTTTTTTTTTTCGATTTTAATAAATTAACTGCATCATTTCTCAATATTTTGTATTTTATCCAATTTTCACTTCTATTATTTTTAAAGGTTATATAAGCATTATCTTTTTCTTTGGTTAACTTTGTTACATCACCGTCATTCCATGGTAAACTGTTTTTTTTTGCGGTTGTATGTTTTTAAAGGTAGATAAAATCGTTATAAAAAGTGTCTATATTAGAGAGTTATCGGCAAAGTTTTGAACAAATACGGTATCCTTATTTTAACGGCTAATCATGCGCATTAATATTTTTGTAAAAAATATGCTAAACAAGAATACGGTCTTTACGTATTTTTGGAAAATACGGAAACCTTATAATTGGAATAGGGTCACTCAAGCTACGGCTTGTTGCTAGAACATTGCGCGATGCAAAACTCAGTCTGCTGAGCGCTGCGCACGCCGCTGAAATCTAGCATCTAACAATGTTAATACTATGGGAATGGTTTGTTAGAATCAGCACAATTAGGCAGACAACAGTGTACATCGACTGATTACGTCGAAATTAATTTGAGTTTGTTTTGGACGCACTCGTTCAGCTAAACATACAGTAGACTGTCAAGTGAAATGAGGTCCAGATCATTTCTGTTATAATTAAAGTGATACAATATCATCAAAATTTTCGTCTGAAAAGGAGTAAATATTAATTGATATGGTAAAGGAGCATTTCGTACTTTATCAAGTTAAAATCAGAAGTTGCAAAGACAATATAGTTAAAAATATTGCTTGATTTTAATATATTATATCAAAAACTAACAATTCTTCTTCGTCTTCTTCTTCCATTGAAATAATCGCTACTAACGCATTATTTAACTCATAGAAACTCATTTTTACTTTCATGTATCAACAAAATAAGTTGAACTGATTTATATTCTTACAAAGCACTTATACTAAAACTGACGTGAGTCGAACGCGACAGATTGTGCCGTACGCGTACGTCGAGCGCCGCAACGCTGTCCTAACAAACCGCAGCTTTACTCGTATATGAACGGGGCTATTCAGATTATTCCGCAAATGTCATTCGGGTCACAGGAAGATGGAATGTGTTTCTGGCATCAAATAGAATTATTCTGAGGTGTTTTTGATTTTCAAGCGGGTAATGAAATTTTAAAAGTATGAATTTGAATAATAGAACTAGTTTAAATTTTATATCGAAACATAATTTAGTACTTGTGAGAGAAGTGTTGACTGACAATCCTAACCTAACCGATGGAAAATAAAAAGTAATGTAAACAAGAAAAAGGAAAATGTTTTTCTCTTGTGAAAAATCAGCTAAATATTTTAATATTGCAATAGTTAAGATAAGAAATAATTGTAACTCTTCTAAAAACAATAATTTTAATAAGATATTTGAATATTACTTGAGTTTTCAATTCATGCCACTTTCACAAAATACTCTTAAATTCTAATGTACTTTAAACTGCTTAAACCAAACATCTAATGGATTCAGCTCAGCCATCAGCGTTACCGTATAGAATGACATTTGAACTAACACTCATTTTTGTTTGGACCTTAGTCTGAATACGGTAAGGAATAAGGTTACCGTATTCTTAAAGTGATGAATGGTGATAACTCTCTATTAGCACAATCTAACAAATAATGGTTGGTTATTAATTCCCTATAAATTTTGTTTAATTAATTTTCTCCTGGATCATGATAGCTTTTTACAATTGTGGAATTAAAATTTATTTTTTTAACATATTGACTGTAACCAGAGATATAACCATTCGTTGATAAAATTTAATATTCACGATGCCAAGATTAATTCAACAATCGATACACTCTATTTGTAGGGACGGGGCTAGGAGACGAAAGGTGAGAAGTAAGAGAAGGGATAAAGAGAAGAATTTAACGCAGATACAACTTATTTTTATCCATGAATAAATGTGTAAGACTCTGTGCGCTTATAATAAATAACGTAAATATCAATGCCGATGTAGGCCCTATTGCCCCTTCCAACCTAACATGACTAGCTTTTGGAATTTATTGAAAATTATTACATCTAATTTAGTGAAATTACATCTAATTCAATTTAATATAACTAATGATTCAAAAAATTTTGGGTTGAATTATTTTAGGTTTTTTAATATATCTAAATAATTTTGTAAACAAAACAAGAATAATGAAATAGGCATATAACAACAGCTGATATTGTACCCTTTTGTGTCCCTTAGAATATGTCTTATTCAGGACTGCACGATATTTGTTAGTAGTTACATCTCCTCGTTATTTCGGACTGTAACTAATGAATGATCTGTTAACTTCGGAACGTGGTGTATTTCTGTTTGAAAACCAAAATTGCCAAGTATATAATCAACTAAACTAGAGCTTGGTTAGTAATTCTAGTACATTCTCTGACAGATTGTTGCATTCCATGACATGTTTAATACATTTTTAAAACGGGTTGCATAAAAGTCGTTTTTTTCGAAATTAATATTAAATAAGATAAATTTTATGTTACATCTTGTTAAATCATCACAAATGTTCTCAAAATTTTCAAGAAATACTGAATGACTAGCACTAGGTGAATGATATAATGCACCAAGCAATATATTTACATTATTGTACAATATTTTTATTATTAAGCACCAATAATTGTTTTCTAAGATATATTTTTTGTATTTAAATGAGTTGAATCTTTGTATACACGTTGATTTTTTTAATATATTCGCTTGTTTTGATGAAGAATTATGGAATGCTACAAAGAAAATGAATTTTCCTACGACCACTTAGGAAAGTGACACATATCACACTATATAGTCCTATGGAAAGTGCCCTATATCACACGCGTATGAATAAAAATTTACTTTCCACCCGTGTGCGAATATGCTACTTTCCGCATCAGCTGTCACAAAATTTCAAATGCATCATTTCTATTTTGATCTATGTAATGTCCATATTAATACTAAAATCTATATGATTCTTAAATTATTGAAATTGTTGTAAATTAGATCCTAGATATTTATCTTTAACAATTATTGTTAAAATAATTTAAAAATAACTAAGTTATGATTGCTTTTTATTCTGGTTAAACACATAACCGATTAGATCATTCAATTAACGTAAGGCCTATTAGCTCAGGTGGTAGACTATCAAACTTTATCAATTTTGCCATTTGAGACCTGGCGAGCGACTGCGTTCAAATCCTTGCGGGGCAGAATTTTTTTTTTGTTTAGAAAATATGAAAATTGAATAAATACGATTATTGTTTATTATTTTTTTAAACCACATTTTATTTATTATAATAACCTGGTTTTACATTTTTTGATGAAATTATTTTGTGGTTGTAGGAAAAATATTGTACATCACTTGTGTGAAAAGTGATTTTCCACACTCGTGTGATAGTCGCACTCGGCTTGTGGCTCGTGCGACAATATTTCCCGCTCGTATGAAAAATGTCACTTTCCACACTCGTAATGTAATATACTATTTGCTCTTTCCGCATTAAATAAATACTTAAAATTAAATAAATTAAAGTTAAATACGCTAAAAACCAAAGCTATGATAACGACGAAATACCAGTACAATTGTCTAAATATTAATAAAATTAACCTTAAAATCAGGGGCGGCTCGTGGCCAAAATTCTGGGGGTTCACCACGGGGGTCGGATTCCATGTAAATAGTTGGTAACAAGTTTGCTTGACCTCGACAGTAGCGCGCTAAGCGCTTACGGTTGAACTACACCTGTCAGTTTCAGTCGATAAAGTAGAACACTACTAATTAAAGCGATTTAAAAATTGGCGGGCTTGATAATTTAGATATTTGAAGCAATTTAAAGTAACATTTTCCTATTTGACAACTTTTACTTACAACTACTAAACAAACAATAGTTTAGTGAATTTTTGTTGTAGGTAAATGTTGAAAAATGGAAAATGTCACTTGTTTTAACTGAAAAATAAAATTATTTGAAAAATAAAACACATTTTTAAAAAGTTTAATTTATTTAGAATTATCTTATCATTATCTTCTAACTGCATATTTTGAACATAACAAGCACTATATCACACACTAAATTACTGAAAAATAAAAATATATGATAACCAGCATAGCACATGACAATGTTTTTATTATTAAAAAAACCGGATATAGTTTTTATAAAAAGTCAAAGTAGTTAATTTATAAACACAATTGTTTTAATGTTTTAAATTTCCCTTATTAATCCAAGGACAAATCATTCTAATTCTAATATTCTTATACTTATTGTCCCTTTAAGGCTTTTTCCATCTATTTCAATCTAGAATAGTTGTAATGCCTATTTCGGTTACAATAAGCCTCCAGCTTCAATACAGGTGGGCTTTGAAACTCACCCTAATTAAGAAACACATTTATGCACATTCCAAAAATCTCCATACCCGGGAATATCTAAAACAAAACAAAAATAAAGGTGCAGTGTGTATCTTAAAATTAAAAATAAACACGAGTCATAACCTTTTTAAATTCTTACATT
The DNA here is from genome assembly GCA_927349885.1 of Psylliodes chrysocephalus. NCBI lineage: Eukaryota > Metazoa > Arthropoda > Insecta > Coleoptera > Chrysomelidae > Psylliodes > Psylliodes chrysocephalus. The sequence continues at coordinate 24,943,419 of OV651821.1, forward strand.
TTTCTTGCAATAAAAGGTATTAAAATTTCAATAATAATAGAAAACATCTGATTTATGATCTTAATAGGTGAACTATGCAAAAATTAACAAGTTGACCTAAATAGCATATAAGTTTTTGAACATATTTGGGTATTATTTGATAAATATAATAATGAATATCACGCAAAAATTGAACAATAACTTTTTGAGCACGAATCATTCGCCTTTTTTCATCATGGTCTTTATGATATATATACTGGGGTAAAACTAAGATCAGGTTCTATCTCGGGTTCTACAATTTTTTTTTTGTAAATTGGCTTCACACATTTCGCTCACAACTCCTTTCATTTTTTTGACCGCAAATGTTTAAAATGTGGATCCATTTATCTCTAGAGTAATAATAGCAGGAAAAACAAACTTTCTTGTTAGTTTTGTGAGAAAAATACTTAGGTACTTCTGCAATTAAAATTTAAATGAATCAGAAGTTAACGATTTTCTTAAGAACCTGCCTATAGTTAAATTAGTTAAATCTAACTTACACTTAATTAATACAATTTACTCACCTACATTTGAAAAAAATATCACCTGATTTGAAAATGAAAATAATAGGCTGACATATTTATTATTATTTATAGCAACATAACCTAATTTATTTTCAAAGCCAGATTTACACCACCTAATAATTAAATTTAGCTTTAACTTTAAATTTATTAACGATTATCCCTGTATTTGATCACACATTATAGCAAAGTGAAATTTAAAGGGGTAAATCAGTAAACTTATTGATTTCTTTGTCATTATTTTTGAAAACATATTTTTTTATGGGTGTAAACGGGTTTGAATTTAGTGATAGCAGCGCGCTAAGCGCTTACGGTTCAACTACCAACAAGGAAACAAATCCCGCCATTTAATCAAACCTTCTCTTTTTATTTTTCTATGGGGTTCACAGTAGCAGAATATAGATCCCGGTACAGATATAGGTAAAAAACTGTCAATGTTTTAGAAAGGTATATTATAAACTTTCTAAAACACTGAAAGTTTTTTCATGCATCTGTACTGATACCTATATTATGTCACTGTGAACCACCCCACAAGCCGCCACTGCTTAAAATAAATTATGAAAAAATAGAAATTGTAACGTCAATAAAATATCTTGGATTTTATATTGACAATCTTTTATTATTTGGTAATCATTTTGATTATATCGTCGGCTGAATGCAAAAACTAGGTAACTTTTTTTTTGTTGTTTCGAGAAAATCAATTAAGTATTATTAGTGACATATTAGAATATGTCTGGAGAAAGTTTATTTAAAAAAATGGGTCAAAATTTAAAGTTTCAAGGTCATAGAAATCTCATTTCAAAATCCTTTAATGTTTGCTTGGTTTCGCATCTGGGTAATCTGTGTCTTTAGTATAGTTTGTTTTTCGGTCATAGATGAATGGCCTAAATTCAATTAGCTACGTCTTTTTGGAGGTGAAATATTTGAAAACTGGTCCTTGGTATAGCGATATCTATGTCAATAAATTAAAAACGTACGAAAATCAGTACAGTATTGCTTCGTGAATCCTAAAAAGAACCTATTTATTTAATTTCGGATTAATAATAGATAATTAGAAAGAATAAAACACGAAATAAACACAAATATTTTACATTTTTAATGTATCAACCATGATGTGTCTAATCATAAATAAAAAAGTTCTTTATTAGACATTTTGGTCTATATGAACTGCTGAGTTGAATAACCAATCAGAAGTTAGCGTTTAGGCGCGACAAATTCAAATCGCTTCTGCTAGTTTAAAAATAAAAGTATAGTATATTTTTAAGAATATTCTTGCAACCGACTGTTTGTTTTCCAAAAAAAATCGAACCTAATTTTTTCAAAGAAATCGCATGTTTAAAAATGTATGAAGAGGTCTTTGAAAAATTATGTCCATATTTATGTTATTCATCTTTGTCAATTTTCTTGCAGTTTGACAAATGTTGTGCGAAAAAAAAGGGGTCGGCCATCAACATTTAATTACAGCAATAAACTAATATTGGCAAAAGCAATATGTGCAGAATTTAATAAGATACCAGTTAGTGAAAGAACAAATAAATCTTTGTGGAAAGATGTGATTAAACAAGTTTATAATAAAAAAGTCCTCCCTAATCTTACGTTAGCACAATTGCATGTCAAATGGATCAACTTGAAGAGATCAGCCACTATTTATGAAAAAAACGGTCCGGATGAGATAGATAATATGATTTGGGGACTTTTAAAGAACGTTAGTGACCAAAAAGCATTGAACAAGAGCCCTATGAAAACAAACACTGAAGGAAGGTAAGAAGTATTTTTTATTATTATTATTAAAATTATTATGCAGTTTTATGCTACCTTATTAGACTTTCAGCTATAAAATTTAGACGGATTCTGTTTTTAATTTTTTGGAATTATTATTATTATTATTATTTTAAATATAGACCACAAAGTAAAAACATGGTTCTATATTCCCAAAAACACAACAAGGCCCATTAAAAACACTTGAAATAAAACGCCTTGACTTGAAAATCTTTAAAAAGTTTTAAACTTTAAGGAATCCAATAATAAAGGTGAAAAACAAATTTTTAGGTGATAGAAAATTAAGGCAAGTTTGCTATATAAACTAATGTCCGAAACTTTGAAATAGGGGAGATAAAGCAATTCAAAGGGGGAATGGAAAAAACCAGTTTTTCGGTCTTATTTTCCAACCAAAGCAAACTATTAACTCTAATGAACCAGGTACATTTCTTATGGAAAAATGGCTTACCGTCAAATTTTCTGAAATGTTGATATGTTGTAGAACTCGATACTCTACCAAAAAGTGTCCAAATCAATTATATGAGGGTATTAAACATCAGAAATGCCACTTTTTGTTTAATTCGCGTTTGTTGTATAAAACATGAATTATATATTATTTGGCACTAATATAAAAAGTTACTTTAGTAATTGGTTAATTACAGGGTGGTCCTTGAATATGAAATATGATTTTTTTGATTTTATTTTTTTTTTATAACAGCGCCAGGTTAAAAATATGAACAATTATCATTGTATTATGAAAATATGGTTTAAGTAATTGCTTCTTGATGATACATCATATTTTATACAGGGTGACTCATAGATATAGTTACAGAGGGCAAATATTGTTTTTCGTCTTTAACGAGTCACTCCATATAAACGATGTGTTCTGAATTTTTTATACTATATTAAATAAATGCAAGACCTGTCACTCTGTCATAAAGAGTGTTAAACTGATTGCAAAAACTTTAAAAATTAGAAAAGCATTTTTTTTAGTGTGAGAATACCATTATCAACATACATTTAAATGTTAAATGTTTGGGCTATGTATTTAGATTTTTTGGAAAATCAGCTCTTTCAAATTTTACAAGATGTACCTCTACAAATGCGGAATGAAATAGTATTCATGCATGACGGGGCTTTGCCCCAATTTTACAAGGACTGCCAGAATGTGGTTACATCAAAATTTTCCTGTCAGATGGATAGTCAGGGGTGCAGATGCATCCATTCACTGGCCTGCTCGGTCGCCAGACTCAATTCCACTGGACTTAACTATGTGGGGATATTTAAAATCTAGGGTCTATAATTCAAAATTAATAATTTAGTAGAATTAAGAAGGCGGGTAGAAAATGAATGCACAGCGTTAATGAACAATGATTACATTTTAAACCGAATTATGGTTAAAGAGTACCTTTTTTTGTAGAAAAAACTGTGGAAATTTGTTTTTCTTAAATTTTTTTTCTGAAAAGATAAAATTAAAAAATAGGATTAAGAATACCCAACCAATCCACTTAAACTACCCCTCTAACAATATTTTTTTCTTTTGTTTTACAAATAAATCAAATGATATAAAACTTTTAAGTTTTCCAAGAAATTTGGAGTTGATAGTTCGCTGCGATTGGAAGTTTTTTTTGGTTGTTGGTTTTTCCATTCCCTTTTGAATTGCTTTATCTCCCCTATTATAAAGTTTGGGACATTAGTTTATATAGCAAACTGACCATAATTTTCATTTTTCTATCACCTAAAATATTTGTATTCTTTGTTGACTCAATAATATTGAAAAATCGATGTGGTATCAGTAGAATCACATGAACTGTTAATTTTAGTTGGTGAGTTAATGTTAAGCTAATTGCTGCAGAAAATGCAATATAATTTGGATATTTTTAATTTTTTGTATTCTTTTACTAGGAGAATTCTCCATTACAACTCTGATACGTAATAGACTATTGTGCCATGGCAAATAATAATAATAGCCATCCCTCCCCGACTCAAACTCTTATGTCAGAGCTTCAGGGATTCACTCGTAAGGGGGTGAATTATAGGGAATTAATATTATTACTATTATTATTATTATTATTAAATAATCAAAATTTGTTTAAATGATGATAAAAGTTGCTTCCCTCCCAAGTTGAAATTCAAATTAATATTTCTTATAGTGACGATTGTCTTGAAGACAGTGAAACGGATGAGCTGAATATTATTAAAAGCACTAATAAATCTCAGTCAAAAGAAGAACCGTCTAAAGTTGAGGCAAAGATGGCGGTAAAGCGTCAATTTAGTTTTACCAATCCTGACGATAAAAAACTAAACGAAAAATCACCAAACGTCGACCTAGAGACAAACCCTATTACTAAAAAACTAAAACCAACAAATGTCGACTTAGAGATGTTAAGGCGTCAACTTTTTGTGGCAGTTAAAGATGTTTATGAGGAAATTGTGAAAAATAACTTACAAACCATTAAACGTGGCGGAATTTGGCAAGCTGTATTTAACGAACTCTACGGCAAACGGCGTTTTGACTTACTTAGCAGAAAAGATGCAGATAAAACTTGGACCTTATTAAAAGCAAAAGTATACAATGATTCAGTAAGGAAGCCATCATTTGAGGGATTTTATTATGAGGTAAAGTTATGATGTTCCTTTTCGTTTTTCATATTCCATCAAATGGGGTGACATTGATAGCTTTTTTTAAATAGTTTTGCGTCAAAAAAATATAATGTATTCGCAGTATGCTTAATGAAGACATCCAGGGTTTTAAAAAATTCAAATAATTGTATACTTGCTCTAAAATAATAATAACTTTATGTGCGCTTGGGACGTCTTTGATAATCCATAAGTTTACATAAATTATCATTTGTCATAAGAATTGGATTAAACTGTCTTCGCAAAAGAGAAAATAAAACTTTAGTTCATATCAAAATGAAACTTTATTTCCTATAAAAATAACAAAACTCAAATTTGGCTCTTTCTTGAAAATAATACAGTCTTTAAACATAGCACAAATGTGCAGAAAAGGTACAAAACAACTAATTAAAATTTAACTTTCAAAAACATCAACCGATTTTGAAAATACATATTTTGTTCCGCGTTCTCCAAGTTTACCGTAAACAAGTCGTTAAGAACAATTTTAAAAGTTATTTTGTGGTGTCTAATGATTTTAACCCCAAGATATTGTAGTCGTTCTTGTCAGCTTGCCCTTCAATCTTGACAACGTATCTGTACATGGTAGAATTTCTGTGTCCAGACAACACTTTTACTAGAATGAATGTACCAGGCACAAGATTCTTAGGGTCAGTGGGTAAATAACCTACTTCATCAGCAACGTCGGAGTTTGCGTCTTCATGTTCATCGGACAGTTCTTCCGAAATACCATTTATTTCTTTACTTTCGTCTAATTCATTTGTTGGGCAAGTAACACTTTTTCCAGCTTTCACAGTTAACCGCTTTTTTTTTCTGCAGCGAATTTCGAATAGGAGTGCTATTGTAACGTTTTTCTTTCAATTGGGACACGAGATTATTACCAAAATCTGCCCCAAATTGATTACCATTATCATTAGAGTTCGGAATTTTATTAAAATTTTATCCGGGTTCAGTGGGTAAATTCATGTTTTCTAAAGTAAGCTGCATAAGGTGAGGAAATATTTCTTTCTTTAAAGAAAATTGTTTTGGATTTTACACTCCAATAATACTGACATCCATGCAGTCTTTAAGGGCCTCAAGTGGTTGAGTCAAGTGAGTTTAATTTGGAGGCACAAAAAAGGCAATTTTGGTTACACAAATCCAAAACTTCATCAGTAAAGTGTGACGACAAATTGTCGCCATTTAGAATCTTCTTCCCTGGCAAATTATTAGGGTGTGGTAAAAACGTGTCCCTAAACCAATCACTTTGCATGCTATTGTATCTGGATCCCGAGCTACTACAACAGTCTACAACAAGGATGTCCTTTGGGACCATTCTCTGTCCAGCGGTCCCACAGATGTTCTGATTTGTAAATTACGTAGGGAGGTAGGAGAACACCTAAAGCTGACCCACAAAACATGATGGAAATGGCTGATTTTGAATGGTTTATAACATTTTCCGGGTATTTTTGTTTAGCCACTTATTTTCCCAGGATTGTCGCCATGCTTGTTTCATCGTAATTGAACAAATTTGACGGGGGCACATTGTCAGTGCTAACTTGCAAATTTTCAAAATATTTTCGAATTACTTCAGGAGAAATACTCGCAAGTGCACGTTCTATATTAGCTGCTAGGCGCTGTGTCAAACTAGCCTGATGTCTTTTAATAAGTGAATAAACCGAGTCTCGACCAGGAAGATTATTTTTAAAACGGGTAACCTGTTGTCCTTGCCTATCTAAGAACGATTTTATAACCATTTGTAGATCTATACATAGCTGAAAACCCCAGTCGCTGCAAGTTACTACAGACCGAATTATTGCATCCTCCTCTTGCTTGGTAAAAACAGGTTGCCCTCCATGTGACCTTACAAGCATTCCTTTTATATTTATGAAATAGGGTTCCGTAAGGATTCTTGAATTCCTTGGAGCATAAATTTTTTGAAAAGGGTATAAAAATAGCCTAAAAATATGGCATATTTTTTAACTCAAAATTTCATAGGTGCTCTGCAGCATTCTTTGGTATCATAATTATTACTAAGTTCACTAACAAAATCTGTTTCTAGATTATTTTAACACTTGCTGCGATTACAAAAAATGTCTATATGTCAAAATTAGAAAAAAAATATTTATAGAAATAAAGGGCCTTATACACTATTTATTATATGTAATATAAAAACAAAAAAGCATAATAAATATTACAAACCTTGACATGCAGCATATCCTAAGCATATTGTGCACTAAAAATTTCATTTTTGTTAATTACAAGGCAACCACATCAGAAGGTTTTTGCCGTACTTTATGTTTAGGTGTAATTTGTCTCCTTCTCTCTTATGGAAAAAGAAATTATCCCCATATTCTTGCTTGGCAGATCTAAAAATAAAACCTGAGATAAATATGTTTTACTTGCTCCATATAAACTGTAACTACCTACTATTAAAACAAAGTCTTACCTTTTTGACTTTTGTAAACTGAGTATTGTTAAAAAATGCAGTAATCATCTCGGTAATCATATTTTCGTTTACAATGGGTAAAACACTTGATTCAACTTTTATAAATCCAGCTGATTCATATTAATAATAAAATTAAACCAAAACAAAAAACTAAGGTTAGATGTTACTGATGTTAGGTGGTGTCAATTTTAATGTCACTTAGATGTGCGTTCACTTCCACATTCTATGTGTTGGTTTGTTCGTTGGCTTGGTTTTGTATAACAAAAAAAAACTTCGACACAAGATGATTGGTCTATTCCCGATGACGTATAATTTCAAATTTTAAATTTCAATTGGGCTTAATTTAAAAACTTTTGGCTTTTTTAACGAACTGACTATTTAGAATAACTTGTATAGCGACTAACTATTACAATATAATTTATAAAACAGCATATCTCACATGTGAACATGGCCATTAACATATTCCATTTGATAGAAAATATTGAGTCATGTTTAAAAATTCCTCTCAAATGCTTGATTCTATTTCATTTTGACAGATTTTCGCTTTGATTTTTCTTAAAATATCCTAATTTTTAACCGACTTCAAAAAAGGAGGATGTTATCAATTCGTCGCGATATTTTTTTTTTTTTATGTATGTTCAGCGATTATTCTTTAACACGGTGTCCGATTTTAATGATTCTTTTTTTGTTATAAAGGGGGTATTTCAGGGGTGGTCCCATATAGATTTAGTCAAAATCTAATAATTGGGCCCATGAGAAAATCCTCAAACTCTTCATTTTTTATGTATGTTCAGCGATAATTTTTTAACACGGTGTCCGATTTCAATAATTCGTTTATGTTAGAAAGGGACTACTTTAGGGGAGGTCCCATATAAATTTGGTCAAAATCTAATAATTGGATCCATGAGAAAATCCTCAAACTCTTCATTTTTTATGTATGTTTAACGATAATGCTTTACCACCTTGTCCGATTTATACGATTCCTTTTTTGTTAGTAAGGGGGTACCTCAGGGGTGGTCCCATATAAATTTGGTTAAGATGTGGTGATGGCATCTGCACGGTTTTGAAGTCGGTTTTTTTTAATTTTTAATTTGTTATACTTATTCTATTTGTTTTAAAAAAACTATTTAATGAAAAACACATTTTACAGGCCGATTCTATAGTTTTGTATTAAAGTAGTTTCTTATAACATCTTCATCTAGAAGTGTGTACAAGAAAATGGTAATGTATAATATTTCTATTGTACAATCCCAAAAAGTGACTATTTAATGAAAGTACACCATAGTCAAGAAAATTTGAAAAAAAAAATATGTTATCTAATAGCATGTCAGCCAGTGGTAATGTTATTTTAAAATATCATTGTAAATTAACAGAATGTAGGAAGTAAAGAAACTTTCAGTTACAGAATGTGATTTTTATAACATTATGCTATAACATTGCCTTGAACCATTCTCCTTTTTTGAATAAAAGGCTCATAAATCGTATGAATTTTCCTCTCGGGAGGGGGACATGGCCCCAATAGCCGCCCCCCTCCCTGGAGCCGCCCTTGCTGTCTGGTAACAATAGCGCGCACGGGCTGGACAGATGTTTTCTGATACGCTGTCATGTTTGAGGCTCGGTTACTCAAACCGCTGTATCTTCGTTAGTTTTGCTCTGATTCATAACAAATTTTCACACAATATTCTTGAAAAGTTCTCCATTCACAAAATCAAATCTGAAAAAATGCAAAAAAAAGTTTAAAAACTTTACGTCCCCCTCTTAACGAACAAGTGTTGAATAAATCTGTAGACTGATTGACGATCTCAAAGAGGCCTCATAGGTTCAGGACGATGCACAATGGACCTAGCGAGGCCTAAGTGCCGTTGAGCAACCCACTCTTTCCACCTTACAGAGATACAATGGTCGGAAAGAGGGGAAATTGATCTATTTTTAAATTTTAGAATTCAATAAAATTGATACCATTTCTTTTTTGGAAATCATACTATTTTCACTTTTAATATATACATGTATTTCAATAACACCCTGTATAATATATCGACTTAAATTTGACTAACCTGTTTTACTATCAACTATAAATCACAAAAATCATTAAAACATTAATTTTTTTAGTTTTATTTGATAACCGATTATAATGTATGTTTTATCATAGGTCCATCTGTTTTTGGAAAAAGTAAGAACCGATAGAGAAGCTTCGAAAAAGCTGGAGTATAAACGTCAAGATGGACAATCAAAAGAAAATGTGAATGTTAATAGTAGTAAAAGGTAAGTTAACATTACAGTTGGGGCGGCTAATATTTATAGTTCAATTCAAATATATATTTCTGTAAAGCGGTTACTGCTTACACTTTTAACTTTAGTCACGCTGAAATTGTGACACTCGGAATTATATTTTTTCTACACTCACATGGATATTAGCTTATCTACACACAGATTACAAAACGAAAAAAGTATGCCTTTAACTGAACGAATATATTTCAGATCCATTCTAAGTAGTGAGAACACTGCAAAAAAATGAAATCCACCAATCACAGTTCATATTTTGATAACCGACTGCTATTATTTTTTAAAATTTTAAATAAGTTACAATTCTGTCAAACTAATTGTCAGTATATTTTTTAGTTATTGAGGTTCGTTAAATATACGAGTACATTAAAATGAGTTATTCTTGTGTAGAATCGATAAATAATAGAAATTCAATTTTTATTTCATCTATACTTATAAATAATTTGTTAATTCAAATAAAACTATATGTAGTCAATTTAATTACGATTAATAAAGCAAACAAGTGTAAATTAAAAATTTAAAAAAACCGACTTCAAAAACGTGCAGATGCCATCACAACATCTTAACCAAATTTATATGGGATCACCCCTGAGGTACCCCCTTTCTAACAAAAAAAGAATCATAAATCGGACAAGGTAGTAAAGCATTATCGCTAAACATACATAAAAAATGAAGAGTTTGAGGATTTTCTCATGGACCCAATTTTTAGATTTTGACCAAATTTATATGGGACCACCCCTGAAGTAGCCCCTTTCGAACAAGAATTATTGAAATCGGACACCGTGTTAAAGAATTATCGCTGAACATACATAAAAAAAAATATCGCGACGAATTGATAACCTCCTCCTTTTTTAAAGTCGGTTAAAAAATAAACACGTAAATGGTCCTGTGGTCAGCGTTCTTGCCTTCCATACGGAAGACTCATGTTTAAATCCCAGATGGGAGAAAAATTAAATAAATTTTTTTATTTTTTCTTATTTTATAAATTAGTAAAAGTCATAAATTATTTTATCTTAATAACCTAAAATAATTTTTAATATTTGTAAATTTTCGTTAGTGGGTCTTAGAAAAAATATAGTGTACAACTCGAGTGGATTGTCCATATCCACTCTTGTTGCACAAACTACTATTTCAGTTCTATTTTGCCTTTACCAGTGCGCCCAGTGGTCCCAATTTACTTCAAGACATAAATAATTAATTGTTTTCCTTGAAATGTTTTTTTATCATTCAAGAATCATGGGAAAATAGTTAAAAACATTTGGCCCATCAGGATAGTTTTTGGCGGGAGCATTAGGTCCTCTAATCCACGCCTCTGGAAATCAACTGTCTCATTGTCCATTTAATGTCTTAAGCTGTTAGAAATCAAGGAAAACACTTCGAAAAGTTTCCTCTTTCTGTCATATGCATACATGGGCCCACACCTTAATAGTTAAGTATAAGGTGTCTTAAAGAATCTTTATTTATTGATCAAGATCAACTTTGGCCCCTTCAAAGTAATCCCCCTCAGATATAAAGGTACGTTTACATCTGACATTTATTGCATGAAATTTATGTCTGACAGTTATTTACTCCAGTGTAAACAGACAAAAATTTCTCTCGGATATATATTTTTGAGCTTTTTAAAGAGTATGGAAATGTTATGTCCAAAATAAGATATTTTATAATTTCTTTTTTGTTGATTTTAATTGGACACTTGGCAACAATGCGCTAATTTGTATTGACAGAGCATAACAGATATAATTATAAATTCTAATGAATGTATGGAATGCTAGAAATGTTAGACGTTAGGAATGACTGTAATGTGTAAAATAAGTCGCATGAGAAATGCATGGGCGGATTTTAAGAACATTGATATTAAAGTAGTAAGGATGAACCGAAAATTCTGAAAATCAATAGGGTTCTAAGTTAGAAGCAATTATTCAAAAAAATCAAAACTGCAAGTCAGTCAGTACTTTTGATCTAGAGTTATCGTGCTGGCAATTTTTTTCATTTGCATGAATGCATTACTGAGGCCGTATAGGAAGGGCCTCAGTAATATGTAAGGGGCGGCTTGTGAGATTTTATTTATGAATTATTTAAAAACTGTTAAAAAACGAATTGTAGATTCGCTTTTTTTTTTCCTTTTCAAAATATATTTAATTTTTTTAGTAAAGTTAGTTCAACAAAATCCAGTGCCTCCTCAAATCCTCCTAAGGTAACAACAAAAGGATCATGGGTTGGTAAACATCAAAAACCTGAAATTACTAATAATTCAGAACCAGACGGCTCTTCTTTCTATGTTGATCCAGAAATGATAATGAAACGACGTCTTTTCATGGACATAAAAGACACGTTTAAAGAAATGCGGCAAAATGGGTTATTTAAATGTAAAATTTGGAGAGAAATTTTTAATATAATGTATGATGAAAGAGGTTATGACTTAATTAAAAGACCCAAGGCAGAAGTAATGTGGTCCTCGATAAGAATAAAAGCTAACAATGATATGGTAAAAAGCAAAACATGTTCTGACTTCTATAAGGAGGTACGGTTGTTATCGTCAGTTTTATTCTAAAATCAATTTTCTAATGTACCTACTTGATCTTTTATAGGTGTACCGATTTGTTCAAAAAACAAAAAGAAGCATATCTCAACTTGAAAAGCGTGCAAAAAAAGGAAAAGTCGTTGAAACTTCTGTAGCAATCAAGAAGGCACGTTCCAAACCTATACCGGTTCCTGTAGTTAATAAAACTGTTACTGACAATGTAGTGAATAAAAATAGTTCTACTGCCGTTCCTGAAAAATCAACTCCGGAGAAAAAGGTCAAAGATAGTGAGCCAGTTCCTATGGGTAAAGAGTAAGTATATATTTATTTTTATTTGTTTTTTTCAGTACACTACTCAGCAATTAAAAACCAACAAGAGTGCAATGAACTAAAATTAGAAGAATTACATTGTAATCCTGAAATATATCATGAGCATAGAGCATAAAATATTTATTTATTTATTAAATACACTGCTCTACAGGCTAAATGCCTAGTTATAGAACAGGAAAAAAAATAGTAATTACAAAAGTAAATATAACATATTGCACAATAAGACAATTTGGATATAACATAAATTACACAACATAAAAATTACACAATATAACAAAAATTACATAATATGACAAAAATTAAATAAATGAATGACTATACACAAGAAAATAAATCAATACTACCTTGCAGGTTGTTGCTGTTTTCACAAATAAAATACAACGGCGAGTTTTTTAATAAATTTATCCTAGATAGCGGGAAATAAAACATTAAGTTTTTTCGAGATTCAATTCTTGGCACTTTAAATACAAGTTGTTCTAATAACTCGGAACAATCAATTTGGTAGTTAATAAGTTTATAGAGAAATATTAACGACTGATTTTTTCGTCTACATTCTAAGCTTTGCATTTGGAGTCTATTTAGAAGCAACGTATGATTTATCCCAATTGGTGGATATGTTCCGTCTATCTTAAATGCCAAGAATTTTAGATATCGTCTTTAAACGTTTTTTTAAGAGCGCTTATGTGAATATCATAAAATGGTTTCCATATTAGTGAAGCATATTCTAATTTTTGATTTGACGAACGCATTGTACAACATATTCATGGTTTCGATAGAATTGAGGTCAACTGCATGCCTTATGATAAATCCCAAATTTCTGAATGATGCTTTACCACGTCAACGTCATTTAGATGTTCATTATAAGTAAGTTTTCTATCAAACTTTACCCCAAGATCTATAACAAAATCAGGCCTATTTAATATAACACCATCCAAACAATAGTTATAGAGAATTGGAAAAACCTTTTTTGTTATGACACTATATTACAGTTTTTTTGAATTTAATGGAATATTATTTATTAAACACCAATTATTTATTTTATTAATATTACTTTGTAATTTTAGGACAATCATTTAAGATTTCTACCTGATAGAAAATTTTGACATCGTCTGCATAAATTAAATATTTTACGTTAACGTCATTAATGATGTAATTTACGAATAGTATAAATAAAATCGGTCCCAGAATCGAGCCTTGAGGTACGATATCACACAAGGACTAACAAATATAATAATTAGGCAATCGAACGTCTTGTCAGAATGGGTAAAAAGGCCAAGGATTATACACTATGCTGTCTTTATAAATTGTCTATGCACATTTTCAATAGCACGGCTATATATGTTATGTGTCTAGATCTAACAAAACAAACATAACTTCTTCATTGTATGTACATTACTAAATTGTCTGCAGTTTCTGATTACAAAACCATTAATTTGATAATCTAAAGTAAAATATGATTTTTTCCTCTGGTATAAGTATGTTATAACACTACTTATCAGGTTTTAAATCTAAATAATTCAACTAAACATCTTTGCAAAACTGTACAATCAACCATATCTCGTATTTCGACAAAAAACATCAGCGTACTTTAAGTATTTTGTGCTTCTACTTTTCCGAAAAATGTCAATAAAAATTATGAAAAGTAGCGGCCCAACGGCCGAACCTTGCGGTACAGCTTAAAATGTTTGACATAAATCCACGTTTTAAGTAAAATGTGATAAGTGAAAGAACACGATCAGATTCTAAGAGTTCTTTAGACTTTAATTTTTGTAGTAGAATTTTATGGTGAATCCTGTCGAATGCCAGAAACGTCGGTACAGATAACATTAACCTGACTTCTACCTATGACGTGGGTAGAATTTTTCGAAGGGATACTATTAGTCCTAGATCTGGGGTAAAATAATCTGCCTCATAAGATACCAAAAGTTTGCTATGAGAAGTATGTAATACTTCCCGCCATGAAAGAGGCCCGTCTGTCGTCCAAAAATGGTCGCCTTCATCAAGTAAAATGTTTGGAAAAAATAACCTTAGCAAATGCCTAATTACTACCAGGATCATATTCTCGCCAAAATGAACAGAGGAACTAATTAGGATTGCTTGGGTCTGCCTAGTAAAACGGTCGTCTTTTGGAGAAAAATCATCACTTCCCATAAACTAGCAATATTTTTCATTTTCCTGTATCCAGTAAGGAAAGTGTAGGAATCATGATTTTTCGACGGAACTTTACCTTCGTTTTGAGGCCCCTGGATACATTTAGATCATCCCACCGATTTTCAACCTATCTGTCTGTCTGTGTGTATGCTTGCGTGTCTCTTTCCACAATAACTGAAAAACGGAAAAGATAAAAATACTAAATATTAATCATAAGCTTTAATCCATCCTGCACCAAGCTGATTAGGTTTTGGGCATAGTGGGAGTCTTTTTTTTTTAATTTATAGGTATATTTCTGATATATATATATATATATATGATTAGAGAAGAAAATTATTTAAATAAAAGTTCTCTGTGATGTTGGTCTCTATAATTTTTGTCATATACATGATTTCTCTAAAATGAACCGCAATGGAGAAATTTGAGGTATTAAATCGCATAATACCAGGTAACTTTTGACCAATCTCTGTGATCCCATATTTATGAAAGATATTTTAATCTATTTTGAAAAATCGTCTTAAACAATATTGAAAAAAGATGTTACTATAGATTTGTTCCAACAACTAATCTATGACCCCTACACTATTTGTGAACCGTTTTCTGATTAAATTCTTGTTGAAACGCATTTCTGACTGTCATTACCTTCGGAAAATTTATTTGTTAGCTCATAAAAACTTATTTCACATAATAAATACTTCCTCTGCTTCTACTAAAATAAATCATCTTTATTTGTAGATTTGAAAGTATCGTCTAAAGAAAAATTCTCGCATTATTTTTTTAAAAGTCTCACAAAATTATACATTTTTTATTCTAATAAATAAATAGTTGATCAGAAATCCAAAACAAATGATATATTTTAAATGAAACCATCTTTATCTGCGATCTGCGCAAACTCGAATTGCTAAATTGAGAAAAATTTACAAACCAGTGTGACGGTTTGATCCCGATCCGAAATTTGTCATAATATTTGTTGGAATACTGGCTTATATATCGTCGTTGTTTTGGCTATTGGTCGTATCTCAAATTTACAATAATATCCAGGAGGCCCTTAATAAGATTTTTCGTGGAATGAAACACTTTATTACTGATAAATTTTAAAGTAAGTTGGTTTGTTTCTTCTGATTTTCTGTTGTACTTTGATCATTCTGGGAGCTATGTACATTGCAGTTTATGTTGTTCGATGTAAAAGATGTTTTTTTACAAGTTTGTTGGAGTTACGACCAATAGCCATAAAAAATATGCCATATTATTAATTACAACTCACAGCCAGAAAAAAGCATTAGTGCTTTAACTACATTTTTTATTTCAACATTAGCAATAATAAAAACTATTTAATTAACGGTATAACACAACAAAATATAATTGAATATATTATGTTTAACAAAATCAACAATTAGTTTTCATAAGGCAAATTTTGGTAAAATATTTTGTGTTCTATATTTCTTGTAACCAGCATATCTGATTAGAAAATTAATTTAAATTCCTATATTTTTCTGCACATATTTTATTTGAACTAGAGTTGAGAGGTGTTAAGGTGACATTTTGCAAACCGATATTTAAGTTAAAGATCTGTAAGTATGTGTCGGTATTATGCCAACTTTTGAAGTAAACTTTATGTAAATTTTGTTTTTAAATTTTTACTTCTTTTATTTTTGTCCAATTAACTTTTTCTTTCTGATCAATCCTTATGTTTAGTAATTTAATCTCCTGTGATAATTTCCTAAAAATTTTAAAGTCAAAATAGTTAGGCTGGGTCACATTATATGGGTGTTTTCTTTTGCGAGGCGAATTGTGGGTATGAGTTGAGACGGCATGAAAATTTCTTCACATTTTCTTAAGGCATAAGATATCGCACTGTGGGCAGAATCCCATTCATTCTACCTATGATATGGTTCGAAAAATCTTAAGAATATCTCGTCTATACAGGATGTACCTATAAAAACTCCCAGGCCAGATATTTTGGTAAGTAATAGAGATATTTTAATTCTGTAAAAGCTAGTTCATAGAGCGCTAAGAGAGCTTTAATTTTAGATATAAATTAATTTTAAATAGGTTAATATGCAGATGGCGCTGCGCTCTATATTATTTTTTCGATGAAAGTATCTTTCTTATATAGCGCATCTTGTAAAAAATAATTTTTTTAAGCTGATTTTGTGCTATAAACTAATTCGATAAATCTAACCATTTTTGATATAAAGAGTGGGTCACTCAAAACAGTTTCATTCTGTTTTTCGGCATTAATCATTGGATTTTAAGAAAATGCTGAAACAGGTCGATTTTTATTCCAAATTGAACACATTTCCACAATGCAGACATCTGTCATGTGTTAACCCCCTCCCTTCCACTTCTCCAACCCCTTAATTTTAAATAAGGAATGTACGGCACATCATTGAAAAGGTAATTTTGTGGGGAAGTCATAAATATGATTGTTTATTGCGATACTTTTAATTTTAGCTCCCTCTATTGGGATAAAAAACCTGTAACGTATTATAAAGTGTGACACTTTATTTGAAAGCTAATTTAATTACTAATTCAATGCACCACATCATTAATACAAATATTTCCATATTGCACTTGCAACAAAATAAAGTTAGCAATAATAATGTTTAAAATAATGCATGACTAATTTTCAAACTATTGCAAGTGCAATATAGAGGATAATTATATTATTTTTTTTGTAGTGAATTGAATTAGTAATTACATTTGCTTTCAAATAAGGTATCACACTTTATATTACGTAGGTTTTTTTATCACGATAGAGGACGGTACAATTAAAAGTATCGCAATAAAAAATCATATTTATAAATTCCCCATAAAATTACCTTTTTAGTGATGTACTACACATTGTAGTATTACACTAGTTCACTAGTTACATAGTTTTTTTTTCCGCTAGAGGGCAATAAATTAAAGTAACGCAGTGTATTTTTGAATTCTCCATTAAATTACCTTTTCAATGATGTGCAATACATGGTACATTACCTATTTAAAATTAAGGTGTTGGCGAAGTGCAAGGGAGGGGGTTGATACATGCCAGATGTCTGCATTGTGAAAACGTGTTCAATTTAGAATAAAAATCGACCTGTTTTAGCATTTTCTTAAAATCCAATGATTAATGCCGAAAAACAGAATGAAACTATTTTGAGTGACCCACTCTATATCAAAAATTGGCTATATTTATTGAATTAGTTCATATGCATTTTTTACAAGATGCGCTACATAAGAAAGATCCGTCCATCGAAAAAAAATTATTGAGCGCAGCGCCATCTATATATTGACCTATTTAAAATTAATTTATATCTAAAACTGAAGCTCTCTTAGTGCTCTGTGAACTGGCTCTTGCAGAATTAAAATATCTGTATTATTTGCCAAAATATCCGGCATGGGAGTTTTTATTGGTATACTCTGTATAAGTGCTTTATCTCTATTTTTTTTCTTTTATGTGAGTAGTAAATCGTTCTTGTAGCTTTTCTTTTTCACTATCTTCGGCCTTTCTGTAATGTAAGCAAAAACTACACTTTTTTTTTCAGTCGATTAAATGACAAATTAAATAATTTAAAAATCTTATAGTAGGTACTATAGCTAGCAACTTCTCGTTCTTGTACATATCGTACATGTTAGACAATGACAAATCTCCATGGAGGTACTCTCATTTAGAAGATTTTCTGCCATAGTGGAATTCTTCTCTAGGGAACCTCTCAATATAAAATTTTACATCTTTATATATTTTTGCACGCAGTGTTAGTTATCTATTGAGCAAACTAACATAATTTTGAAAAAAAAGTGAGATACGACTTATAGCTAAAATATCAAATGTTATAATATTAAATACTACATTCCAACATTTATGTTTTGTTCCATCAGTAATTTATTATTACAAATAATGCTACCAGCATACAAAGCATGCAGTTTTAGTTATCTATTAAGGAGGTCCTTTCGCCACACCTCTCGCCTCAAATGTTACGGTACTTTATTCTAAAACACCCTGTATACAAAAATGTAACAGTCTAGAAAAAGCCAATCCTGGCTAGAAAAATGTCGAAATCCTTCCTTCACGCGTTGGGCTGTGTACAAAGAGACATTCTAGTTGATACTATTCAATCGCCACCTAGCCAGCGTCAGACAATGGCATTGATGAAGGTCGTCAAAGAACAGGTTCGGTCGAAGGCGATCGCACGACTGCCTCTTCCTTAAGAGATAGTTCCTCCTGGAACTAAAACTGCAACTGGACCCTCTTTCACAATTTCCATTTGCATGGAAATAAGAAAGGACATTTTTCGCTGAAACCTGGACACTATGCGAATTACCACAGACCATAATTTGGACCTCGGCATCTTGGAAGATTACTTCATTCCACCATGTTTCTAATGATCCTCCAATTCAGCTTGTTACTCTCTATCGTTGGCATGGCTAGTTTCCAGTACGTGCTCCCTCAAACTAAGTAATGCTTCCCATCCATCATGATAAGTGGATCGATCTGGGAAGATGTTCTTTGTTTCCAGATAGAAATGGTAACGCTATCCATCTTTGAAGTTTCAAGGCTTTTCCAGGGGCTGGTAACTGACCTTGAAATTCTGGCAATCCACCAAACTTCTTCCAGATCACAGATGCCAAACCTCAAACATCTTTGATGCTGGTGGAAGTACTATGGACCAGCGAGTAGTCTTTAGGAACAGTGAACAGAGCTTGTTATTGTTAGGTTGTAACACCATATCTTGTTTTTCTGGTACCTCCATATGCACCCATAAATTCTTCAATAGCAAGTTCAGGTGTTTCTTGGAACTGCAGTGGCGCATCCAGAGTTTAAGTCTGTGGGGTAATGGTAATAAAGCTTAGGTCTGGAAGGGGTAGTGGTATTATTTAAGAACTTTTATTACCCATAAACAGTTAGCTTTAAAAAAAATTGGGGTAATTACCCCTATTACCTCCCGTATATGCGCCCCTACTGGTCATTATAATAGTTTTTACTTAGATAATAGTAGGTAATAGCTAATAGTATTTTTTTGTATTTGTTGTTGTTGTTGAAATATTGCTTTAATAAATGTTAATTGTTCAAACCGCATTTGCATATTTATGGCCTAATTATTTAGTATAAGAAAATTTTAAAATTAGATATTCATTTATCGTGCGTTTCATGTACATTGGCAGGGTAGGTACCTAAGTTCATAAGTCGAATATGTTGAACGATCCTAATAACATAAGTCATTCAAATATGAAAAAAGTAATTTTAGGATAATTTACTTTAAAGTTAATGGTTGTAACTCCATTTTCTGAAATAAAATATATACATTAATCAGTTACTATCAATTTACTCGATTTTTGTTCTTCCTGTAAAGTAGTCATTTTTGACTTATTTGCTTTAGTCTGCTGGCCCTAAAAATATACTTCTTATAGCAAACTTTCTGCCTATATTGTTAAATCGCAAATCTTTCAAATATAACTACTAAATAAAAGGTCTATAAAGGAGGGAACGCATTAGATAATCGTTTTTTCGTAGTTTTTTTTAAACAATTAAAATTGTCTTGGGGGAATTTATAAATCGGGTTACAAAAATGAAGTTTGATTGGAAACATAAAGATAGAATGAAGTTGAGACGATCGATATAAACACTATTTTGAAGTTAATAATTTGATATTTGAATATTGACGGAATGAAAATGTTTTTATATCATTTAAGTCATGCTATTTAAAAAAAAAAAAATATTTATTCTCACCAAAACTGACTAGCTGCTCCACTTGCTCATCAAGTTTGACATATGACGTAAAAGTGTGCGGATACTTAGAATCGTCCTAAGATCTCCTCTTTATTTTATATCAATCATTGGAAAGTTTGTATGCCCCGCCCTACTTTGTAACGTCACTATGTGCGTTTCGCAAATTAAGGTGATTTAAGTGATTTTATGTTTCACGGATCTGTTGACGTGTGGTCCTCTATATTTGGCTAAAGATTTTTGAGAAAACTTCTTGCTCCTCCAGATCACTTACATAGTGCGCCACGGAGAGACGATTAGCCAGAGCGCAGTAGTGTACCCAAAAATAGAGATTAAGACATATGAAAACAATAAAATTATTAAAATTGAATTAATATTTTTGTTATTTATTTTAAAATAATGTGTTTTTATGAAATGGGTGTTCACCGCACTAATGAACCAATGGAGAAACCGCCCTTGCATTCAACAAGTATCGGGTAATATTTCCAAATTTAACTACTATGAATACTTTCAGCTAATATAAATCAAACTATTGCTCTAACCGCATACTATGCCTATGTGTCTAGAATTAGTTATGGAATAATTTTCTGGGGAAATCCAGCAGATACACAACGTATATTTATTTTACAAAAATGTGTCTTAGAAATATATTCCACCTGAAAATACGAGATAGTTGTAAAGATATTAATCACAGTGTGCTTATATATCTTGGAATCTATTATATTTATCAAACAAAATTACAATGATCAATTAAGTTTGACATATCTATAATACCAGATCAATACCTATATCCAAAAAAGATGTAGAATATTCTATTCAAAAGATTTAGAATAAGATGCCTTCTGCACTAAAAACTTTAGAAATCAGACCATTAAAATTGAAGTCATTTCTGTGTGATAAAGCATATTACAACTTAGACGAATTCTTCTTGATTCATTAATTATATAAAATATTGATTATTAAGAACAAAAATAATAATTATAAAAAAAAATGTATATTATGTTAAAAATGCGTTTAATGTGTATTTATGTATAAAATCTATATTTATGCTCTACACCTCTAAAGGTATTTTTCGATTAAATAAACATTTCTTTCTTTCCTAAGGTGATACCTAGTAGTTCTTTATACAATACCTGCGACTATCTTGGCAAATTGTCAAAAGAAACAGTAACAATAAAATATCAGAATTTAAAGGTTATTTTGACATTCATTCTTTAAAATAAAATTATTATTTTGGCATTCATTCTTAATTAAAAATCACATAACTACGAGTTACTTAAAACAATAAAGTCAATCAAACAAATTATTGTTGTCTAGAGGTTAATATTTGGACCTTGCATTCCTTAACTCGTTTGCGAAAACAGAGTTGTAAGTGTATTCTAGAATTACTGTATAACTGTATAACTTCATTACTTCTTGATTGAAATATCCCTTAAATTTTTTTTAAATATTCTTATAATGTATTTTTTTTAGCATTAATCAAGTAAAATTCTGGACTGAAGAAGAAAAATTGAATTATCTCTCGATAATGTCTGACAATGAACCTTATATGCATAATAAAAAAGAGTATTGGTTAAAAGTTGTAGCTGACTTTAAAAAACAAAATGAACGCATTCTGTCTGATACAGGTATACTTATGCAATGGCCGAATTTGCAAGAACGGTTAATGATAAGGGAAAAGAATCAAATGAATTTAGATGCCGTTGACAAAATGGTAAAAATCTTAATTGGTAAAATTAATAAAGATATTCCAAAAAAAAATGATGTCACAACCAATAAGGATACCACAACCAATAAAGATACCACAACCAATAAAGATACCACAAACAAAAACGACACCACAACCAATAAAGATACCACAAACAAAAACGACACCACAACTAATAATGATACCACAACCAAAAATAAAAGTGCGAAAACCAGCGTTTCGAAATCGATTAATCCAGTGGCTGCAGGAAGCAAAAGAATAAAAAGAGAAATGGCACCACTTCCTCAATCGTCACAATCGAGCATGAGTTGCGATTTAACTTATGACTATGTTTCCTTAGAAGACTTACAACAAAGTACAACGTGGGATATGCCAAATTTGAAAATTGAACAAAACGAAATACATTTTGTGGTAGCTAAAGTGGAAGGCGGCGTCGCTTTAGATACTTCTGTTCCAACACTAGCCGATGCAGGAGGAGGAGAAGATAGTAGAGAAGATGTTGCAGTGAATCAGAGTTACGTTGGTGCCAATGATCTTATGGTAAACTAATTTTATTTATTTACTTTTTTCGCATTTTAGATTTTTATTTTATTTTTGTGGATACTTTAATATTGTAATGGTTTAGTTTTCAGGCGATTTTAATTTGAGTTAAATTCTGAAACTTTCACCCAATATTGTCCAGGTACCCACAGGGGATCATAAATTGATCTAGCTGAGATTTCTTCAATTTTAGGAGCAATTAATTTCATTACAACTATGTTGTGTTTGTGTTAGCTGTAATAATTCCAGCAATTGCTTTACTCTTATCTTTACCAGTGTTGGCAGTAGCAATTACAATACTTTCAACTAATCGAAATTTAAATACTTCTATTTTGACCCTATTGGAGAAGATATTTTATATCAACATTTATTTTTAATTCTTCCTGGTTTTGTATTTCCACTTTTTAAGTAATTTCATTCTGGTTAAGCCTAAATTATCTGCACATAGAGGTTTTATTTTATACCTGTTGGGACAGGTTCAATTGGTATATGCTATTCAATTTTTTTTAATCGAGCTTGGACATGGAAGTTTGACACTGTTTTATTTGATATCTTGAAAGTTAATTTATATTCAGTCCATATAAAAACATAAATGTTATTAGATTAGCGGCATTAATCATCTCCCTGATATTTAAATTCCTTGAATTGTAACATCCCTGCTAAATAATCATTAATGTTTACCCAATTTCAGTTATAATGTATAAAATAACATGAATATGTATTTTAATATATTTGAGATAATGCTGTTAAGTCCTATTAGAATAATTGAAACTATTTGTAGAACTGTCTTATTGTGTCATAAGTACAAACACACATTTATTAAATAATATTGTAGGCGGATCTATATGATAATAATTATTATCATAAAGATTATTATAACATTAAATTATCCAAAATTATAGCCCCAAAGGCATTTTTTGTCAAAGTAAACTTATATACAGCTTTTAAATAACATAAATATCGCCAGTCGCAGAAAATGATAATTTGGATGATTTGCTTTATGTACTGGCTGATGAAAACTTTCCCCAAGGTAAAAATATTATGGTACCTTAGCATAGTCAATTTTTGTCATTAGAAAAGCAAGTATCTCCCACTAAAGTATGGACCGGATTTAATTTCTGATTTCGTCTAAAAACCTGATATAGCCAGATAATCTATAACTTCTATTTTATTAATCATTGATTTAACAATCAAAATATGAAACTTTCCCTATTTCAGTTTGCTCTATCTTTGTATATACAAATTAAATCCAATCCACCCTGTATATTGCAATTAATAGTACTCAACCTTTTAGTTTTTGACAGCAGATCTAGATGTACCTTAAAAAATCCTTTTGATATTTTAATGGCAAATCAAATATCTTGTGTAAATTAATTTAACAATAGTAAAAATTATAGTTGTTTAAAGTTTAATCCAAGCTACAATTTGTAGGGATGGTAATAATACATATTTTCATGATATATAAAGCGATGTGGGCGGGGTTACATTTTTGTTGGACAGGAGTGCGTTTAGAAACCTCGTACGGCGCGTCTGGACCACATACTTATAAGTAAAATTATCGGAATATACATTAGTCTTAAGACTTTCATTATTCGACCAAAGATGTATTAATATTAAAGAAAGAATAGTATAACACCTCACAGTTTGTGCATATTTTAAATGACTAAAATTATACGGTAGTGTTTGTAACAATGTCTCTTATTTAAAATGTATATCTAATTATTTTGCAGACCATTGAATCAGAGTCGGATGAAGAATGACCCTCGTAGTAGATAGTACATCAGATTTTATATTTTGTCTATTTTTTAAATTTGTTAATTCCATAAAAATATCTAGTTTACGTATTTTAAGAATGTTGTGATAATATATTTGGTTGGACATGTATGTTTCTTTGTTCCCATTGAAAATGACTTTGTTAGTTTTTAATTAGAGGCCGGGATAAATGCTGGTTGAATCAGAACTATGGTATCAAACGTCGAGAGTCGAAAATGTCTCCCTACGGCGCTACGGTCCTATTTATACAGTGTTATTATGTGCAAAAATAAATGAGAACAATGCTTTAACACTTGATTAAACACATTTTTTCGGAAACTGACCATAGGACTGTAGCGCCTTAGGGAAACATTTTAGGGCATGGGTTCTTGCACTCAAATGTCTTCTATTATTGCACAAAATAACCTCTCGACGTTTTATTTCATAGTTATGGTGCACCCTGTATTGTTATGAGTTAAAAGGTTCCTATATCGCAAGCTTAATGTGATTTAATCGAAAAAACCGTAACTATGAAATTTCAATATATATTTTTACAAGTGCTTTGTATTTACATTTTTGTGTTATAAAGAATATATATGTAGTATATGTAAAATATGACTGAATCAAATAACTGCATGCAAGTATAAGACAGTAAAATATATATTTTTATCCTGCACACAATGACCACATTTAGTATTCCTTTTGTTCTAGAAATTAACATTCAACATCGCTTTATTAAGCGTTTTTTTGGTTCCTTAATGTCCAGAAAGACAGTTATAGACCATGGCATAAATTAGGCACAATTTTTTTATTTATCATGATAAATAATAGACTTTTCTAATAGACTTCAATACATGAGAAATATTTCTCTTCTAAGTTACTATTGTATGTTTCAAGCATTTTGTTTTTAGACTCTAATGTAGAATTTGCAAAATACTATGTACTCGTAGTATTGTAGAATGTGCAGTATTTATCTGACATCTTTTAAAAATCTGTAAATGTATATTATAGTTTTAACCCCACACTGGTCACCAACCAATCTATGTATTTATTCTTGTATCTCGGATCAGTTCTTGACTAACTTGTTATGGTTTTCTTGCTTCCCTCTATCATCTTTCACAAATTTCTGTTTAACTGGCTATAACATTATGAAATGAAATTCATAATTTATTTAAGAAAAATGTTTTGCAAACTTATTTATTATTAATCATAAAATATACAATTAAGCGTGCGATAAGAGATTTTTTGACTAATTCTAATCAGTTCGATCTTTTTTACTTTAATGAATAAATTTATGTTTTATTAATACAATAGAAATCGGTTATAACTACCTATAAGCAACAGCGTACCCAGAATCTGAACTAGGTACAGACCAATAAAAAAAGCAAAATAGTTTTTCGTTTTTTTTTATTAATTATTAATAACCATATTTTATATGTTCTCTATTTTAGATGTATGATATTTGTTTTATTATAAAATTAAATATAGTCTAGGGTGGGAGGCAGCAAACCTAGCCTGGTCCTTGCTGGGTACAGCTTTGCCTATAAGGGATCATGTAAATTAGTCTATATAACATGTAGTATGGCATAGGATAGGTTTGATCGATTTGTAAGGGACGGCTGCATTATAAACTATTTTATGAGTGGGTCTCAGAGCAAGACTTCTTCCAACATATCTCAAGTATTTTATTTTAAAAGACAAAAATCTTGATTTAAGAAGCGATTACACATTTGAAATTTGACCGGGTCTCCTCATATACAATAGTCTTAGGGCGAGTTATACAAAAATGCAGTAAACTCAGTTTAGCTAACAGGAGTTTGATTTTTAACTGGTTATATTCATCGTAAAAATGTCATTTTTAAAACTATGTTTAACAATAGCCGATGATTATACACAAGGTATTCACAGTTTAAGCTAAGATTACATTTTAACTGCCTATTGCACAACCCGTCCTTAATAAATGATTGTGCTATAACTGATTTCAACTGTATCGTAATCTAAAATGAGACACATTTGCTGTTTCAATAATTATTGTTTATATAAATAAGTTGAAATCTACAAATAAATGTTTCTAAAGCAGGCATTGGAAAAATTCACGTATATCGATCGAACAATTTTTCTTTTTAATCGTAGTTATCACAGACATGACTCCTATCTCTGTCTGTCGGTCGGTCATGACCTACTTTAGAAACATTTTTTTATGGATCGCTCTTATATTAACCCGTTTCAACTGTATTATTATCTAAAGTCAATCACATACGATTTTCTACATTTTTCAATGATTATTATTGGTATAATTTATGTTATATAATAAGTTTGTTTACTTTGAACTGCTACTTCAGAGAACGTTTTTGATGTATTTGATTAAAAAATATAAATGTTTAGTTTGTTTTTTTTTTTTTTTTAATAACATTTTAGGAACCATTACCGTAATGGCGTAGCGTAGGTTTCAGCCAACCTTCCCCTCCCCCGTAGAATTTAAACAAGTATATAAAGGTAAAAGCATATTTTGGTAGTCTAATAATAATTAATATCCAATGGTTCCACTGACAATTAAAGTGACAGTAGATTTTTAGAGTGCGTTTTATTCGTTTTGTTTGCCTAAATTATATCGTTTTTTCACTTTTATAAATATATTCCTAAAGAAAGTAGATAACATGCATCAAATATACAATCGTTTAGTTACCAATTACATACCTTTAAACTATTTTTTATGACCTGTAAACAATATTTAGAAATAAACTAAAAACAGTAAGAATGTATATATCAAATTTATTGATGTTTTTTTAAAAGTTTGGTTAGAATTAAATGTCAGTGGAACCAAAATGACATCACACCGAACTAGCGTATAGCACCTATTAACCTTTTATTGTTGGATTAGGCAAAGATTACGAAGATTAGATACCTCCTGCACTAGGCATTTAAACTGAAGTGTGCACAAAGTTGCCAATGTGATTCCCATATAATTGTATTTCATGATACATACTGTTTTTATCTATTAGAAAAGCTCCCAAGATGATTAAAAAAGAAACATCCCCTAGTTTAACAAACGCAAGCATAAAAATTTGAGTACGAGGTATAGCGTGGGGTGTGCCATCTTTCGGAGGTGACGTAAAGCCATCCGTCCCGCGTCCATGAGTGTTGGGCTCGTTAACGATCCTACCTCTGGTTGGACCATCAAATTTCTGCTATTTGTGGGTAGCGTGCTTAACAGCGTCGTTGTTTAAACCTCGTAATTAGAAATGTCTTCATTAAATAAACGCGTATAGATAGATGTGTGATTCTTGCATAACTGTGATTTTTTATGTCCAGTATTTTATTTATCGTTTAGCATAAGTTTTCCTCATCAAAAAGTTATTAATATTATAAATTTAGAGGTATTTTACAACTGACATTATGAATTTGATCATAAACCTTCGCAAATGTTTTTTAAGCTGCACCTAAATATACTCGAAATAGTAGCGTGGCATGTCCGATTCTCATTTTTAAAATTTAATATATAATTTTCTTTCAAAATTTATTTTTTAATATAAAATGTACCTCTTATAACTACAATCTAATGCATGCTGCATTGAATTTTTTTACAATTTAATACCAATTCAATAAAAATCGGTGAAAAGCTCTGATTTAATTACTCCAGAGAAAATGTTTATAAAAAAAAATCTGATGTGTCCAACACATGAGTTTTCTATCTAGTTATTACAGGCTTTTTCCGGTTATTTTGTACAACCTATTGTAGTAAATGTTTAAGAGGATAAACTAAATACATACATTTTCCACATACTTCTAAATCGAAACATTTTTTTTTATGTGTATTCATTGCCAACAAAAATAATGAAAAAATCAGAATTTAGCACATTTTGCCAAATTTTACGATTACGGACCATTTTAGGAAAATTTTGTATGGAGCAAAAATTATAGAGAATAATATAAGAAGTAACTTTTAGAAAAATTATGTATAGGACAAGAATTATAGAGAATAATATTACAAACAACACTTTTATTTAAGCAATTATCTAAAAATTTTAATTTTTTTACATTTTGTCAAATTTTTCGAATACGGACCATTTTAGGAAAATTTTGTATATAATAAACATACAGAATAATATATTAGAAGTAACTTTTATTTAAAGAATTTTCTTCTCCAAACATAAATACCAGATATATTCCATAAAATATAAAAATTACCCCCAGATGTTCTGACTCTGCCCAAAATTTAATCAGTTCACCGCAGGCCGGAATAAAGCTTAAGTTTAAAATTTGGTGTTTTTCTCTGTATCCGTTTGTGAGTTGCCGATTATACACACACACAAACATCATCGCGAAAATAGTGTCAAAACGTAAAAATCTGTCAAAAACCCGAGGTCGAAAAAAATCATGATTCCTTTTCCTTATCTGTATACAGATAGGAAAGTAAAAATGCAACCACTATTTAATCACCAAAAAATATACCTTTATATAAAATGGCACTTCTAAACACGGAGTAAGGATAACCTTTTCCGCTAAAATTTTATGTATAGTATGTTTGATTTATTTATAATCGCATTTTGGACATTCAGACAATCGCTGTGATTTATTATAATGATTATAAATAATATACATGTAGGTTGTTTCCTATACATTGACGTCAGAAGAACGGTATGGAATAAAAGATGCTATTAGACAGGAAGAACCTTAAGGGCGGGCGTGGGCAATGTATTTAACATAGGCATACACAACGCTCTTTCAATGACTTTTTAGCTGAAACTACAACAAAGATAAAAGTGAAAAAATTCCTGCCGATAATAGATATATACTACTGTTCAATAAAGGTTTTTGGTGTCTCTAACTATAAGAGATCGTTTAAAAATAATTCCCAAAATATGGTAATTTTTACGATGAAATAAAGCTAAAAATATACCAGTAATAATTACTCGATGATGAAAATAATTCTTCTTTGAATAGGCTATATACTAAAGCAACAAATGTCACTTAAAATATCTAAATTAATTGCGTCAATTTTCTTAAAAGCTCATTGAAGTAAATTTTGGAATAAATTATAAATCGCCATTTATGTGTAATAATTGCCTAAAATATAAAAGAAAACTTCCTAAAACTGCATACAGTAGCCACAGGTTAATTCGGAGCTTCTCTAATAGATGGCGCTAAAGTCGTCTTGAATAAAAATAAATTCAAATATGCAGGTCTTTATTTAGGAGTTTACTAATATGTATATCATTTCAATTATTAAGTTGATTTGTATTCGATTTTTTTTATTTTGTAAGAATTAAACATATTCAATATTTGCGTAAGAGCATGAAGGATATGTAAGTAATGAGAGAAAGCCTCAACTGTATACTTTGAGATTGGAAAATGTCTGTAACGGAGATGGTAAAAATTTATTGCTTGCTTATTTTGTTGGATACTGAAGCCTAGGTGTTAATGGTACTTTTAGGTGTTTTATAAAATTGAATATTTCAAATATTCATACAAATCTAATATGCTTAAATGTATTTTTTTTTTAAATTAGGTTTTAACTTTCATGTATCCAGTAAAGTATAGGATTGCTTTTTTTTTCGACTTGTAGTTTTCAACTGTACTTTAGGTTTTGACGATAATTCAAAAATGAATAAACAGTAAATTTTAAACTTCAAATTTAATCTAATAAAAGTTATATAGATTTGAAAAATAGATATTTTAAAAATATTTTTGGATATACAGGGTATTGCGTTTTTCCTGGCAAATAAAAATGTATATTTTTTAGATAGAATACCCTTTATTTTATTTTTAGAATATTTTAGTAATACTGTTTTCAATCCTAGAATATTTTTATAAAATATTACACTATTGCCAAGCATTATTTTTTTTTTGAAATTAGAGAATGATGCAGACCGCAAATTAAATTATCATAATTTAGGTAGGTTTACATTGATCTCAAAATTGTTTAATATACAGACTTACAAGATACTAAGCTAACGAATAGTGGAGATAGAACTGATTTTAAGTTCAATTTACTCAATTTTTTTAAATGCATCATCGTGTATATTAACTTATCATAAAATTCTTTAAAAATTTGTCTATACAATGATACCAATAGTTAGCCAATAACGCATATTTGATAGATAGCTGTTTTATTATTAGAAATACGACGAAATTTTTAATATAAAAGTTGTATGATTATATTTAACAATTATTCCTAAATATACAGGGTGGTCCATAAACGAGGTGCGAACCAAATATATACTTTTTAAAAGCAAAACACCAGGTTGTTATACTAATTTTGTTTTCTCATCGTCAATCAATTTTAATAAAATTAACTTCATTAATTTGCTATGTTGTATAGGGTGTGTCAAAACGTGAAGTTACGATTTTCTCAATTTTGTAAATGGACCCTGTATTAATCAATTGGTGGTATAACATATAGGGTATTCCATTTAAAAAAATTGAAAATTTTAACACACCCTATATTCAACATAGCAAATAAATGAAGTCTATTAAAATTGATTGACGATGTGAAAACAAGCAGATATGGCTCAGTCCCTCGTTTATGTAACACCCCGTATATTTAGGAATTTTTATTAAACACGGTCAAACAACTTTATTATTTTTGTGTTTCGTATTTCCAATATTAAAACAGCTATTGATCAATTACGCACTAATGGGACACCCTGTATTTGTGTTATTAGGCTTGTTCTGGTTTCTTCAAAATGTACTGCAAACCGTCCGAGATCCAGTGAAACAGTTGAATATTCAATTGTTCGTCGCGTAAAACTTTTTAACTTTCCACTGGTCATCTAGTACTCGGACATTTTTCAACTTATTTCTGAAGAACCAGAACAGACCTATTGTCTAACATGTTGGTATCGTTGTATTGGCGATTCAAATTAATTTTCGCGCGCCTGTCATTTGTCATCTATAAGTAGGATGTTTGTTTATTTACATGTTTTTGTTTTGGACGGATTTTGTATTTGTGATTTTTTTAACTGTTTTTAGATAATATTCTCATTGTAATAGTGTTTTTGAGTTTCATTTAGTGTTAATTTAAGTTTAAGTCTCGTGCTTTCGTCATAAATATAATATTTATCATGTGTATGACTTAATTTGTTGGAAATATTTACCTATTGGTTACTACAAGAACATCTAGAAATATGTATTCACTAAACCCAGGACATGTTGTATTATGTGGTTTAAAGGACATTTCAGGTACCACACGTTTATTATTGATGAACTTATTTAAAAATCTTACTAGACTTATTCTTATATTATGAAGTGAATCACGTAGTACTTTGTATACATGTAAATGGTAATAAAACCGTCAAAAAATAAGATTTCAGTTTGATTCTAAACAAAGTTTCGTAAAATTTCAATATTGTGAATTTGTAGATATCCATTTATCGTAAAAAACAAAATTTTACGACTTGTACTTGGAAAATAATGAATCTTCAGTTTTGATTTTGACATTAACACCATATAGATTGCAATTTTCTGGGGACTTCGTCACAGATTTCATTTTTAATATAAACACTATCACATGCTATAAGAAAAAAACAAATTTAAAGCTAAAAAGTAAAAAAAAACTCTATTTGTAATTGATACAAATTAAAATGTAAACAATGAACATGAACGCCAATGTTGCCAAATGATGAACTGATTTTAAAACAAAATTAATAAATGAACTGAAATTTAAAAAAAATCAATATAATAAATCGGTTTTATAAAAAAATCCTTAAATAAATATAGATTATCATAACATACACAAATTTTGATTCTTAAATAAAAGGTTTTATCCACTTCTTCCAGAGCTAAAATCCGACGACGTAGCGAAGTTTTGCTACTTCTGGCAACACTGAACGATATCCACAATATATCCCCTATAGTAATGTAACTGGGATTCAAGAAATGGCTTTGAGTTACGCTGCGGCCAGACACAGGTCTCATGGCGCTAGTATCGTTATTGATTTTTGACTTCGGCACGTTCATTGGTTGACGACGAATTCAAAACAATCTGATCGGAGCGTTACTCACTCCCACTCCTTCTCTTTGTTTAGATACTTATAAAAGAAAGAGATACCAGTTAATAATTTCTATTTCAAATCATCTTTCATTCTTTAGCGTTGAGTTTTTATAAGTGAAGCGTGAAGTGCAGTGTTGCCAGTTTGTTACAATTGTAACAAATCTATTACATTTTTGAAGGGTTTATTACATTATTACATGTCCAATAAATCTATTACATTTTCACGATTGATAAACTTGAACCTAACCCTTGATTTTCTATGTTCCTAATATATTGTTTATTATTTCATACAACTAATACCATCTTAAACAGGTTTATTTGGTTAAGTTCATCCCAAACATATTTTCTTGAACATGCCCAAAGCGCTTAAAAAGTTTCTTATATCATTGGACCTTGCATTGGAGACAGAATTTCTTTTTTCTTCGTTTTCTTTACAAAAGATTTGTTTCAACCCCAGTACAGAACCGTTCTGAATTTATCTGCGACAAGTTAGAAGTTTATACTTTTTAAATTTGAATTTTGAGACCAAAAATCAACCTAAATTTGAAATCAAAACAAACTAATTACTTTTATATTCACGCTAGCATAAACAAAGGATAAATTGACAAACTTGGCTTCACAGAAAACTTACTTTCCGGCATGGAACGACCACCTCATTCATATCTTATTTTAAATCGAGATGTAAAAAATGTAATCTGGATAGGTACATCTCGGATAAACAAACGCAGATGTAGATGTGTCCGATGTGGATAAACAAACGCTCGAGATGTAAAAAAATGCATCGGATGTGGATTTTCAAATGCGACAAAAATCAATACAATTGCCGCGTTTGAGGATCCACATCGGATGCATTTTTTACATCTCGAGTGTTTTTTTATCTACATCGGACACATCTGTCCTATTACATTTACGTATACTAAATCACGTGATTAAAGATTTACTACATCTCAGATGAATCCGATGTGAATTCTCAAACGCAGCAATAGAATCTATTTTTTATGTATAGTTCATTTTAAGTTGACTAAAATTTCTATTACATTTTCTTGAAATTTATTACAATTTTGAGAGTTCATCTATTACATTCCTTCAGGGTACTCTGGCAACACTGGTGAAGTGTCAGTGTTGACAAGTGATAATTTTTTTATTTTTTCTTCTACGAAATTTAATATTAATTTTGTTTCAGCGATATTTATTGTGATTTGTGTTGTTGTATTAAGTGCTTTCTTATTTAATATGGGTAACAAAACGTACAACAAACTCAGAAAAAGAGGAATCGAGGAGGGATTGCTATCTATGGCTGTCATCCAAGGGTCTGCGCCCTAGATAATACTTTTCCAGTGGGAAAAGCCTTTAAAATTCAAGTATAACAATTTTATGTTTCCGTTTTCCCTTCTTTTAATGTAGGTGCCAATTTTGAGGTAAGTTTGTAATAATTTTTCAGTTAATACCTACCCTCTTAATATTATAATTTAACTATGATCTTATGCTTTCCTATGGACACGATTCAAGGAGGGAGTCCTATGGCTGTCATCCAAGCCCTAGATAATAGTTTTCCAGTGGCAACAGCCTTTAAAATTCAAGTATAATAATTTACTTTTTTCGAAGTAGATGTCCATTTAAACTAAATTTTTTTATTTCACTTATTGATTTTAGCATTTATATACAGTATCGGCTAATGAACACTTTCCAATACGCTTGGCTAGAATCGAAAATAAAACTAAAGAGTTAGCGCATTAGTTCGATCAGGAAACGAATAATATGAATGTTGCCTTGTGTGCTGTGTAATATGAACAGGCACACGGTGTGATGCATCCCCACGTAGCCGGCTGGCTACGTTCATAGTATTCTATTCCTTCTCCCACTAATGCTAACTCTTTGTAGTTTTTACTTGGACATTAGCAAAACGTATTGTACAACATTCGATAGCTGCCACTGTATTATCACAAACATCTCTTAATAACTAAATGATTTCATTTAATAGTTTCTTTTTTTTTTTTTCAGTAAAATGGATATGGCTAGAGTTATCTTCGTCTTTAAAATATATTAAATAAGTTTTATAATTTTTCAAATAAAATACTTTATACAATTTTTTGTTTTTTTACCAGAGCCAATTTTTTTTCAGATCTAACCTCTATAGGTAAAAAATAAGTGATTTAGGTAAAATTGAAAAGTATATTACATGTTCTTTTAAATGTGTTGTTAATCCAAATGCTGCTCTTATTGTAATAGCTAATAATAAAAGAATTAGTATTATTTTTAGCTATCAAAATAAAAATAGCGCCTGGATTTACAGCTCGTTTAATCGAACATGCAATATACTTCTCAATAATTATTGCCGAATGAATATATTTAAAAATTCCCGCCATTCCGCGGCTGAAAATTTACAATTTTGGCGGGAAATTTAAATTTCGCCTTTAAATTATATTTGAATTTACCGCCATATCGAGTTAGTTGAGCGGCCAGACACAGACGCATTCTTGCGCTGCAAACTTAGTGCCAACCACGGTGTACTATAAGGTGCATCAACTCCTATTTAAAAACAAATGAAAACGGCGATAAAACCGATCGTACTTCCTAGCCAAAATCCGCTAGGTTCGCTAGTATCTATCCGGCGAGAAAGTAAATAAAAGATAAAAGTAGGAGCTGCAATTTAAAAAGTGTTGACAGATAAATATTTTTTAAAATCTTAAAATATATAAATCATGGTGGATCGTTGTGCTGTTTTTAATTGTGATTATGGGAGAGAGTCTTCAAAATATTAATAGCAGTTTTATAATGCCAAAAAACAGTTATACAGAATATGGTGCAAATTATTGGTGGTATGAAAATAAACATTAAACCCAAAAGTTCCATTTGTGAAAAACATTTTAATGCAAATTATGTTATCCGTGAAAAAGTGCTAAGAAATCTACTAGGAAACGTTATTTTTCAAGTAAATATGTTTAATACGTTTAATACGTTTTAAGGAGTTTTGACCTTGATTCTGAGTGGATGCACACGTGGAAATTAAGAGTCAAGAAAATAGTGAAAAAAACGACAAAAGTATAGCAGGAAACAACGTCTGGAGCTACTGTAAGTAACTTACCACTATAATATCGCTTAATAAAATCATTCCCTATCATTTTCATTACCTTTCTAACCTTTAACCTACAAAACCGCGAATAAATACCGGATGACCGAAACATCTGGGGGCGAAAGCCCCCAACCAAAACCTCCGGACAAACCTAAGGAGCAAAGAATCGCCCAATACGATGTACACGATTTACCACCATACACAATAATTGTAGAAAGTAAAGAAAAGAACTTAGGTAACGTCCACCCTACAGCGGTAGGGAAAATACTGAAAAATAATTCTGTGAACGGCATTCGCAAAATAACAAGAAAAGGCAGAAACCGCATAGGGATCGACTTTATAACAACGCATAACGCCAATAATTTTCTTAAAAATAAAATTTTACAAGAAAATAATTGGGATGCCTTCATCCCTGCTTCACTGATATCTGTAAAAGGTATAGTAAGAGGCATTGGTATAGAAACTACAACGGAAGAAATAATAAGCGAAGGAGTGTCAGCAAAACCCATAATAGCAGCGAGAAGACTAAATAGGAGAGTTACAAAGGATAACACTGTAGAATATGTACCAACAGAAACTATAGTAATAACATTTAGAGGAAAGCGACTACCTGAGAGTATTTTAGTGAACTACTATGAAGTAAGAGTGCAAATATATGTGGACCCAGTACTACAATGTTTAAATTGCCTCAGATATGGACACACCAAAACACATTGCAGAAGCAAAAGGAGATGTGCATTATGCAGCTATGAACATGAAGAGGAGGAGTGTCAAGCTGAAATAAAGGCTTGTCTATACTGTAAACAAAACCACAAAGCTACAGACAGACAATGTAAAGAGTATCAACGCCAAAAGGACATAAAAGAACTAATGGTATATGACAACATCTCATACTATGAAGCAAAACAAAGATTCCCGAACCACACCGAAACAGAGTCAACACATATTAACTACACACATAACAATAGAGACTTCCCACCTTTAACCCCTAGGGCAAACCAAGAACAAGTCATTGAAGTACACCAAAGAAGACAACACATAAACCAAAGCAAACCTAGAATACAGTTTTCACAAATATGCACCCCAGAGAGAAAGAGGAAACCCTCCTCACCACCAGTTGGATACGACAAAGAAGCACACAAGAAGATGCTAATACCAACACCATGCAGAAGCCCAAATTATACACATGTACAACAGGACAATGAAAAAGACACAGAACAAACAACAGAAACAATAGATTTAAGCCTTTTTTTTAGAAACATACTAGAACAAGCAAACGTGGAAGAGGACACGATTGAGAGAATCTTGAATGAAATGAATAAAATAGAAAACGCGCTCGGAAAAAATGAAGAAAACCAACCAACACTCAACACAAACGTAGACATGGAAATTGAGGTGGATAGGAGCCTAAACAGCCCCACCAGCTCAGTTCACACATCCTACTAGCTGACCAGAGATGGAAGAAATCAAGATACTACAATGGAACATAAGAAGCTACAATACAAACTACAATGAGTTAAAAATGATAGCAGCAGAGCAGGAACCAGATATAATACTATTAAATGAAACATTCTTGAACCCACATCAGTACACTAACCTACCACAAAACACCTGCATTAGACAAGACAGAGGAGATGGATATGGAGGAATAGCATGCATCATTAACAAGGCAATACCATTTCAACAGGTAAAAATCAACACACACTTACCACAAAGATTTCAGATAAGCGGCATTAAAACAAAAAATTTAACAATCTTAACCATTTATAGTCCACCAGACATTCACATGTCTAAGATGGATTATACAAGAATCTTCCAACAAATAGAGAACCCATTCATCATAATGGGTGATCTTAATGCACAACATGAGGTTTGGGGATCAGGAAAAACAAACAACAGCGGCAAATACTTAATGGAGGCAATGGAAGACATGAACCTGATTTTTCTAAATGATGGCAGACCCACAAGAACAACCCTTCCTGGTCAAAACCGAAGCTGCACTGATATAACCATATGCACACCAGACATTGCACCAAACTGTCAATGGGACGTTTTAGAAACTGCAGGAATGAGCGACCACATGCCAACAACAACATTAATCAAAAATATGGAAAAAATAACATATAATAATATACCAATAAGCAGATGGAAAACAAACAAAGCTAACTGGACCCTGTATAAAAATAGTATGATAGAGGAAGAAATCAATACATATGATGAGTGGGTAAACAAAGTAAATACAGCAGCAAAGATTTCTATTACAGAAACAAAAACATTTAAGGGGAAAAAACGATACCCCCAGAAACCTGTCTGGTGGGATGAACAATGTGAAAATGCAAGAAAAGAAAGAAGCGCAGCATTGAAAAACTATAAGAACAACTGGACGGAGGAGCACTACATCACATACAAAAGAGCAGTGGCACGAGCGAGGCTGATAATAAAGAATCGCAAAAAAGAAAGCTTCAGAGAGTACACAGAAACATTGAACAGAGATACACCAATATCAAAAATATGGAAAACAGTAAGGAAATTTGCACAAGGCAACAGGATCACAAACCCACATTGCACACAAAATGAGGAATTGTTTCATATCATGCTAGATGCAATAGCGCCACCAATAGTTCCGACTAAACCTAATTACCAAAATAAATATACAAATGATGAGCCATCACCTCAAATAACAATAGAAGAACTCGATGTGGTAATTCAGAACAAAAAAGAAACCGCACCCGGCATGGACCAAATTACCTACACAATGATTAAAAATTTGCCAATGTTCATGACTAAGAACCTGATCAATATTTTCAATAAAATTATCTCTGAAGAAATAAGCTATCCAGAACAATGGAAAACACACATAATAACACCAATAGTCAAACCAGGCAAAACCCCAAACAGGGTTAATGACTACAGACCCATTGCTCTAACATCCTGTGTAGGCAAACTGCTGGAAAACATTATACAAATGAGAATAGACCACCAACTAGAACAAAATAAAACATTCGGAAGCCTACTAAATGGATTCAGAAAAGGAAGAGGCATCCTAGACAACATCACATACCTGGCAACGAATATATACACTACTTTTACCAGAAATGAGAAATCTATATGTGTGTTTCTCGACATATCTGCAGCTTATGAGAATGTTATGATGCCAAAATTGTTGGAATACCTAAACCAAGAAGGAATAAATGCTGACCTAATTAAAACGGTGGACAAAATACTAGACAAAAGGAAAATATATATCAGATCGCCAAATTCAGGAGAATTAATTGGACCACAACACACAAACAAAGGCCTACCACAAGGATCTCCTCTAAGCCCAGTGCTCTTCAACCTATACACCGCCGGAATAAACAAGATAGAAATGCAAAACATTAAATGCATACAATACGCAGACGACATAGCATTAATCATGTCACACAAAAATCAGGCAATACTAGTAAGATCAATGGAGAGAGCAATAGAACAGATGGAAGAGTGGCTGAGCCAACATGGAATGACCCTCTCACTGAATAAAACTAAGGCCATGATATTCAGCAAAAGAAAATTAAGGAATATGCCAAGACAAATAAAACTAGGACTACAAAATATAGAATGGGTACAACAATACAAATACTTAGGTGTGACATTTGACAGCCAGCTGTCTTGGACACAACACATAAACAACTGCTGTAACAAAGCAAAGAATGGAATCAATATTATGAGATCACTAACCCGCACATGGTGGGGAGCCGAACCTAAAATACTCCTAAATATATATAAAGGGATAGTAAGAACACACTTAGAATTCGGAATTCAAGCTATTTTTAAAACTGCCAAATCAAATTGGAAAAAACTGGACAGAGTTCAATACGAAGCGCTACGAGCAGCCTTAGGATGCATGAAATCCACTCCAACTAATATTCTATTATCAGAAGCAGGGGAAATACCATTAGTAAATAGGAGAATATGGCTATGCACTAAATACAGTATGAAAATGATATCACGACTGGACGAAGAAATAGGAAAGAGCTTGAT
Organism: Psylliodes chrysocephalus; assembly: GCA_927349885.1. Lineage (NCBI taxonomy): Eukaryota > Metazoa > Arthropoda > Insecta > Coleoptera > Chrysomelidae > Psylliodes > Psylliodes chrysocephalus. Next base: position 24,982,859 of record OV651821.1, read on the forward strand.
GACATTCTATGGCATGTTCAATGAGGAACCTATCTACTGGAGAAATAAACCACCACCAAACATACTAGAAGGTTGGGATCTAGCTCTACAACATATAGACAGAATCAAGAGGACAGACACATTGCCCTGTTACAAATGGGACTACTGGGAACAAATTTTCAAGATAGAATGGTTAAACTCTAAAATAGAGAAAGGAGGAAGACAGTGCAATGATAAACTAAACGAAATTCTAGCAAATTTTAACAATTATACTGTAGTGTATACAGATGCATCCTTTGACAAAGACACGGGAAAATGCGCAGTAGGAATAACCGGCAACCCACCTTCTATCAAAATCTCTCAAAGACTAGGAAACCAAACACCAATATGCACCGGAGAAATTATAGCCATTAAGAAAGCAATCGAGATGTATGCAGAAACAACGTCAAAACTTCTAATAATTGCGGACTCTAGAAGTGCCATCCAAAAAATAACAAGCCAAGGAATAAAAGCCAAAAACGACGCCATTAGCCTGAGCACAAGAGAACTTATAATAATCAACTCTCTAAACGGAGTAGAAATAAAACTGATGTGGGTTCCAAGTCACTCTGGTATCAAAGGCAACGAAGAGGCAGACAAGTTAGCCAACAAGGGGAGATCAAGTAACAGGATACATCAATACAAGCTGCACCACAACGACCTGCTATACACAGCGAAAGAAAGCATCTGGAACAACTGGTGCCAAACATATAAAGAAGAAGGAAAATACAAAGGCAAGAATTATGTGAGTATGAATCCAATGCCATACAAGAAACCATGGTTTGAAAACGTTAGAACATCTAGGGGGATACTGACTACAATAGTCAGAATGAGATCACAACATTGCTTGACACCACATCACCTTTATAAAATAGGCATTAACAACGATCCTAACTGCACATGTGGCCTACATGGTGACTTAAACCACATATTTCTTGAGTGCCATATGAGAAAACAACAGAATGATGAATTATATCAAAAACTATCAAAAATATCACAAACACCCATTAATGCATACACCCTGCTTACAAACCCTGCTTCATCATCAGCTAAACTACTAGTACAATATTTGAAAGACAACAACATTAAGCTTTAAAACATCAACCTAACCCGCTTAACATGGCAAGTAGATGTAGTATAGACTCATTGTAGAATAGATTCATTGTAGAATAGATTCATTGTAGAATAGATTCATTGTAGTATTTTGGATCTCAAATCAACAACGAACATATATAATATTTTATTTTTTTTTTACCTTTCAACAGAACAGAACAGATTCCTAACCCTTCCTACCCAACCTGGTGTAATCCACTGTGAAATGCTCCGGACACACCACGGAGCGAGAAAAGTCTTATCACCTTTGTAAACCTTTATCCTACACATGAGGGGTATGGACAGTAGACTCCAGACGCACAGCAATGTGCATCCTTCATGAAGTTACAACGTATAAGAAAACAAATAGTTGGCTGTATGTCAAAAGACAAGAGGCCAAAGAAAGAAGAAGAAGAATAAGTTTTAAATGATTGTAGGTTATGTAAATAGGTTATTCAACTTTGTCTTTTCTCTAATAAAAATAATTATTAGTATAAAGTTTTACTATATAAATATTTCGTATTATTTATCCTGTCTCCTTGGTACTAATAATGTTATGACTTGGACCCTATTATAATGTGTTCATGATATAAATTTCATATACACAAGGTACCTATTTCTTTTGATATTTTTCTGACCCTGCGAATAAATAAAATCTTTGACTTATTCCTTTTAGCCTGATTATAATGCTAGAAAGTTGTATCTGGTTATAAGAATCAAATAGATACTATGATAAATTTATTTTACTTGTAGCCTTTTTATTTTTAAGTGTTCAAATATACATTTGTTTAATAATAATCATCCCCAAATGTGTTTTGTTCCAGTTCTTTAAATGTATTTACTAGGTTTTTATAGAAGTACTGATTTTAAATTAATAAAAATTTGAGCTGTAAGAAATATTTAAGATTTTTCAATTCTGTATTTTTCGTATTTTTATAGGAGTTAATAATCCCTTTAAGTAAATAAATGTAGTTCGGGGTCGTAGATGTTGGTAATTTGTGTATTGAATAATTTGTACATACACTGGTTAATAATTTAAACAATGTTTTTTCTGATGTACCTAATAATTATTTAAGGTTATCTTGTAGTTGAGGAGTCTAGAAATCCACATATTCACACCACTCTGAAGTCTAGAATTTGACACAAATTTGAAGTTAAAAATAACGATCGTATTACTTAAAAATCTACAGATTTTTTTAATTTTTAATCGATGCAAAATTGGTAAATACATGGTAAAAAGTAAAAGTTATTTCAAATAATTAAATATAACTTTGCAACTATATGTTACGATTCCAACTATTAGAACTAGCCAGAACAAGAATGGTGCATTTCCAGACCCTTCAATTATAAGATTACCATTATTTAATGTGCAGCGCAAATATAAAAAAAAACTACCTAAAAAATGCTGTTCCTGCTTTTATTACTTATGATGGGACTACTTCTCAAAGGAGACAAGAATGTGGAAAGTATTGCTGATACAGTTACCGAAGTTATCCACTGGGGGTGAAGTGTTAATCTTTTAGGAATATAGGAAATATTTCTTTATATCTAACAACTTAATATTTATTTATTGATAAGTTATAGATACTATGTATTTGAAATTCGAAGTAATCATTATGACAGCAGTGTTCTTCTTATTGTATTCGAATTCTAACACAATTAAAACATCTCATTAAATTTTTGTTAAAATTATTAATTTATTAATTTTACATTAGAAAGAAAATTAACAATACACACAAAATTATTTAAAATTAGAAATAAATACAATTTACACATTTCCCATTATTACACTTTTACTTACTTAATTTATTCATTTCTTATATTAACAATTTAAATTAATAATATAGTTCATTATTTCATTGGAACTCATTTTATAATTTTACTAATTATTTTTTTATATTTATTTGTGGAAAATTAAATATTAAATAAAAGCATAGGAATTGTTCTATTAGATAATAGCAGTAATGAAAAAATAAGTAGGAAAATTTCAAATGTATAGTTTCCAGATTTATTATGAGTTTTTCATATTAATGTACTCAATAAGTAGGTTTATTATGTTCGCTTGTACACATCACAGTTAGCAGCAGACAGTAACAAACCTGACAACACTTCCGATTTCAGAAAAAAACATTACAACAATTTGTTTTACATTATATATTTCAATAATGTAATATAATAATCATTTATATTTAATTAATGACAAGGTTTACTTTTTAAATAAAACTATATGAGCCCTGTCCCGTTTCAATTAGCACACTTCTCAAATTTATAGTGACTGTCACTACAAGAACAAATCATACATAAATCTGATAAATTACTTTTATTTTTTAACCCTTTCACTTCCACTTTCATTAAAAAAAATACCATTGTAGTAGATTGTATGTTTTCTTTGTTTATTTTAAGTAAATTAAAATTTTTTCATAGTATTTTTTATTACTCCAAGACATAACGTCCCTGTTCAGGGACATTACAAAAACAAAAATTTACTATGAAAATAATTTTTTTATAATATTAATCCTTAAAAGTAATGCAAATAAAAGTAAATAAACCAAAAAGAAAAAAATTCTACCAAAATTAACAGATGTATACTTCAGGGTTAATTAAGACAGTGTCCCTCTGGAGGAACAAATACACTGAAAGGGTTAAATATTTACAAATTTTCATGAGTGTTTCATCACCTTTAACTTTGATAACGGCAATAATTCATTAAAACATTGTATTTACAAGTTCTTGAAAATCTTATGTGCAGGGAACCTACTCCATATTTCTAGATTACCCATTTGCTTTAATTCTGGCAGTGATCTTGTGGGTGCTGCACGCCTCTGCTTAAAAATTATCACCCCATATACAAAAAAGCATCTTTATTAAATGAACAAGAAACTAAAAAAAAAAAAAATAAGCATTATTAAAAACTACAAAAAGTGCATAATTTGAAAATCCATATTCAAGCTTGAGATTTGTAAAATTAAAAAAATTCCAAATACACATTTAACTTGTTCAATTATGTATTGCATAAAAGGTCTGTTCCAACAATGATCAGAAACAAACCACTGGGTAGTACACAATTTTGCAGTATCGATAAACTACTGTGCAGAATCCTGATGTCAGCAACTCATTTCTGAGCATTGTTGGAACAAACCTAAAGTAAATCGAAACCACTTAAAAACAAGCACAACATTTATACTCGAGCATAATTTTTAATTCCTATCAAAATTTTTAATTACTGAATATTTTGTTCTAGTTATATTAAAATTTAAAAGTTCTTACTCTTCATTATAATTTTATATTTTTTATTTTCCCTATATACCTACATACTATCTCTAACATTTTACAAATTTGATGCCTAATTAAAGATGTCATCTAGCATTGCAGCATTTTTTAGAATATTTGAGAGAGCATAGTAGTAACTGCCAGTTAAAACTTTATTTCTAGTATTTAGTTTAGGTAACAAGACACAACGCTTGGAACAGAAAATACATACTTTTGTTAATTCAGAATTTTTAAATGTTGTTTTATATTATAAATCTTTCCAGGTATCGGATATCCTATATCATTTTTTTTTATAATTTTCAACCAAAACTGTTTAAAAACAAAAAGTTTAATAAAACACCCATTATATTTAATAAGGTTTATGCTCTAAAACTCACTGTTCTTTTAATGGCAGATTTTTTAACCTCTGAGTAAAGTTAGGTGTAAGTATAATCTATAGCCTAATCAGCAAGTAGTTACTTTCAACTTTATTCAGAGGTAAAAACCTGGCCTTTAATCTTAATATAATTGTGGAGGATGGAGACTACATTTGCTAGGGATTAGGGAATAACGAAGATCTGACTACTATAATGACACTTGCTAAAAACTGTATAAGTTCTATGTACATGCAGATAGAACCATGTGAATAACTTTAGTGCTTCGATAACACAACATTGAAAATTAACAGATGAACATATTGGTCACAAAAACAAATTAAATAATATATTCTACCAATCTCATTTTTTCCAAAAAGTACAGTTACAACCTTGTTATTCTTTGAGATGTATTTATTACTGATACTTATTAATAAAAATAATAATAATTGATATAGGTACTTACTGATCTTTGGAAACATATATACTCCAGTCCAGTGAGACTTCATTATTCTGGTATAATGCTATTTCACAGAAACGTTTGTAATTCCAATCACTATGTATGGATTTGATTATAGTAGGTATAAAACTAAATGTTTATTGAATATCTTTAATCTGGGCAATGAAAATCACAAAATTCACTTTAAAAATAATAAGCTTCAATCTGAGTACCATAGTTAAGGTCCACTTCTTCATTTTATAATCAGTAACCCACTGTATTGCTGTTTTTGCCAAAGCCAAAGGTAATATTTGAACACAAAACAAAATCAGCTGTTTTTTATAAACACCCCCATTTCACTTATTTAGTAGCAAGTCTCTGGCAGCAACTTGTAACTTAATTGGAGCATATTTATTAAATCTTGAACACTTTTTTTGATCGTATAAACTCACACATCAGTGCAGCTTGTGTAAAAAAAAACACTTATAAGCAACCATCAATAACAATAAACTTATTTGTTGACCATTAATTTTTTCATCTGTACTCCTTCTGATAGTTTTGTCATTTTTCATTTCATATAAAGTCGAATTTTCACCATAGAAGAACTATTTTTGTGATTGCACTTTTTTGACAGATAAAAAGATTGCCGCAATTTTCCGCCGTAACGACACTAGCGAACCTAGCGGATTTTGGCTAGGAAGTACGATCGGTTTTGGTATGTTTTTTTCAGGGAGTTGAAACACCTTTATAGTACGCCGTGGTGCCAACTCTTTAACAAGTGAGATGCACTACTATAGGGGATATATTGTGACGATATCCTACTTATTCGGACCTTCTACAAATTTCCTCCAGAGGGCGTATCACTTAGCTTTAATCGCGAATAGGTCAGGTAAATTTAAAGAAATTTTAGGCATTTCTTTATAAGCTTACTACAACATACTTGGTTACAGTATTGTGGTTACTGTAGTGACATTACGCATACCATGGTTTCCCTATTATTGAATGTCATATGTCATATTTAATTTAAGTTTGGGGATTTCTAAACAGAATTTGAATTTTAGAAATTTTAGGATGTTTTGACTTTGTTATTTTTTATTATAGTATGTTCTAGTAAGCTTATAAATAAATGCCTCGTTAGATATAGCTACATATGCTTTGGTAACATGTAACCAAAGCAGAGTAACCAAACATTATAAAGAAATGCTCTGGTTACAGAAGTATGTTCTGGTAAGCTTATAAAGAAATGCCTAAAATCGGTATGCGATAAGAGTAAAAAGTTGCCATAAACAAATCGTTAGAAAATGCCTAAAAAATTAAACTTCAATAAGTGACAGCTGTCCAAATTTTGACAGTTCATCATTTGTTGAGAAGTTTATGATTTTAAAGGAAAGAAATAAACAATTTCTCCGGCATTTAGGATTATTAAATAATCTAAATGATGGCAGGATTTAACGGTAAGCACAGCTTTTAAGTGCCTTGTCTATTACTAATTTTTCTGTCTTACATTTTTGTTATAAGATCCCCAGTGGGATAAAAACTTCAAGATACCCAAAAGAAAAAGCGACGAGGTAAACAATTACAATTTAAATAGTTCGAATTTTGATTATAACGCTGGTAATTCGATGGCCAACAATTCTTACTATGAATATTATAACCAGTATACACAATCTCAATGGCAACAGACTACTGCATATCCACAGTACTACTATGCTAATCAAGAAATATTTGCCAATACTAGTAATTCTGTTGATTCTGTTACACAGAATATCTGCAATACTTTGTCAAATATTAAAGAACGACCGAAAAATTACCAAAAAAATATATGTAAGTAGTTATAAAATTACTTATTTCAATATGTATGATAAACCAATTTTGTCCTTTCATATGTAGGTAGGTACCTTTAATCATCAGTGGTTTAGGCTTTGAATGTTTTGTATTTATGTTATCAAATAGGTTTGCATGCAACAAAATAAGTGCAATCTTTAATTTTAGTTAAAGATACAGTCCCAGATGTAGATGATCAGTCACTTCCAAAAGAATTGACATTGCAGTTTCAACCACTTTTCTGCAAACTTTGCTCAGCTCAACTCAGCAGCAATGTCATGGCTAAACTCCACTACAAATCAAGGAATCATGAAAAAAAAGTGAAAAAATTTCTTCAAGAATATTCTGAAAAAACTGGAACACCACTTCATCCTAGAGCAAAAGCAGTTGCTGCACCAAAAACTGAAAGTGAAAGTGATCCAAAATGGTTCCACTGTGATATCTGTGATTTACCATTGACTGGTAAAATGCATGCAGAGTCACATTATATGGGCAAGAACCATCAAAAGTAAGCATGAAAATGTAGAATTTGTTATCATTTAGGTAAAGAATTTCTAATCACAGATTGCTGAAAATATAAATAATTCAGTTTTTTGTCTTAAATTTAGGCTACTGTTAAATTCATTTACTATCAGGCCTTAATAATAATGGGCCTTTATTTGTATAAAATTAAAGTGTACATTTCATTTCGACAAGATTTAGCTGAGGCTACTCTTACATCTAACTGCAATACAGGATTTATTTTAATAAAAATAGATAATAGAATATATTGAATTTACAAAAACGATACTTAATATAATAGTTTACAAAATAAAACCAAAAAAGAAAGCAGAAATAAAATTACAAAACAAAGAAGAAAAAATATATATATAACATTATTTTATGATTGAGAAATCAGCACCTGTCTTTTTATTTTTTTTTTAAATGAAAAAAGAGAAATAGATTCCTTAATAGTAAAACTAAGGTTGTTGTACAGAGCAACTGCATTATATAGAAAAGCTGGGTGTGAAAGTAGCTGTTGAGTGTCGAGGCATAGCTAACATTAGGTTATTTCTTATATTTACGTTATGCATTGATGTTCGATAAATTAATTTGTTCCTAAGATATGGTGGCTGTGAAGTGTTGATTATCTTAAATAGCAGTGAAAGAAATAGATACTTAAATAAGTTTCCAACATTCAACCATTTACATTGTGAAAATGCCAGAAAATATGGTTGAATTTTCTTAGATCATTTACGAACCTACAACATGTATTTTGCATATTTGGAGCCGATTTCGATTTATTAAAGTTAAGCAAGGAGAGTATACAGTGATACCGAATAGTATTTTGGATAAAACTAAGCTTTGACATAAATTAGATTTAATGAATTGGTCAAGAAGAATGTGTTTGTTGGAATAAAGCAATGGAAGCGCACCATAGCATTGTTGTAAGATATAGTTTATATTTTTATCAAATCTCATAGATTCCTCAAAGTCCCAAGTTTTTTGCTTCACATTCATGTGGAATTATTTCACCTGATATTCTTAAAATTGCTTTAGATTTATCAAAATCCTTATATTATTGCAAAATATTAACAATTTAGACTTGCTGGCATTAATATGTAAGTTATGATTTAATGAATAAGAATTAATTTGACTTAGGTCTTGATTTATTAAGTTTAACTGCATTTTCACAATCATTTACATAAAAGTCTGAAAATAATTGTGTGTCATCAGCAAAAAATTGAACAGCACAGTTATTGATGTGAGTATATAAGTCTGATGTATACAGTAAAAACAAAAGTGGTCCCAGGACCGAACCCTGAGGAACGCCGGATTTTATTTGTATTGAAGTTGACATTTGACTATTAACAATGACTTGTTGGTAACAATTATGTAAGTACGATTTTATGAAGCCTAGTGATGTTGCATCAAAACCATAGTAAGAACATTTAGCAGAGAGAAGTTTGTGATTTATTGTATCGAATGCTTTACTGAAGTCTAAGAGAACTAATAAATCTGCCTTTTTCTTATCAATGCTGTTCAAAATGTCATCAGATAGATATGCCAAAACTGTTGTAGTGCTTAACCTCTTCTGAAAGCCAGATTGGTGAAGTGGAATTATACTATTCTTTGTAAGGTATTCATAGACTTTAATATAGGCAGCATGTTCAAATATTTTTGATATTAATGGAAGAAGACTTATAGGCCGTAGTTCATTATATGAGGCTGGATTACATTTCTTTGGCAGTGGAATAACTATTACTTGTTTCCAAGATCGTGGGAAATAACCTTGTTCTAGGCATAAATTTATGATGTTACAGTTCTATCATCTGCATATTAATACCATCACTTCCTCTGACATTCGACTTAATATTCAGAATAATACTAATATATAAAGAGTGGAAATAGTTATAGGTCTAAAATGAAAACTGATATTTTTGTTATAAGTATTATTTCTATAGAACCAAATCAAGTTAAAGTATTTATGATCACTGTCTTGAAAGACTGATGAAAAGTAACTATTGATTTGAAATGGATTTAATAGAGATGAAGGGATATCATAATTTTCGGTAGATTGTATTTTCATCTCTTTTAGTGCCTTATAAAATTTTGATGAAGATTGACTGTTTAAATATTCTAAATAAGCAGCTTTTTCTCGCCTCAATGAAGCTAATGCAAAATTACGAAGTCCCTTGTAGTGATTCCAATTTTCAAGAGTTTTGTTTTTATATTTTTTCAGTGCACTATCACATTCTTTAAAAATTAACTTAATGGTAGGAGTTAACCAAGGTGCTTTCGGCTTACTGACTCTAGCAATACGAAATGGACAATATTTATTAAAAAAGATCAGTTAATTCGTCAGTTAAATAATTTACCTTACTGTCAATATCTCTAAAAAGGATTATATTTTCCCAGAAATATTTTTTAAGTCATGTGCGAAGGACAGAGGGTCAAAGTTTTTGTAATCTCTTCACGTTTTATTTAATTACAGCAAACAATGAGTGGCCCTGTGGGTCAAGGTAACAACAAACAAAAATTGCCCAATAATAAAATAAATTGCAGTAGGTATGTTTTGTTTTTCAGTCTTACATTATATAAAATACATTAAAGATTGGTTTGATGAAAAGGTGGTAAAGTTATAGATCTACACATCAGTTTATAATGTATAATATCAATCTATTTTCTCATAAATGTTCTATACTTATTCAAATGAGTTTATTTTAAATTAATACTATTTTCAGAAACTTTATCAAAGCACAGAAATGAAAATAATTATACTAAGAAAATTATAATTTTATTTTGGTTAAATTTATTTATATTTTTAATTTTAAGCATATGCTACAATTAATAACAAAATATTTCCACTTTGCATTAGTCAATCAGTGAAATATTTTTGGCACTTTCTAGGCTAAAATTGCTATTTTATACTCTCATTTCACGGATTGGAAGTATATTTATTCTCAAGGGATAAACAATCATCTACAGTAAATTATAAAGAGCAGACTACAGGTTCAAACACATACTGTGCGAATGCGAAGCTCTAGATCGCAAAAGACAGGTTTTTTTTGGACAACCCCAGGTTGATCCAACAACGTATAGAACCCACTCACCCAAGGATCTGTACAAACTTGTACAAGGTACAAAGGTGATAGAGTGGGTGCTATGAACTAACATGGGGTAAAACACAATAAGCCAATAGGCTTCAGTGTTATTCGGAGACACATAGTCAGACGAGCCCAGAAGAGAAAAAAAAAACAGGTTCAATGTCAAACGAGGGGTTAACTGCTGTTCGAAATTGTGTCGACCCATTCCAAAAAATTCTAATAATTCCAATGAAAATTCTAACAATTCCAATTAAAAATCCAGCAATTCCAATAATAATTCCAACAATTACAATAATTTTAGTTATAGTTATACTTTTCATATTTTGCTTTAGAGGGGCTTTATTTTAAATAGGAATAGTTATTACGTTAAACAGCTTTTAATAATAAATGACAAGTCAAAAATTATGCCATTCTGTCGACGAAAAACAATAGTTGTAAGTGGATATCTAGCTAAAGCAAAATTTTGAGAAAAAGGCAAAAAATCGATTTGATTTGGAACTTTTTAAACATCTCATATTATGCCTCTTTTATTGATTAATGATATAAACTATTTTTTTGCTTTAACAACTTTTAGTTTGTAATAAGTGTAGAGTATGTAATAAAATTGTTACTTGAGAACTTTATCTACTAGAACTGACTAGAAGGTAGGGTGTGAATTGAAGCCTTTGTCACCTTTTAGTTTCTTTAAATATTTAGAATAAAAAACAGTACTTATTTTTTAAAACTTGTACTTTTTGTACAAAAGCAGTTGGGATTCACCTAGCGTCAAAAATTTGACATTTGGCCCATTTGATTTGTCATAAGTAGGGCTTCTACATTAATAGAGATGTAGTAAATAACAAAGTTCAACTATTTTTTGTCATTTTCACAGTCTCTATAGTTAAACAATCACACATAGTCTAAGATCTGAAGTAAGTTCGACCTTCACCCATCTGTTTAAGGGATGAAAGTTTTTTTATTAAATAAAATATGTTTATAAATATATCACAAAATATGTTCGTCTATTTATTTTCTTAAAGTTAAAAAACGACATCCAGTAAAGTATTCCCCAGATGCTTTGACTATGCCCAAAATTTAATCAGCTCATCTCAGGATATATTAAAGAAGTTTAAAATTTGGTGTTTTTCTCTTTATCTGTTTTTGAGTTATCTTCAAAAATTCGAAATTTGCACTTTTCCTCAAATATCTCGAATACCATCCATTTTAGGGAAATCATGAATAGGGCCAAAATTATAGAGAATGACATTACAAGTAACTTTTTTCATGATTACTATACTTTCCTTATCTGTATACAGAAAGGAAAGTAAAAAATGGCAGTGACTGTATTAGGCAACCCATTTGCGGTATAAAATAGTTTTATTGACATATTTTATATTTATGCTAAATTCAGTAGATTGTTTGCATATGTCAATACAAAAATTACCAAAATAAAATGTAAGAACGATCCTTAAACAAAATATAAAAGTATATTTTACAAATCTCAAATACATTCAAAATCAATTTACACATTAAGACATTTAAAATGAAATCATCGACACAGTAGAATGCCTTACCGACAAGAAATCATTTTATTAAAATAACCCACTCCAATCTCCGCCCCCTTGCAATTTTTTGAATAATGCTGAAAAATGTATTCGTTTACTTTAAAAGGATAACCTTAATACTGACTTTTTGATTTTTAACATTTAAATAATAAACCACCCCTTTAATCACCTCCCCTAATAAGTATTCTAAGAAATCGTGAGATATGTGTTCACTTACTTTGATAGAATAGTTAACGTGCCAATTTTCAGATCTCTAGTATTTGTGGTCTTTAATATACCCTTAGTAATTCCTCTAAAATGTTCAAGCCCCGATTTGACCCCCCTTGTGAATTGAATTTTAAGAAATATGGCATCCAGATTACAAATCGCTATGCTTTACCGTTTCGTTGATGGTGGGTGAGGTTTTCCGGGTTTTCCTCACCTGTAAGTCAAATGGAAATATCTATTATCTTCAAGTCGCCCCGGTGCGCCACGACAAATAATAATAATAATAATAATAATAGCCATCCCTTCCCCACACAAGCTCAGTCAGCTTCAGGGATTGAAATTCACTCATAAGGGGGTGACTTAGGAAGAGTAGTATTATTTAAATTATAAGAAAATAATGTACTTAATTGTTTTTTAACTCTGATCTATGAGCCACCTCAGTCCCTTGCTATACAAGGTATCATGTCAATATTGAAGGATTGTGCCTAAAATTTCATATAAACATGCACTCTAAATTGATTTTTTTTAACATCTAGGTACGCCACTGGAATTTTAATCTAATGAGATTTAAGTTATCCCCTTAGTTCTTCAAACAAACATGACAAGTTTAATCAGAATGCGCTGGTTCGGTGTGATGTCATTTTGGTTCCACTGACATTTAATTCTAACCAAACTTTTAACAAAAACATCAATAATTTTGACATATACGTTTTTCCTATTTTTCGTTTATTTCTAAATGAGTCCCCTAAATGCAAAACTCGGTATTTGCTAGTTACAAAATTTTTCAGGAAGGGCAAAAAGCTGTCAGTAATTAAAATACATATGTATTCTCGTTTTAAATTTTGTTTTTACTTGGCTCTAGTGATTTTGTTTTGAAATAACTATGCTCTTCATTCCAAAATCCTACCAAAAATTAAAAAAAATACTTTTAAAATTAAAATACCGAGTTTTGCATTTATGTTTTAAAAATACCCAGTTTTGCAACTCACAATTGCAAATACCGATAAGTGCATGGTTGTCTTATTTTAGAAAATTTATTTTCTTACAATTTTTTTTTTTTTAAAAGATACAAAAATATAAATTAAAACACTTTTATTAGGTGTAATAAAATACATACAAGCAAAAAAATCTTCCCTAAATAAGCAAACTACAAATGAATTAATTAAAATGTCTACGTGCCCGTGCACTTACCTAATCACGTGACTATTAGGCGCAACGCCATTGGAAAATTACAATTACGTAGTTTTGCATTTGACAAGTGAAGGCAAATACAGAGTTTTGCATCTAGTCTTCGTTTTCTAAAGCGTTTTTAATGCAGAAATAAGAAGTTTTGCATCTTATTTCAGAAGGAGAATGCTAGAGTTTGACATAAGGAATTGAATGGCGCCAAAACATTACTTTTGAAAATTTCGTCGAATACCGAGTTTTGCATTTAGGGGACTCAAATATTGTTTACAGGTCATAAAAAAAAGTTTAAAGGTATGTAATTGGTAACTAAACGATTCTATATTTGATGCATGTTATCTACTTACTTTAGGAATATATTTATAAAAGTAAAAAAACGATATAATTTAGGTAAAAAAAAACGAACAAAACGCACTCAAAAAATCTACTGTCACTTTAATTGTCAGTGGAACCATAATTACATCATCACTGAACTAGCGCATAGTCGAGAGTTTATCATATTAATTAAAAACCGAAAAATTTAACACCTTTATTAAAAAAAATAATTTAGTTCATATGTTTATATAAAATTTTAGTTATAAACTCGGCCAAGAAATTATCTCCTCAATATTGACATGACATATAGGAACACCCTATCCAATGTATACTATTTTGATGTGTCGCCAATGAAAAATCTTCATCAGTAAAAAGTTTTATATTTTTTAGGGTTGTTATGGGTCACAAACAGCCAACAGGTAAAGGATTTTATAATGGAGAAGGAAAATGGGTAAGACAAACGTAAGTATTGTTAATAGAGTTTCACAACTGATAATAAATTTGTATCAATTATTTTATCTCAACTAATTTCACTTCCTGAATGTAGTAACACTGATAATGATTACAGTTTAATATGAGAACTCAACTTTATGACATAAAAACGAAACAAATATAAAAAAATATCTTTGTATTTTATAAATTATAATCGTTTTGGAAGCTTTAGTTATATTGTGAAATTGTAAATTATACATAATAATGTCAAAATTGCTGATATTTTATTTTTTTTTATAGTGTTGCCTCATTCTCCATTGAACTTTTATTTATAAAAGATTAGCAACTCTCTTTAGAAATAAATATTCTTTACTAGATTGGTCAAACGTGTTTTGGAAGATGGCGAAGATACTTTTGGACTTGACTTTAAAAAACCAAAAATCGAAGAAGTAGCAGCACCTCCAACTGTAATAGATGCTCCTCAACCCAGCCAAAATAAGTTCCATTGTAGTATTTGCAATGTGGGTACTACCTGTCAAGAACAGCTGGATGTTCACTTCCAAGGCCAAAAACATAGAAAGAAGTTGAAACTATTGGGTATTTTTGATGCCCAATCTGAAGTGGCACCTTTACCAAAAGGTAATGAATAATGAATACAATTATTTTCTTGTGATTTTTTTAAATTTTATCTCTGTTTTCGAAAAAACAGTATCCATTGTTGCATGTAAATGTTATAAAATCAATGTTGCTATATTTTAATAACATATTTATTTGTAATAATAATATGTCTTTATTAAAAATAATAGATGCATACATTTTTTGCACCAGGGAGGCAAAGGTTAGCTATACAGCTACTCTTTAACCCTTAACCTTCCTGGTTGACATAGTATTTACAATTTACATTACCATAATATGTAATCTCTAATAGTTATTAACAATAACAATAAGACACTAAAAAACAAAATAATGTATAAATAATTGCAAATACCAATTGAAATATAATTAGAAATCCAAACAAAATACTTTTTTTTAATCTCACGTCTAAAAAAATATGTCAAATTTAGAAAATATAACTGATGTTAAACTTTAATTGCGTTATAAGTGAAATATCTACAGTACAATGATGAGGCATTGCAAGCATTTTTGTCTAATATTAACATTATAAACTGATGTTCTGAAAATTAGTTTCTCACATAAATAGGCAGGGTACCCTTGTCTTTAGTAACCCACGTAAACATTATTTAAAGATTTGATTGATTAGATCAACCAAAAATAAATCTGCAACAAGCCTTTTGTATGAGCTGTAATTCGCTCTGTGATACTTTGTTCAGACAAGGATACTATACAATATTGTAATAATTTATTATTGATAAAACTAAATGTTCAAAAAGTTTTTTCTCATTTTAAAGTGTAGTATATGCCTAATTAACATCTCTTTATTTAAAGTTATACTAACATCATCCAACTCGAGTCTAATTGATCTCTCAATGTCTTCTGTTTGAACTTTAAATTATCAAACATAATACAGATTCGACTTAAATTTTTCTTTGGTATAGCGCAAAACTATAAAGAGCAACAGAAAGAAAACTATTCACATGAAGCGAGAATAAGAGAGAGAAGGCAAAGAAGCATTGCAGTGGAAGATTTAACAAGAGCTCGCCAGGCTCATATTCATCTCTTAACTGGGTAGCTTTGGGGCGGTCTGTGCACCATTTGGGCCGCCCCTTACTCATCCCGCGGCTCTCTAAAAAGTAACGCCGAGACTAGTGTTTTTACTGCATTTTTGCCAGATTGGTGAGCTTTGATTATAGTTTGTCGCATGTGTGATTCGATTTCGATTCTGTAGATTATTAGTTTGTGTTAATTCGCCATCGAGAGTTTATGAGTTAATGAACGAAATGAGATTTTATAAATACACGTATAAGTTTGCTACTAAAAAGGACCGCAGAATAGAATTAATGTATAATCAATGTGATGGTGTAGTTATATATATTAAAAACAACATTCAGTTTGAAATAGAACATACAAAGTTGCCTCTATCAAATATAACAATAAGCTCAATAACATTTAGTCATAATGGTGTGCCCTATACAGTAATACCTTGTTATAAATCTCCATCCATATCAGATGATACATTTCTTACAGATTTTGAAAATTTCTTAAATAATATACCAAGAAGGCTAGGAATGGATATATTTATTGGTGACATTAATATTAATATCCTTGATCCCTCAAACCAAATAAAAAATAGATATTTGGCAATGTTATCTTACTTGGGATTTGTATTATATATTAATTCATACACCAGGGTTACTGTAGAAACGAAATCATGTATGGATCATATTTTTATAAAAAATAATATGCCAAATAAAAATTTCTCATATAAATCGTTGGTAATTGACACTAACTGATCATTTTCCAATTTTTTTAAATATTACAACAAACGAAAGAAACTTTAACCATAATACATTAAACCAACATACAACACAATACACCGATATAGATATTTACAAAATTATTAGAAAATGTAAACTGGGACAACGTCATTTCTCTTAGCAATCCAATTTTGGCCTACCCGAAAAATTATTGAAATAATATATTCCCTAAAAGAACAATGTAATATAACTAATAATCATAATATTTATAAAAAAATAAAACCATGGATAAGTCAAGGCGTCATCATGTCTATTAAACATAGGGATAAAATGAAAAAGCAAATATTAAAAACCAAAAACAACAATCTTCTAAGAGAATATAGGATATATCGTAACCAACTAAATAAAATAATAAATAAAGCTTCTGCAATAACTATTTTTCAAAAATTGGTATAGGTATGGCAACTAAAATCAATTCTGTAGATGACTTCCTAATAAGATATCCACCTCTAATCAACTCAATGGCATTAAATCCTGTCAATAAAAATGAATTAATAGAACATATAAATTCGTTAAAAAATAACAGTGCTCTTGGGATTGACGGAATTACATCTAGAATGTTGAAAAATGGTCACCGATACATAATAGAGCCTCTAATGCACATTATAAACCTAATCTTTACAACAGGTAAGATACCGGAAGAACTTAAAATATCAATTGTAAATCCAGTTTTTAAAAACAGATCCAAAAAAGATGTGTCAAATTACGGACCAATAAGTCTATTTACAAATTTTGCAAAAAATTTTGAAAAATGTTTAAAAAAAAGATTATACGAATATCTAATTGATAAAAAGATTTTAAATGTTAAACAGTTCGAATTCCAAAAAGGTATTAGCACTTGTGATGCCATGTATGAATAGATATCCAATATAAAAAACAGTCTTGAGAATGAAAATAAAAGTCTTTTTATCGACCTCGCGAAAGCTATTGACACTGTTCCTCACAAGCAACTACTAAATGTTCTTGAACATTATGGCATTCAAGGATTGGTTTTAAAAATGTTTGAAAACTACCTACACATAGGTGTGCCACAAGGAACTGTCCTTGGTCCAATTCTTTTTATCATCTATATCAACTCTCTTTTAAACTTAGATATAAATTATATAGCAATATCCTATGCAGATGACACCGTATTAATGTTTGAAGGTATAACCTGGGAGGCTGTAAAATCAAAAGTGGTTAAAGGGGTAAGAATTATGAAAGACTGGTTGGATTATAATAAATATATCGAAAACAGTACATATGGCATTCTCACTTACAAATGCTAACAGGCCTAACTTCAAACAGATTTGTATTGAAGAATCCAAATTCATCATCAAAGAAGTGGAAAATGCCAAATATTGGAATAATAGTTGACAAAAATCTGAAATGGACTGATCATGTTCAGTACTTAACAAACAAAATAAGAAAACTTATATATAAATTTTATTTAATTCGTAACATTCTAAATAAAAAGTTATTACACTTGATATAATAATATATTGCTCTCATTGAATCCTTAATTAGATATGACATAATTGTATGGGGTGGCTTATATGACAATGCCCTACATACTTTTTAAGTATCATTCAAAATTATATCTTAAAGATAATAAATCATAAAAGTCGTTTGCTTTCAACAACCCTCTTATACAACGAATCCACTCCAAACGTAAGATCACACTATACTTTCATTCTAGCTGTATGTTCTATTTCAAACTGAAAAATAAAAATTTTGTAAACCACTCTTATATGAGCCGAAAACAAAAGAGAATGCTAAATGTACCATTCTTTAAATATGATGGAAATAAAAGATTCATTTCTTCAATTGGGCCAAAAGCATACAACTCTTTAGTGAAAATATCAGACAAATAAAAAACATAAAAACCTTTTCAGAAAATTTATATTTGATAAATATTTATACCTCTCAAATTTGTTATAAATACCTAGTCTTATATATTTATGTCCTTTTAATCATCAAATGTTTATAGATATTGTTAATTTTATGTAGTTTTAATATATGTGCAATATCTTAAGAATAAATTCTCATTGTAAATTTATTTGATTTTGTATTATAAAATGTTTCTTCTTCTTCTTCTTCTTCTTCTTAAATAAATGAAATAAATAAATAAATGATTAGTAGGTGAATAAAAGCTGTAAAGTAATAATTGCTTTTCATGTGGCAGGAGGCAAAATATTTGCAGAACACCCAATGTCTTTAACCACAAGCCGCTACTGAACATGAATATACATCATTGATGATGATCTTTTTTTTTTTTCAACAATCAAAAAATTCGATTGACAATTTTCAAGTAATCATGTATTATGTGTTTGTCTTGTTTTGTTTTACAAAATGTTTTTCATTCTGGCAACACTGGCCTAGACCAGAACGAGTCCATAGCGTGTGTGGATAAGACACTAGATTCTAGTTTACGTTTTAAAATAACTAGCAAGTTCTCGCTCTTTATAAAGCTATTGCGGTTCCTCCTGTTAATTCGTAATGCTCAAGAAAAATTTAAGTCTAATCTGTATATTCCTAGTACAATGTGTGTTAGTCACTTGTTCTCTGGACTATCAGTGACTGGCTGAACTAGATTGTCGGTAAAGAAGGTATTGCCGCTTATAATTATTTTAGATTTTAGCCTATTCTACGTTATTAGACTATTTGCTTGACTCTTTGCAAAAATCAAAATTTTGATTTTTATATTGTTAAAACTTTAGTTTTTGTTGTTTTTAAAATTGCATTATTGATATTATCATCAGCATCATTCAAAAATATCTATTAAATCTTAGCTTTTTAGCTCTTACCGTTTTCAAATTCATTTGGAACAAAAATTAAATGCTATTAAACTTTCGCATTAACTAAATATTTTTGTTTTAAAGGTATATTCTGTTTTTTAGGTCCGGTAGAACCAGATCTAAATTTATCAGTATACCGTACACCATCTGGTGATTACTATTGTCCGTCATGCAATTTAACCCTTGCATCAGGTGTTCAATTCAAGTTGCATTTAAAGGGTAAGCAGCATTTGAAGAAAAATGCCCAAAAATCGTAATTAGCTTTAACAAGTTTGCCAAATCAAAAAATATCCAGAATAAAACCAAAATGTAATTTTAAAAAATAATCAGCTAGAAAGTGATAGAGGCATTGAAATTACACACACTGAACAAAATTTCGTGTAATTCCCAGTTAATATTTAATTGAATATATTAACAGGACAGTTTTTATTGGAATATGATTCTAAACAAATCTGGATGAGCTTAATTCCTATGGTAAACTTTAAACATATTTTTCAAATTAAATAAGTATATTATTAAATTTTATAATCTAGAAAAACATGTATTTTTACAATGAGTTTCCTTTCACATCTGATTTAGTGATTTTAATTATTAAGTAATTACACTAGTGCATACCTAAAAATTTAATGTCACTTTATTATGATTTTGTCACTGCCAACATCAGCTATGGCATAAATCGAGGTAAAACTCATTGTTGTTTTTAATATAGGTCTATATTGTTGATTGATAAATCTAAGTAAGTTTTGTTTTTGCTTGCATGGTTTAAAGAATATGATGATTTTTACTTTTAATGCAACATGTTCTAAATTAGCAACATAATAAATAGTTAAATTCCTCTACTACTATTTTTATCTTCAGACTTATAAATATGTATAGAGCAAAACAAATAAATAAGCACTTCAGGATCAAATCTAAAATGAGCAAGCAGGAGTAAATGAGTTTGAAGTTTAATTTGATGTAACGTTGGCTTAGCTACACTTACACAAATCTGTATAAAGTCAAATATATAATAGTAGACAAATAATAAATTAATTCGATATTGATTAAAATATTTGTATTTTATCTACTCCTACTAGCCATCTAAAAACTGACTTACATGAGTGGTCATTTTAAAAGATCGAGCGGAGCAAAAACTTCAAACATATCAACAAAAAATGCATGACATACTAAATATGGTTATCAATTTAGTTTATAGTATTTTACATTAACTGGTGTAACAGAGGATCAGTCGTCTACGGTCTTGGGGCCCAATTCCTGAACTGTGAACGCAGCATAGTCGCAGTAGTGAATTATCTAAGGACTAAGAGGGGACACCAATTTATATAAATATAAAATAATATTACGTTATCTACCCATTAATAAAAAAAGTAGTTTGTGTAACAAGATTGGATATGATGGCCATATCGCACGAAGAAGAAGTTTGAGCACGACGCCATAGTCCTCCAATAACGAAAATCTAAAAATTTGTAAAATTATTTTAGGTTATTAAGATAAATCTAATTTAAAAATAATTTATGGCTTTTACTAATTTATATATTAAAATAAACTTGAAAAAGAAAATAGATTTCATTTAATAATTAGTCCACTTCTAGAATTGCATGATGTTATGTTGAGAATGTGGTGTTAATACACTGCGACCTAAAAGATCTATTGTGCCTCCTTCTGTCGCCAATGTACTAAGGAAATGTCTTAATGCCTATAACGACCCTTCCAATCCTATTTTCTCAAGAAAGTGTAGTATTTGAAATGGCTTCAAGTTAGGTAAATCTCCCTCTTCTATTTGATATCCTCTTAGATATAGTGCCCTTGGATTCTGCAGTGCTACACATTCAGTTAGGATGTGAATGGAGGTTTCGTCCTCCTCCTCACAGAATCTGCACTCACTATCATCTACTACTCTCAGTTTACTTAGGTGTCCTTTTAGTCGACAATGCCCGGTAAGGATCACTGTTACAATACGTAGCCTGTTCTTGCTCAGGCAGATGCAGGCTTCTGATCTTTTCTGGTTATATTCACCCAGAAGTATCTTGGCCTATCTCAGCATGATAGCCAGATGCCCTAATCTCTGCACCATTGGCACACATAACAATTTGGTTTTAATACTCGTAATTAAATTGATTTCATATAGTTTTATTAAAATGTATCGTTTATTTGTAAATATAGAAATGCTATTATTTATCAATTCTATATAAGAATAACTCATTTTAATGTATAATCTCATTAACTTATAAATAGACTGACAATTAGTTTGACAGAATTACCACTTTTTTAGAATTAAAAAAAAAAAAAATAATAATAGTCGGATGACCAAATTATAAACTGTGGTTTAATTTCATTTTTTTTGCAGTGTTCTTACTAGGTAGAATGGATATGAAATATATTCGTTCAGTTGAACATAATGGCATACTTTTTCGTTTTGTAGTCTGTGCGTAGAATCGCTAATATCTATGTGGATGTAGAAAAAATATATTCCAGCATAAGGATCACGACACTCGATTCGACTTAATCGTACAAATCGACGTTCGACTCGACCGCAATTCGAAAAAAGATTCATAAAACTCGATCGAGTTGATTTTCGTTTATTGTCGGTTTTTTTGAAGTCATTTGAACTACTACCAAGATAAATGTAATGTTCTGTGTCAGTTACGTTATGTTCTGTGGTTGCGTTATGTGTCCTGTGACTGCATTGATTACGTGTTCGTTTTTCGTTTTGCAATATTAGAGAGTTGAACTATTTCCAGTACGTTAACATAAACGTGAACGCAGAAAAATAATAGAGAGTTATTGCAAGTGCACTTAAGGTCAGTCACTATTAGTGCCGCTCTTATTTTGACATCTGAGCATGCGCAGATCATTTACATTCCAGAACTGACTTTAATAAAGATTGTGCCTGTCCTTAATTGTGGATGTTTAAGGACAGCAGTTAGTGGCGACCTTATAGCTTTCGGGTGCACTCGTCGACATTCGTATCCGTTCGAAGCTTTTTAATATTAAATATTTAATATAATCGTCATCTAAACTTTCTTAAATTATAATTTCTAATGCCTCTTCAAAATTAGGTACTATTATAGACAACAAAAAAGATGAACTATAATTGAAATGAGGTTAGAAATAAGTATAAGGACAAGAATTCAAATGTCAAAATTTCAGGTTTGCAATAAGTCTGATTTTAGCATGGAATTTATTTGACTCTAATTACGATGTCACTATTAGTGGCTGGCGTTATAGAAATTTGCAATATCTCTAATGTTTACGTTGCTGTACAAAATATGAGTTGAAGTTGTTAAACGCTTCGTGACATTTACGTATCATGACAAATAATGACAATTAATGACATTATATTGGGATACCTTTCCTATTAAAAAGAGGTTATTTTGTTTGCGTTACGTGTATACGCCAGAGCCCGTAAGTTTACGTATGTACGTAGACGTAAACGTGAAGGATATTTTAATAGGCATGTGCAGATGTCAAATTTCACGTATACGTTTACGTTTATAACATCACTTCAACTCTCTATTAGTTCCGTCTATAGCACCAACTGTATCAGGAAATCCCCATCTATTTAAAAACTGTAATTTTATAATATCTTGTGCATTTGCAGTTGGAAATTTTATTTTAGTCCTACTACGTGATCTATCATCAAATTGGCGATATGATCATATTTCTGCACAGTACTCTGAGCCATTCCAAAAATATACTCTTGACCAACACATCTTTGATATGAACCTGTAGCATAAAACTTTAAGGCACATAAAACCATATTATCAATCGATATGCCCCTAAAATCCTGTCTTTGGTGTAGATGAGGTCCTAAAGTGTCTATTAATTCGCGATCTAAGACTTTATTGAGGCGAAATAATTCAATAAAACGTCTATCCACAAGAAGAAAAGGATCGCTGTTCCGTCGTAACAAACGTCTTTCTCTTATTAAGGCCAAATTTTCTCGTCGACGTTGTCTTTCTAATAAAACTTGGTGAACAATAGGAAGCATTTTTGTTTTTTAAACTTAACCTCAAAATTGCACTAGAAATTGCGATCGAATGGAGACGATTATTCAAATGTCATCAATACATTTTAAACATTTCAGTCGATTAATCGAGATCGAGTATCCCAAATCGAGTGTTGTGATCCCTATGCAGGTCTATTTATAACTGTATACGGCTCCTTTTGTTTTGGTTGTTCCTAATCATAATCTGGCAATCAGTCCCTGGCGTTCAATACATTTTCCGTTATCTTACCTATTCACTGCAGGACTAAACGTTATGTAACTATGTGTTCGGGTGGTCAGCTCTAGCGACGTTGATCGCGTTTTTGGAGGTCGCAGATACCGAATCTTTAAACGCAACATGGCTACAAAAATGTCAGCTGTCTCCTTATTCTAGACACCACTTAGGCAAAACAACATACGTTGATGTAAATCAGGCGCAGAAGTTGAAAAGGCTTTTGGAAGGTAAAGAAGGGGTAACGTCAAACCACGTCGGACGGCTTCGAGAATTTCACGGTAATGATTACCTGCCAGTGTCGTTTCGTAGAATAAGTAATTTTAAAGTAATATAGTTTTATCTGACAAGTTACATGCATTCTGCCTGTTAGAGAAGGTTGTCCAGTAGTCAAGACCGCTTGTTGCAAGTCATTCGCCAAGCGACTTATGTGGAGACTACTCGCATATGACACAGTCTTTCAACGATACGATTTTTCTACTCGCACCTCACTGTATGCGAAAGGATGACGAAAGCTGTCAGGAATTAAGCCCCTGGTCTGTACGAACTCTAAAAGGTCCGCTTATGTAAGTCAGGCTAGTCTTTTACTGAAAATATTATTTGACAAAAAAATGGCATTTTGGCATTTGAGTTTTATGGTTTTGCTTACACATATTTATTGTTTTGTACTGTACTATTTTGATTTTTTTGTAAAAAATAAACACCGAACATAAATCAAAGTATTTTACTTATTTATACCTCTCCCAATTTTTAAAGAAACTTACAAGCAAAATGTTGAACTTGTCTTTTATATTTCTACCGCCTCGTAAATCAATTAGATGGTAAAGACGAGTTGTATCGAATGCACAGATTCCTAAAGGTATGTGAGCGAGCCCATCTGTCGGTTTTTAGCTCGACTTCAAAGGGATTTGGCCATATTTATACCCAACTTAAGATAAGCCTCTAAAAAATCAACGAATGTTTTGTTCTTGATATTGATCCTCAATGTGAGGATTGAATTACACTGTATAGACGCCCACAAACAAAAGAGGATGCACAGAAGTTTTATAGCCGACGCTAAAACGATTTTTAAATAATCTGTCAGTAATGAAAAATGTTTTTCATGATCTGAAAAGTGTTAGATCTTAAAATCTGAACGAGAATAAATTGAGTAACAGACAATAAATTTTATAGTGTTTCCAAACTCAATCCAATATAGGCGTTTGTACCGGGATTGCGTAATAATTCGCGTTACATGCCATGCGAATGCTACAAATTCTATACCCTTACATGGCAAATAAGCGTGAACCGTCTTGGTATAGCCTCTGATGTGGCACACTTAAGTTTTAAACATCTACGCACCTACAGTTGATATTAAGTCCACAAGTGAGCGGCCAGAATTGTTGGCTCGCTTGGCTGCTTTAGTTATTTTATCTTTGATCAGTAGCTTGCACGGTTTGAAAAATTTTCCCAAAGCGTTTGTTATAAACTTGTTTTTATTTTTCGGTGTTTCTGTTAAATTTTGATTTGTGTTATACGAGATGCTTTCTGGAGACCTTTTGAGGTAGATGTAGATGCTAGAGTCATAATTTTACATGCCGGAAATGAAAATGGCTTTGTAGCAAACGCTTCGCTACTTTCAGAATAATATGTCAATAAAGCTCTGCTGGTTTATCATAAAGATATGAATGCAGCAGTTTTTAAGAACTGGTTTGCTGAACAACTTACCGAATATTCCAACGAATTCAGTCATTGTAATGGAGGGGCCCCCGCCACCATATGTGCAAAGTGTGCAATGCACACGGGCGCCATCCTTTAGAGGCGCCAAAACCCAGGGTCTAAAATAAATTAATTTTAAAATAAAAGTTGTGAAATTAAATAGGAGTAGGTATAAATACACACGAATTTTTTTTTAGTATATCATCCAGTTACTGCCGATTCCTATGTTGCGAGAACATGTCAGGCGGTAGTTTCTTGATTTTTCCTGTTTCGACATTAATAATGCCTGGGGCCCTATCCTCGGTTATCGTTTTCTAAAAAACGTATAAGCTTTAGCAAGATGCGAGCTATTCGCTATTCTCGACATTTGTTTTAAAAGCGTGTACGATTTTAAAACGGGTGTTTTACAGCGAGCGGAATTTTTCACACGTTTTTGATAAAACTTGCATGTTTTCCAGGATTTAACCAATGTCACTTTTAGGATGATTAATAATATTGATCGATTTTAACAAATTCTAGGCAAACTACTTTTTATTAATACCTACAAAAGTATATAATTTCTTATAAATAGCTGAGAATTTCTTTCAGTTACTTACAGTTCTTACCGTGTAAGAATTTAATTATTAATTCATGTATGTTTTATTTACAGAAATTAATTTGCTTGCGGTTTCTTGCAAGTGGTAGTTTCAAAGCTCTTCTATATCACACGTTGTGTCCAAAAATTTTAACAATTTTGTAAAATTGCCACAAAATATTAAAGAACAGAATGAGATAAGCAAAATTATTTAATTTTGTACCATGACGTACGATTTTCGTGGAATTATAGATTGCATTGACTGCACCTGTATAGCTATTTTTCCGATAAATATTCTGAACATTTATATATTATGTGATTAGAAAAAATTATCATTCGATAAATTTACAATTTGTTTGTTGTAATTAAATTACATAATCCTTATTTTTTTATGGTCTGAACATTACTTAAATTTAACGATAAAGACCGTTTACCGTGATGCCAGACATATTATTTGCTTGTTAAAAAACGAATGCTCATCGAACGGCAGTCAATAATATAGATTTCAAAAACTACTCGCTTTTCAACCACTCACTTTCGAAAACGGTTAGTTTTTTTTTAGCGATTGTCGAGGATATATACCTAATCCTATTTAATTTCACAACTTTTATTTTAAAATTAATTTATTTTAGACCCTGGGTTTTGGCGCCTCTAAAGGATGGCGCCCGTGTGCATTGCACACTTTGCACATATGGTGGCGGGGGCCCTGAGGACAGTTATTTAAAGAAAAGACAATTTTATAAAATATATATTTATTTACAATATAAAATATACTGTCTATATACATAATAAAATCAAATATATATGATGGCAATAGCCTAAATTCAATAAAATCTTTAAAGTTATGAGCACATGATAAAATTGATTACTTATACATTATACAGAATGCTTCAACATGGAATGGAATTAACACAAGTGTTTATGGAAAACGGCCTGAAGTTATTTTCAGTCAAAACATACCATAAAATTGGTGAAAGGTAAATTATATAACCCATAATACTGATTGTATAAAATCGTGAAAATTTAAAAATGATGGTAACACAAATTGTGTTAAATAGAAAATAACAAAATTGTTCAATAATTTTTTTTCTTTCGCCAATATCTGCACACAATTATATTCTTGTATGTATGGTTTTTAATCTGGTCTTTTTCCATAAACACTTTCTGTATATGGAATTTCAGGAAGTATTGTTTAATGTCTAATTATAACATTTAATATTTATTTTGAATTTTTTAGTAAAACGATTCTTAAGTAGATGCAATTGTTCACTGATTTTAAAATGAAAATGTTATAAATACTCGCCATTAAATAATAAGGCAATATATACAGGAATGTATTGATAAAAAACATGCAATGAACAATAATTAAATGAATTTTTATATAATTATTTTTGTAAATAAAACAAAAAATTATCACAATTACAAATTATAAAATTACCGGATCAAAAAATCCCAAATTTATTAAAATTTATAAATAAAATTACTAAAATAAAATATTAAAACTCGGTACGACATTGAATACCAAGATGTGAAAAAAAAATGATACTGTAATTAATATCAATAATTATTAGCTTATCTGATTTATACATTATGTAAAATAAACGAAGACATGTGTCTCAAAGTTATAATTTTTTTATTGGGAAGCAAAATTTGGAAGTCCTTTTTACGTCTTATGAGAAGAAATAAACTTATCCAATGCTAAATCGTTCATTATTGAATATGTTCAAAGGTCTCCACAAGTTGCGGAATGAATTTAAAAGTGTTCCACGTAATTTTCATTTAAAAAAGTGAAAAAGTTTTCGGTAAGTACCTAGGTTCTAGATGAAACAACACTCAAAACTAAAAATGATAGAAGACACATATCTCGCTTCTGCAAACCACTGTCCTTCTTTTAAACTTTAAAATTACACTTTCGTCCCACTTTTCTGATGATGATCTCCTATAGTAACTTGAGTTACAAACGGTCCTCTTCCCCTACTAGTCGGATGCCTACCCTGCACTGGTGGATTCCTAGGCAAGGAATTCGAATTAGCGTCTTGTTGATGTACCGGATGTTGTTGAGGTGGTTGGGTATTTCCAGGATGACCATTTGGACGAGACCTCCCGCCGTTGAGGATCGACTGGATACTTTCGTATTCATAGTAGTTTGATACTGGACGGAGTTGGTTATCCGTTCTAGTTTGACGTTGGGAATGGTATTGATGCTGTTTTCGACTGAAAGGTGAAATTATTTTTGTTTTAGCAAATAGTATCATTGGTTGGTTGCAGTTTTTTTTAACAAGCGTATTTTTAAATGCAGTAAGCTAGTTCAAAATGAAAATTTAAAAAATATTTTGCTACACTAATATGCAATTTTAATTATTAAGGGTAGGAAGGAATGACGTATTCCAATACGTTTTGCGTATGTTCAAGTGAAAACAGCAGGTTGAGCAGGAAACGAATAATATCAAAGAAGCCAGGCTGAGTATGGGATTTATCTCGCCGTGTGCCTGTCCACATTATCATCATATTCATTTCCTGCTCACATTAAAGGTAACTCTCTATATAGTTTTTGCTTCGACGCTAACAAAGCGTATTGGAAGGCGTTCAATAGCCGATGCTGTATATGTGAAATACTATCTAATTCCACAACTAATATTTAACTATGAACTTTCCATTAAAGGTTATTTATAACATCACATCCTGTATTATCAAATAATGGTTTTCTATATTTAACTTATCAATACTCCTTTGGTAGGCATATTAGTTTATATCTTGAGCTTCAGTGCTTCAAATTAAACCGATGCTAGTACAGCGATTCTATTGAAGTATCTCAATATCATAGCGTACCAGAAACGCTGCACTACATCTGATCCATCTGTTAATTTTATAGCTCTATATGCACTCTGCCACTACTAATTGACTGAAAGTTATCCTAGAAAGCAGAACTGACTTTGGACACGACCAAGGTTTGGTCTGCTAGGGTTCTGGTGTTTATCGATTTCCAAGAAACAGAAGTGATGCTACCTTTTCGTCCAAAGTCTTATTTGGCGACGAGTCATAGATGTACACACATCACTCTTTGTGAGGAACTTCTAGGCTATTCAACTAACCTTTTTTTAATTAAAACTGCACTTCACTTGGAAGGCGGCGTTTTAGTTCTAATAAGAGATCCAAACAGAATTTCAATAGGTACTGCATGTGACATTATAGTTGTGTTTTTTCAGATCCGAATTTTTGTTCATTGATAATCTTAATTTTATCTCTTTTATTACAGGTTGATTCAAACAGAACTTTACATTTTTTAAAAATTATTCAGTATATTGTTTATTCATAAAATATTGTAATATACTTAAACTATCTACCTCACTATATTTAACTAACCATCAGTCGTAAAAGAAAATTTACATACAGTTTTTGTCATTTCACTAATGGGCCTAATGATGGATCCACGGTCTCTTATGTCAGATAGATTTTGTGTTTTTTGATTTTACTAAAATTATTACTGCAAAGCTTGTCTACTTTTATTATCTAGAATAACTAAAAATACAAAACTGAGTGTCTATTTTACGAAGAAATAGCTTGAACTCTATGAATAAATCAGTATATTGCATACAGTACAAATTAGATGAAACACCTAAGACAAACGGTCTACCTAGTTATCAATTTTTGATTTAATTAAGTTACGGCATACAAAGGACCCCGCATTTTTCTTATGTAAAGTGGCGGGTCAAATTTTCTGAAATTTTGGTAAGTTGTTGTACTCAAACCTAGTAACCAAAAGTGTCAATGGGCCCAACTTAATCCTATGACTAGTTTTCGAGATATGGAGTGTTAAAGTTGAAAAGTGTCCAGTTTTCGTAATTTTTATTTTTAAACTTACGAGCTAGATTGAATTTCTGTTGCATACCCACGTTAACTACATATTTTAGTAATTCATTAGAACATACGTACAATTAAAAGTAGTTATAATTACAGGGTGATTCACAAATGAATAGAAAATCTCACTAATTCTACTGTGACGTCAGGGAAGCATATTTTCAAAAAGTACTACTCAATATGGTATTTGACGACAAAATATTGCACATCACACATTTCTTATAGTGTTTTATAGAAATAACCACAACTTATTTTTTTAAGAATAATTCAAAACCCAGTACTTATGAATTACTTTTTGGGAATATACAAGGTGATTTATTTGTTGAAAAGTAATTTTAAGAAAAGTACAAAAACCACGAATTTCCTTAGTCAAATGCAACCATTTTCTCAGTATTTAATAGTTTTAAAAATGTTTTAAGGGGACATGAATTTTAAAACCGATTTGACCAGTTTTCGAGATACACGTTAAAGTGGAGAATTTCTGATTTTAGTTATTTTTCCTTTAAACTGAAAAGCTAGATTGACTTTAATATGTAAGTTTCTTATAATAAGTTTTGGTCAGATGTCCATAAAAAGGCACAGTTTAAAATATTTACTGTTACAAGGTGATTCACGAATAAATCACAAAACATTTTTGCAAATAATACATCTACAGTTGCGGTACACAATTTTAAAGTCAAAATATTTTGCTACGTGTACTTTTTGTACAGGGCAACCAACCACCAAAAATAATTCTGTGAAAGTGAAAGGTAAAAAGGGCATAAGTCAATTATTGGTGATATTACGTGGGTCGTTAATTCAAGCTCTTTAAGCCTTTGTTTATTCCGATTAGTTACAGTTCAACATTCTTAAGTGAAAGTTAAAAATCTTTAGTGACTTTTGAGTAAGTTAATAACATTACATTAGGTATATAACCATAAGATTTTAACATATACATAACTGTTTTATAATTATATTTCTGAATCATCCTGTAATTATAAACATATTTAATTGTACGTATGTACTAATGCATTACTAAAACATGTATTAAACGTGTGTATTCAACAGAAATTCAATCTAGCTCGTAAGTTTGAAAATAAAAATGTAACAACCCGTATTTCGAAAACTAGTAATAGGATTGAGTTGGGTCCATTGACACTTTTTGTTACTAGGTTGAGTACCAGTGGTAAATCACTAATGTTAAAACGTACCTGTATTTTGGAAATCCCCTAAAATTCGTATGATTTCATTGATTTTGCCAAAATCCACCTTAATATTAGACGATTTCACCGAAATCCTCCGTAATTTTATACGATTTCGGTGACTTCGCCGAAATCTCCCTTAGTTTTATACGATTTCGGTGATTTGGCCGAAATATCCCTTAGTTTTATATGTTTTCGATGATTTTGGTGAAATCATTGCATACAATTTCCTATGATTTCCCTATAAGTTGTCTTCTTGTTTTTTTGTACTCTTCCCTACCTTGTGTTTTGACCACAAGGTGCAGCGTTTATAGTTCTGAGCACCGAATTGATTTCGGAAATTTCGAGAGAATTTGTAGTGATTTCGGTACCTGTATTTCAGGCGAGGTTCGCCCCTTGGTTGAGTACAGAGATAGGAGATGTAACTACTAACAAATATCGTGCGGTCCTGAATAAGACATATTCTAAGGGACACAGGAGGGTATAATATCGGCTGTTGTCATATGCCTATGTCATTATTCTCGTTTTGTTTACAAAATTATTTACATATATTAAAAAAGCTAAAATAATTTAACCTAAAAAATTTCGAATCATTAGTTATATCAAATTTAACTAAATTAGATGTAATTTCACTAAATTAGATGTAATTTCACTAAATTAGATAATAAATAATTTTTAAATAAATTCCAAAACCTAGTCATGTTAGGTTTGGAAGTGGTAACAGGGTTTACATCGGCATGGATCTCTACGTTGTTTATTCTAAGTGAAAAGCGGCTTACACATTTATTCATTGATAAAAAATTGTATCTGCGTAAAGTTCTTCTCTTTATTCCCTCTCTTACTTCTCACCTTTCATCTCCTCTCCTCGTCCCTACAAATAGATTGTATTGATTGTCGAATTAATCTTGGCATAGTGAATATTATATTTTATCAATGAATGGTTATATCTCTGGTTGAGTACAACAACCCAAAGTTTCAGAAAATTTGACCAGTCGCCACTTTATATAAAGAAAGTACGGGGTCCCTTAATTAACTATCAATTTCGTAACATCTCATTTGAAAATTGTTTTCATAATGTTTGCATACATTTAGTACAAAGCTAATTCAGTTGGAGCCTTTAGTAAGCAGTCTTTAGATAGGATTTGATATAAACATATCACCAATCAAACAACATTTTACTGTGGATACAGGTTCGCAACAACAGCCGCTTCTAATTTATAGTACAACAGATAAAAATTTAAGTTTTAATCTAGTTTTTCGTATCATATCCCTTCTACCCCTCACCTCTAAACAAACTTCTTTAAAAAAACAAGCGATGTTGTTAATCAACTGTACTTTCAAATGAGGTATCATTCAGAATTTCTAATTTAAAAATTTAAGGGGTATACCTTAATTAAATCAATAAACTAACTTAGAATAAAAAATTTACTCTGTAAAAACTGTACCTTATCGAAAAAACATTTTTACAAATAGTTATGCCAGGAAAGATATAAACATAATTACATAAATCATGCCAAGCATTGTAAAAAATAAATACACTCGTAACCAGTTCAAAAATAATCTTAAATAATTGAAAAACACAAAAAGTTTATTTTAATAGAAGTGTGGGTAGTGTATTCATTTTTTTATTTTTTTTTATTTATGCCCACCCAACAAAAGCGTGCAAGTGTTAGATACAGAAAAGAAAACGGTAGAAAATATATAAAACAAACCAAAAAAATAAATGAACGATAACATTGAGGTGCATACCTTTCTTCCTCCACCTTTAACCTTTGCTGTTGCACCTGAAGACGCATCTGAACTATCTGACTATCAGATAGAGGGTCTTTATTTCGGCTAACGGGACAAAACATTTATTTTAGACATACACAGTTTGTTATCAACAATTCAAAACAAGATATAAGACATCAAACCATAAGCCAAAAAACAAGTATTAAAAATGGAGGATAATATTTAGTTTTTTTCTCAAAACATATTTTAGATAGTCCTAATCATCTAGTACGAGGACGTATTGATAAACCAAGTTCTTCATCTATATAGCTCCTATCACATTTTTGTTGGAAAAAAATGTATGAATTTTTAGATTTTTGTTCATGAGTACTCCATGGTAGTGACAAAAAAACTGATGCTACAACTTTTTCAGTAGATTTTTAAGATCCAAAGTACATTTCATTGAATTCTCCTTTGTTTCTAGATCAAAGAAATGTACCAGTTTCATTCATTGTAATATGGCTTAAATTCATCATCAACTATGTGATGATGCAGACCGACGCCGATGAATTCGAAATCTCGTGTAAATATTTTTACACTCACTGACAGATCGATGACTTGTCGTTGCAGGCTGCTACATGTCGCGAGAAGCAGTCACTCCAGTAGTGCCACTAGGGGAGGTTTCTGATGAGTAACTTGCATAGAAAATGCTGGATTTAAACACAATGTGCTTTCTTAAGTACATGTACGATTTGTCCTATTTTATATGGGTCTTCACCCAGCTTCTCAAATAGAGTATAATATAATAATCAAATATCTCAATTTTATAATTGGATGTACTCATAACTGGCTATTTATTTCGTTTTTTGCATCTCAAATATAACAAACACAAGCAAATACCATTTGTTAACTCTCACCATGTCGCTTGCTCGATCTGGCACTGTAGCCGGGTGATGTTCTGGCTAATGCAAACATACTCTGAAGGTATCGTGTAGGTGTTTGTTTGCGCTGCGCTGTCGTGACGATGTCGGTATTGGTAGATGTAAAAACGCCCGTGAAATAAATATTCAGTGTCTGAGATATTCGTTTTAACCCAATTAGACTATTTGATATTTTTTCTCTCTTCATCTTAATAATTGCAAGTGCATGAATTACACAACTACGTTTTGCCTTTTTGACGTAAAATTTGACAGTGAAAAATTACAATAAAATTTGGTGTCGCAATCTTGTGTTTATCCAAGGAACCAGTCAAGGCAAACTATAAATATCAATACATCCTCATATCTTCGCGTTTTACAAAAATATTAATTATACAATATCCTAAATTCCTATAAAAAATACTGTATATCAACCGAAAAATGTATTGAAAGAATGTTAAATTAAATAGATTTATTAAAAAAGGTTTTTTGTAACAAAATTATAATTCATGTCATGCGTCTATATTTAAAATATAAACCAGTGAGTTAGTTACAAATGAAATGTGCAATTCAGAAACAAGTATAAGAACAGAATATTACTACAGAAATAAATCATTCAGACAAAGAATACTTTTGAAAAATAGTATGTCAAAAAAATAATGATCTTACTACAAATAACTTGGACACAAAATCCTCACATTCTAGCTCTTTCATCAAAGTACAAAAGTTAATATTTTTATGCAAAACATTTAAAAAATATTCAACACATCGGAAACGATTTTTTATTTGTATTTTTTTATGTATTATTGGTCTGAATAGATTCTCATATATTTGACATGTATTTTATAACAATTAAGTTCTTACCTAATGTGGTTTTGCAGTTCATTATAATTAACATAATGAGTGAAAGGAACAGACTCAGTGATGCCTGATCTACTACCTGGCCTTCCATACTCTACATATGGATTCGAGGGATCTATTCGCTAAAAATGAATAACAAAAATATTCATTGACATTTTTGTAATAATTATTAAACAATTGTTTAAATTATGAGGTTTTTTAATTGGAAGGTCAGTTCTCTCGACACATTTTTGTTTATATGTTTAGAAGTACAGATTTAAAATTCAGATGACAAACACTGATGAAATTATAATTAGTGTGCTGTGGATAGAGTGATGTTTCGATATTATTTAAAAAAATACAGGGTTTCTACTATTTCATAGGGACAGTATTGATATTTCTTAATCAGTAACAGATAGAAAGTTGGTAAAATTAGACAAAGGTTTCGTAGTTTTGTGCTCATTAAAATGCTGCCGGGAAATCTTTGATATCTACAGAGAGATTCAAAATCTCTGACAAATAATGAAAATTGTCATTTAAATTCATTCACCTTTGTCTAATATTTTGAATCTCCCTGTAGATATCAAAGGTTTCTTAGCACCATTTCAATGAGCACAACAACTTTTGTCTAATTTAACCAACTTTCTATCTGTTACCGTTTAAGAAATAGCAATACTATTCCTATGAAATAGTAGGGACCATGTATATAAAAAGTATGCAATTTCGAAAAATGTATTAGTATATTTCCATTTTTTAAAACACAAAAAAAATCTAGCAAAAATAAATCGATCAAACTGTTAGATCTAGAATAAAAACAAAACTGTATTATATAAATTGAAATTCAGTGAAGATGAAGTTCATTTTCATACTTCATAAACTTGAAGTATTTAATAGAGCAAATACTGGAGTATTAGACATTTTTTTAAAAGAATCTCTCTCTTAAAACTCTGCTGACAATGGTACATTATACCCCACCACTTTGCCATTCCAATAAAGAATACGTTTTTAACTCCACTTTCTATTAAAGAAACAGTCGCTTTCATAAGTCTTTTCAATTGTCTAGTAAAGAGTATTTGTAACGTATGGAAGGTGGGTTACCACACAGCACTAAGGCCTCACTAGGACTATTATGCATCCTCCTAAGATGATAGGCACCTCCTAGCTCGTGAGCCAACCTACAGATTTAATGTAGTTGACAACGTCAGCAAGAGGTGTTAGCCGATACTCGCCGAAAACAAATCTTCTAATGAATGAAAGCGTCGGGCAATCGTAGAGGATATGCTCGATGGTCCCATCTTCTTGTTCGCACCCCCTGCAGAGTGCGGATTCTGATAGCCCCATGATATGGAAATGATTCCGTACTTGGCAATGACCAGTCAGAATGTCTGTGACCAGGCGCAGATTATGTCTAGTCATAGTTAAGTATTTGTTTGCTGTAGTGTTGTCAGGATAACTAAAACTCTCTGGCAACTGCAGTTTCTTGTTTCATTCCTCATTTCCTTGAATTTCACAAGGGAATGTTGTTTAATTAGGTCCATCACTACCGATTTTGTCAGGCCAATAGAAGGGCCAGGTCCAAAAAGTAATTGGTTGGCTACCTTCTTGGCCAGTGAATCAGCAAGACAGTTAGTTACCTTTCGATGTGGCGTGACGTTCGATTCATCTTAAGGTGACCACATTGTTGATGGATACTTTGGCCAAAGCTTCATGACATTCCAGTACTAACCCTGTGCTTGTCTACTATCTGTATAGATGAACATGTTTCTTCCAGTGATATTGTTTCTGGTGATTTCTTTTGCTGATATGAGTAAAGAGTATTCTGGAATGCTCTTCAGTTATTTGGCTACCACAATAAATAAGTAAAATTCCACTTTTCAACTCGGATTATTGTGTGTGTGGTTTTGTTTTGCTTAGATGATTTAAAATTTCTATTTGTCCTGAATAAATAAAAAATAAATGATACACATGAAAGCTGAATTCTCATCAAATATTGTTATCAAAAGTTTTACCTGTTGAGATTGTTGTCTTGAATCATAGGCCTCTCCTCTTTCATCAGTTTGGTAGTAGGTATGCCTTTGCGCCATACGCTGCTTGTGAAGCTCTCTCTCGTGGCGTCTATGTTCGGAAGATTGCCTGTATTTTACTGGAGGGATTACGGCATTTTCAGGAATGACCTATTAAAAAAAAACAAATGAGTATAAATAACTAGTAACGCTGAGGTACTAATAAATAAGTGAAATGAATAATGATATATTATTGGCTTTAATTTGCCGAAAGTTCAAATTGTAATAAACTAGCCTTAGCTCTGTCTACAATCATTGTTATGGACTATATAAAACATTACTGTACATTAATGGTTAATAACTGTTTCTGATTATTACTATTATTTAATAAATTGAAAGATATATTTTATATTTTGAGTTAACTCTTCACAAAACATTCGAGCATGTATTAGGATACAGCACGTCACTGTTTCTTGTACCATTTCCTATATCCCTGGCTAAATAATATTGAAACACATTATTTCTACGAATAACGTCTGCCTAACCTAATAAATAATCGAAGAGCAAAACAAACAAAAATGTCGACTTACCTGAACCTGTTCAGCATGCCTATGCAAGTACCCATGCCTTGTGTACAATGGTTCTCGAATAACATGTTGGTCCCTTTGAGAATGGACAGAATTCTGACCCAAATGATTCATACTGTGACCTGTTGTCGGAGACGACCTACTCTGAGAATGCGAATTACCATTCTGAATAACAACATGATTCTGATTCTGAGCATTGGACAGCTGAGTCGGGTGATGCGAAGTCTGATGGGATTGATACTGAGTACTCTGCGCTTGGTTAGGATGCTGGGAATGATGTGAACTCTGACTCTGTTGTGAAATTTGCGAATGGTGTGAAGTCTGTGAGTGATGCGAATTTTGGGAAGCATTAAGCAGGTTCTGAGAAACATGAGGGATCTGAGGTTGATGTACATTTTGTGATTGGGTTTGATGGGAAGTTTGAGGTTGATGGGAATTTTGGTTTTGGGAATTGGAATTTGAGGATTGTAGTCGTTCTGTTTGACTAGTTTGACTTCGACTGTCATTTTCTGATTGGGGTTGAGAGGGTAGGTTGGCGTTATTATCAAATTCGTTTGAATGGTGATAATGTTGAACTGGCTCCGGTGTTTGGAAATCCAATTTTCTGTGTTTTCCAAACCTGTAAAAAGAATATTATGAACAGACTTAAATAAAATCAGACTTTTAAAAAATACAATAGTGCTTGAAATTTTGGATTATCGTTGACGATCTTTCTGTTCCAGCAGTCCGATTTTGCTCTAATATTTGAAAATCATTAAAAGTGTTCTGTTTGTAGATACATACGGTTTGACCATGGAACATCTTCCAATATCCCTTGGCACATGCATGTGCATGTGAAAACTACAGACAATCAGCACTAGGGCAAGCATTAAAGAAACAATACCAGGGTTGCCACCCTACACTGCCCTGGCCAACATTTCAACGCGGTCGGTTTGTATAAATGGCAACGTTGACACCATTCTTTTTCCTCTTGCTCCAATGCCAACTCTCTGTAGCTTTCACTTGTTTTATCGTGTATTGAAAGACATTCAGTGGAAGACACCATATATTAACACTTTTTAGATATGTGACTGTAACATTTTAATACCTTATTATTTACCTGAACATTGATCCTATTCCCTTAAATATTCCAGGTTTCTTTTTTGAGGATTTGTTTTTGATGTCAATAGCAGCATTTAATGACGATTGCCTTGGTGCTCCTCTAACATTATTAAAGCCATCAATTTCGCGTTCGTTGTCCATCGGACCATCCAACAACCAATGTTTTTTAGCACCTACAAAAAAGACAAATATGTTTGCTATAATTCTTCCTGGAAAATTCTAGAGTCTATAACAATACCCGCATTTCACGTGATATGGTAAAACAAGAAATTAGAGAAGATATAATTGCATTTTTAGTGACTTATGTAAACTTAATTGCCAGTTCTGTCTGTTGTGTTTATTATATGACATCAATTTGGTCACGTGGGACGAGGGTATCGCTGAAAACTTAATTTTTTTAAATAATGTTATATTGTGCGTTGTGCATTGAATTATTAATAATACCTCTATGCTTCAAATTGAGTGAATGACATATTTTATTAATAATAATTTTTGCAATAATGGGGAAATTCTATGACAAAGAAATATATAAATTATAGAGATGGAAAACTTTTCATGAAAAGTAATTTTTGAACTAGTTCGACGGATATTTCCGGATAAAATAGTGAAAAGTCACAATGAAAAATAGTCTACTCTACTCTACTTTTTCTGAATTGACGTTTCTAGCTTTAAAAGGACTTACATGTAAGTAACTATTTAAAAATGCTTTGTGAATATGACTTGTCAGGTAAGCAATCATGTTCCTAAAAATTACTTCGTTTTAATTATTGGTATTAGACCCTTCACGACTGTCACACTAGAAAGGTAACTTTTAAAACAATGAAACCTAGATTTATATGTACCTAAATATCAATTTCTAGAATAAAAAAATAGAAGAATTCTACACTACTAAACGAAGGTATTTTTTAAATATATGTATAGTACGAGGAATGATTTGAGGTCTCATATTTTAAAATAATCTGGATTTATAAAGCGAGGTTTAAGCAAGCAATATTTGCACACTTCCCAATAGAGAATGAAAATTTTTCAAGGAATAAATCAGGGTACAATGGCAAATACAACATATTAGTAGAGCAAGGACGCATATAGAGACACAAGTAGAACTTCGTTATTAGGAGACGGATATTTGACCTGGAAATTAGAATGTACTCAGACATAACTTATATGGTTATTAAGAATCGCACATGAGACTTAAAATCATTCCTACTACTATAATTACCTATCTCACTTCTATGATTCGGATCAACCACCGCTGCTCTAAAACTCTCTTCACAACCTTTTCCTCTTATGACTTTTAGAGCCCCTGAGGGTCCTCTGTAGCTGTACGCAGGGTCACCTTCTTCTTGCATCTGAATCTATAAAAAAAAAAAAATGGTTTGTGCAATAAGAGTGGATATGGATAATCCACTCGAGTTGTACAGTATATTTTTTCTACGACCCACTTACGAAAATCTACAAATTTAAAAATTATTTTTATTCGAACTCGGGTCTCTCGCATGGAAGACAGTCACTGTCCCCTCACCTCCACCGGAAGATTTAAGATTTCAGTTCTAACACTCGTAATTAAATTAGTTTCAAACAGTTTGATTAAAATTTTAAATTTATTTCAAAATGTTCAAAATGTGGACGAAATTAAAATAGAAATGCTATTATTAATTCTTTGCAAAAATAAGTAATTTTAATGTATTTAATCTCAATAACTAAAAAATATACTGACAATTAGTTTGACAGAAATGTCATTTATTTAAAATTTTAAAAATAATAGTAGTTGGGTGACCAAAATATGAACTGTGATTAGTGGATTTCATTTTTTTGCAGTGTTCTCACTACCCAGAATGGATAAGAAATATATATTCGTTTAGTTGAACGCAATAGCATACGTTTTCATTTTTTAGTCTGTGTGTAGATAAGCTAATATCCATGCTGATATAGAAATATTAAGACATTACCATTTATTTATTTTATTATGAAAAAAACCCCTATGTGATACATCGAAGTGATTACACAATCAATCATGATCGATTCCAAGAAATAGTTTGCAACATGTCTCAATACAACGTGTGATTTTTCTCTAAAAGCCTTTCTGCTATGATCCATGATTACCAATTAGCAGTTAATTCTGCATTGCAATCTTGCTAAATGAGGTTACCACCATCTAAGTAATATAATATGATCGCTGGAAAGGCAACTTTATAGTTAACATATTATGTGGATGGATGCATAAGCAAAACACTATACACCAAAAGTTTAATTGCGTCTCCTGTAAAATAGCTAAAATGGAGTTACGCCTGTTTGTCTTTCCAGCGATGAATTGTATTCATACTATTTCTCTTCATATGTAGTTATTTTAAAATTACAAATCATTTTACTTTATTTTTCAATTTTAACATAAAAGGAATCATAAAAATTCTTGTACGCTTACCTCTTGTACCATGGTCTGTAATGACTCTAAACTAGATGATTTCTTCATACCTAGACTTGGCCCCAATTGACCCAATTTATCAGCATCTAATAAAGATATATTTTAATGACATATTTACTTTTATTCAAAATGCTACGAAATAAATACTGAAAAATAGCAATAAATAATTGTCAAATCTGGTTTAACCCTATCCAAATAAAGACGTTTAAAAAAAAATGAGGATACTTAAAACACTATAAATTTACCACCATAAAATAATATGCGATTTTTCATTATTTATTTCTTTTTCTAAATATAAATTTAGTGACAATGAATTAATGAAAGAGATGCTTACACTCAGGATGCTCTGACGATCGATTAACACTAATGATAGATTCCACCGAACCTACACGTACTAAGCCAGCTGTTGAATGAAATGAAAAACACAAACAATTAGCACATATACTTTAAACTAGCGGTTGGTTAATTACATAAATTCAACAACAACAAATTCAAAATATTGTCCTTCCATTAAGAAATAAATTTCTTAAAAGAAACTGAGAATATTTATTATTTCTTCCCTGGCAGATACTTTTAAGTTTGTTGTTTTGCAAATATTGTTACTACCAAAAAACTACTACTGATAGGTATAGCAAAAATATACTTACTCTTTTCCTGCTGTTTTCTCTCCTCCCTCAACTTTTTGGACCTCTGATAGGTATCAGTGCTTTTTGCATCTAGAGTAGCGTGCCTTTTCTCAGACATACTTTGTCTACCAAAAGCATCCCGGCTGAACCCTTGAGCATTTTCAAGGGACAGCTGGCTGGCATAGGTAGCGTCTGTACATTGGATAGTGTTTTGAGAAGAGGTGTCAGTACTTTTGTCTCCGTTAGAACCTGACAGGCTCGCTTTGCCATCCGGTTCTTGATCAGAACGGTTTTCCGGAAGACTGGCGGACATTTTGTTGGTCATGTGGACGTTGATTCTGAAAAATACATAAATATTTAAGTTTAAATATCGTTGAATGGAGAATTTAGAAATTTATTGTCATTTTTCTATTGTACGGTTGAAAATTTTAAACTCAAAAGTTCAATTATTCCAATTTTCAAAAGTTGACATGATAAAATTTTTGCATCAATAATAGTA
This sequence comes from Psylliodes chrysocephalus, assembly GCA_927349885.1. Taxonomy (NCBI): domain Eukaryota; kingdom Metazoa; phylum Arthropoda; class Insecta; order Coleoptera; family Chrysomelidae; genus Psylliodes; species Psylliodes chrysocephalus. Next base: position 25,024,573 of record OV651821.1, read on the forward strand.
TTAATAGTAATAAAAGAAAAACTAACTCTGAATTTATAGGTAAGAATATTTAATGTTTTAAAAACTCTGATATATCGCTTGGCAAGTTAAATTATTATCAAAATATACCGTCTTAATATTTCAATTGTGAAAAAACTACTGGTCTTACTAAAATAATCAAATATGATAAACATAAAAATTATTTTGTACGCCACCAGAAAATCATCAAAGTAGCATTTTTGTGAATTGCATATCTTGAAACTTTTTTAGGTCCCTATAGTCACGTTTCAATATTTACTTACTGTTGATTAGGATGTGTCAAAACTCTAGACCCATACTCGTCTTCAATAAGAATTGGTTCAGCAGTGGCTATATTTACAGTAGTACCGGACATATTACCAAAAGAGCTATTTCCAAGCATGCTACTCGTCCAAGTGTCATGAGTAGCCTAAAAACAAATGTCAAAAATTAAATATCATTTTCTAACTAAAAATTATGATAATTACCTTGTAATAGCTCTCGTTCCTCAACTGTTGTGTGAATTTGTTATTCCCTGTTAACCTTTCTAGGACTGGATTCCAAGTGTGCATTGGGCTAATTTGGCCATTAACCATCGGTTTATCAGTTCCATGACTTGAAATACTTCCCACACCCCCATATGAATTAGTACTTCCCACGCTGGTGTGACTCGAAATATTCCCTATTCCTCCATGAGGGTTAAAAATAACAGTAGTAGCTGAATCTCCACTCGTACCAGAGTTATTAACGGAGTCCGTTTTTTCTTGAGAATCAGAAGAAGAAATTCCTGAAAAAAAACAACAATTATATCTTATACAAGGTGCCATTAGTGTAAAAATACTTAATTTATGTGCAAAAATCAAAATCTCAGTTGTTTATTCAACCGTTTTATATTCAAAATATACAAAAAGTCAAATAAAACCCAAAAAAGTTTAATGAATGGAATGTAGAAATATAAAGGTAGGTAACACACTTGTACTGTGAACCTCCCTAAAGTACAACTCTGAACACCCCGAAAGAAACAAAAATAAAGATATACTATGGTCAGTGATAAAAAAAGTACCATCATTTCAGTAGCGCAGTATGTCAAGCTGTCCGGTATTCATTTATGGGCCTTTTAGTGGTTTAGTGACACTCCGTTTCAGATCCTAGATCAAATCATGTGTAATTTTAATTAACTTGCATGATTCGTTGTAGGATTTGATGGGTGCCGTATTAGCATTAATTTAATTTCTATTGATATGACATCTAGATTATAAATCGAAGTGCTTTATCACTTCGATCCCCCCTCACAAGCTCAGTCGGCTTCATAGGTTAAAATTCAGTGGTAAAGGGTTAAATTATAGGGAGGGTATTATATAATATTTTTTAATGGCTAGAATGTTCTGAAACAAAGATCCTGGAGGAAGAAATAATATCACATCGAACTACTTGATAAGGGATGAAAATGACGCGAAAGGGTGTTTATGGATAAGAAGGAGACCCAAGACAAAGTTGAGAAAACTAACAGAAAATAGCAATTAAGTTATGGAGAAGACCACACCAAGAGAAAGATACAGGAGCTTGCAAAACGGAGAGGAAAACGTGCATACAATCATATATTATATACACAGCATTCAATATGTTTTGTTGGTATCAATGGGGAAATTCTGCAGACATTAAAGTCAGCGTCGCAACACTTACGGGGTTTGAAATTAATATAAATAATAAATTAAATGCATATCTTTAAAATACATTTTTTAAGTGTGCTGTAACATATTTTAACTTTACAGAATAATGTTTTATTGACTTGCATTTAAGTAGCAATCGTAAATTATAAATATTTTAATAAAATACAGAAATCGATTTTTTTTATACAAAAATTTAATTAAATGTATTTTCTCGATTTCAATTATTTAATACATTTCTCAAGTGTGATTATTAACGTTTTTCAGAATGATCAAGATGTGTATAAAATAAAAGTGAAGGTTGAAATGAGAGGAAATAAAAAAGATGTAAAAAGATTATATTTAAAAATTTAAAATATAAACGGAAATAACATATTCACTGATGTATTTATAATTTTCCAAAAAAATTTACGATTTTGAAATAAAAATGTTACCTCTAGCTGTTCTAATAAACTTAAACATTCACTACATACCTACTAAATAGCGTTTTAAACATTTAGCTACAAAACCAGCAATATAACTTTCTACATCTTTTGTAAAAGCTGTTAAATCTAAGTACTGAAAGAGCTGTAGATAAGTTTGATCTAAATAATTTAGTGTAGTTTAGAACTCGCTGAATTCTTCTAATTTTTCTTTAAGTTTGCTGGTTGTCACAGATGAAACAATTAAAATTGATGTATTATTTAAATCTAAAGTGTTTCCAAATTTGCTCCCTTTTATTTCTATGAGTTAGAAGTATATTGTATTATAGTAGCGCTGTTGTTTCTATCTTGTCCTCTTATCATAATTAATAATACTTCAATTTGGTCTTTTAAATTTAGTTCGCTAAATTTATACTTTACTTTAAATTCACGTTTATGACTATTATTTGTCTCAAATGTATTATTCGTGTTAATTGAAACAGACCAATGAAGAATGCTGTACATTATAAGATTTTCCCCCTTGTATCAAAAGAAAGTTCATTTGGATGCCGACTCTATGACGTAATATGCTCGAAGAATGTAATGGGGACTACGTCAAAAAATGACATACTTATTTTTGACGAAGCTTCGATAAATTTTAATGTTTAATTATAACTCTCCCTCATAGTTTAAGAAATTCATCATGAACATTACAACATTAACTTACCCAAAAGACTATCTGTCGAATTCTTCCTCTCACTACTATTAGGCGACTCCGCCTTCCTCGCTATCGTCAGTGTTATATGTCCCGGTACAGGACCCTCAGTATGTGGAATAGCATTCTTCAAAGTCTCCATAGCATCGCTATTGGTCTGTTGAAGCAAACTAATTCCGTTTACGTTCAATAACTGATCGTTAGTACGAAGTCTGTTGTCGCGCGAGGCCGCTCCTCCGTACATTACACCTTTGATGAAGATCCCCAGGTCTTTAGAGCCGCTGGTTTTGCCCTTAACGCTGATTCCGAGTCCCGCTTTTTCTGAATCGTGGACTGGAATGTTGAAGGTAAGAATTTCGCGATGCTTCCATGGGAACACCAGGGTTTCATCTATTTGTTCGGTGGGCTACAAAATAATAGAATGATTATTTTTAGATAAAAATATACGTAAAAGAGCAACTCTTAGAAAACGAAAGCTTTATTTGGGATTTTTGTTTCCATTTAAAAATATAGTAATTGACTTCATATCACTTAGTTTTATATTTGGATACATGAAACATGAGACCCATCACCTTAAAAAACTTTTCAAATTAAATGTTATAGAAATAGCAAAAACAGTAAATAAATCTGTAAGAAAAGTAGCAGAAGTGATAAAAAATGTCGACGAGGATACGGGTTATGGCACTGTCTAAAGTTTAAGAGATATTTTATGTCTGCGTTGAACATCTGCTACCAAATAGTCAAATATTGGAGATCGGAGTTTCTCGTCCCCTATCTTACCTAGTCTAATTATAAGATAATTATTTAAATTTATTATTTGACAACTATTCACTAGAGATTAATTTCCATATATCAATATCTGTACTGCACCAATACTTGTATGAAATAAGGAAGCTCCGCATATAACGTCTAACAACTGCCGGCGTAGTTGCATACCACAGCGGTTGGCCATACATCAACGTAAAGCAGTCAGCCTTGATTCATAGATGTTGGAACATCGGAAGGTTTGACAAAATTTCTTGAATGGGCTTAGCATGCTCACCAGCATCGATAATTAAACACATATTTAGATATCAAGGGAAACGCTTTAATTTGCATGTTACCATGACATATCAACAAACCTTGAAAACAATTTTTTTGTTTTAAGAAAATTCCGGATTTCAGGAATAAATTCCCGAATCTCTAAGGGTGAAAAATGTAGCGGAAATTCAATGTTCCATTATGTTTATAAAAATAGCTTTATAAAAAAAAAAACTCTGTCTTGCCTTTAATATTGATAAAAATCAATTCAAAAAACCCTTACCGCTATTTAATTAGTGAGTGTTTTTCTAAAAACTGAATTGTCTAATTACCCCAACATTATATAGTATATACTTTATAAATATATTAAATTAATAAACATTTTTAACCGACTTCAAAAAAGGAGGAGGTTCTCAATTCGTCGCGATATATATTTGAATCCTCAAACTCTTCATTTTTTAGGTATGTTTAGCGATAATGCTTTACCACCTTGTCCGATTTATATGATTCTTTTTTTATTAGTAAGGGGATATCTCAGGGGTGGTCCCATATAAATTTGGTTAAGATGTGGTAATGGCATCTGCACGTATTTGAAGTCGGTTTTTTTAAATTTTTAATTTCTAATACTTGTAAAAGGTTTTCTCCTCAAAATTTTTTCTCGTCACAAAATTCCCATATAAAACAAAAGTATCTCAATTGTTAGTAATAATATCTAAACTACTGGTATACTGAAAAGAGTTATTAGTATTTTCAAAAGTGCAAAGAAACTAGAGAAGCAAAAAAAAGTTTTCAGAAATAAAACAATATTTACATTGCCGGTAAAAACGTCCTGAAACTGCGATATTATTTTGGCGACTGAACCCTTTTCAGGAGTTCTATTTTGCAGCGCCTGTAGATGACTCTGCGGTAGAGGAGGAATGGTTGGAGGCACATCGTCAGTAGGTACCTCCTCTCTTACTTCTTTGAGGTCGACATCCTATACGAGAAACAATTACAATGCCAACGTGAGACACACTACAGTCAGCTAGTGCAAAAATGAACAAACAATTTTTTAAATTTTAATCAGAAATTTGAACGATTTTGTGGTAGAAAATTAAATATTGAATAATAATATTAACCATTGTTTATACAATCACTAAATTAATTTTATACTAAAAAACAGTATCAAATTTGAACCATTAGTTTTTATTAATGCAGCTGGCAAGTAAAAATCATGTAGATACAAAAATTTCAACAGAAGGTATATTATGTACCTTACAATGAATTGAACAAGGTATATTAGGAACATGCACGTAACAGACACGAGACCGCTGTTAGATAGTAACGACTTCCACCACTGCTTGCCCCACTACACACCCACAGACACAGGTTGATGCGCGACAAGCGACAGCGGTGTCTTTCTGTTCCTATTATACTTTGTTTATCCACGATATACCATCCGTTTTGAAATTACCATATATATCAGAAATATCACAATTCAATATTTGAAATTAATACTGTGCTTTGTTAAAAACTATTTCAATTTGTTACATGTTCTCTACATCTACAACATAAATCTATCATCAAAATTATCAAGGTTAATACCACAAGCGGTGAAAAAGTTCTTAAAATAAATTATCACTTCGCGTGGTATTTGGAAAGATTATTTAATAATATACATAATAATTTAACTTTAATTTTATTTGTTTACAAAATAAATAAATAATTTAAATTAATATCTGGATAACCAAAACCATTTTTTGTCATCTTTTTCCCAAACTTCACATTGACGGTTCGCAGGATTTAGTGAAAACACTGCATATTAGATTGTTGATGCATTATAGTGTTAAATAATGTCATTAATAATCAATAATTTCTACAGGCTGAGTCGAGAGGAACGTCACATCCTCTATTTGTATTATACATGTAAAAATAATTTAAAAAAAAACTCATATGTTCTTAGTGATTTTCATTTGTTTTCAATTTATATCTTATTTAATTTTTTTTGCTTTTTCTTACATAAGGCATGTTTAAAAAACAATTGATAACGTTGCAGTTTTGACAAGGTGTTAGTTGTTGCGGTGATTGAACGATTATTGTCTAGTTTGTACAATCAAATTGTTACAATTCACTTATTCACATTCAGAATATGCATCCTAGTATAAAACACGCATTTGTTTATTTGCTATTAGGCTATAACAAATGAAAATCGGATAAAAACATTGAATTTTTTTATATTATTTTCACCTTTATATTACACTCCTCGAGTTTGTGCCGTTCTTCCTAACTCATCCCATATATTCTACAAAAATAACTCCTGTTAATTTTGGAACACTGCTAGTATCATTTGTGGAAACCTGTAGAATGTTTTCATAACTTTTAAAATCTTTATTATAAAAATATGTTCAGAACTATCAAAAGTATATAATGAAATCAAGTCTAAATTAATAACAAATATTTAAACAAATATACACCGCAGAATTTAAAAACAATGTGAAGTCTATTAATAACACATATTATTTATGTTTTGGTAACTTACAAGTTTATTTAAATTATGATAGAATCATCTACGCAAAATAAATAAAAAAACATTGTTTGTCCATTTTTAATAAACCTGAGACTTCAAATGAATGATGTATAAGTTATACTCATTTGAAGTCTTCTGCACCTTAAGCTATACAAATTGAAATTTTTACAATATGCAATGCATTTACATAATACACTACAAACAAAAAGTAATGGCAGTGATTTTACAAAAGCAATGAGAAATGTCACACTGAAAATTATTCTTGGTTTACTTTTTTCTAGACTAAATCCTATTTCTCTTGAAGCATTAGCGGAATAAAAATATCTCGGGCACTTTTTACATTAAAACAATAGATTAATTGACAAAATGAATAGAAGCCACTCCTGAGGGTGCACAATAAGTTTAATAAGACAAAAATGCTTTAGAACTGAGTGAAAGTACTATGGATACCTTGGTAGAAGTAAATGCAGCTTATTGACACTGATTTTGAATATTTTATTTTGACTTTTTTGGCTATTTGCTAAATATTAAAAAAAAGCTTGAAAGAGCAAATGTATTTTAGAACTTAGGTAGGTACTTTAACATTGTATAAGTACAGCAAAAGGGGTACATTTTTAGTAAAATTGTAATTTCTTGCATCTGGAAATTTATTATTCAATAAACAAGCAATTTGTATACTGTAAAAATAAGTAAATGCGATGTTCCATCATTGCTATCATAAAAACTACTTTACACTAAAAAATAAAAATCTAGCAAAAACATCAAATAATGTACTTACGATTATTCGTGGAAGCGTGTTGTCTACAACGTCCTCTTGTCTAGATACTACTATTTTAACTTTACTACCTAACGGTAAGCTCTTAAGCAACGCTACTGCTTCACTTTGAGTTTTCCCGCTCATTTCTACATTGTTTACTTCTAATAGTCTGTCTCCTATTTTTAATCGTCCATCTTCTATAGCTGGACCCTAAAAAATGTGTAAAAACTTCGTTAGTAACATAATAGCTTAGAACTACATGAAAAAATATAATTTTATGTAAAAAATTCTGCAATCAAAATATATGGGGTATGTCACAAAATACTACCTTTATTTTTGACAATATTGAAAGTTGTAATAAAGGAAATTGATTAGAATTTAACGTGGCACTGAAAATGTATGTTTACAAATTGATATTTAATCTAACAATGAAATTTCTGCATTAAAAAAAAAATAATATTCCTAGCCAAAAATAATAACCATTTGCAAAATTTGGTAACAGTTTATAAAGAAGTTGTGTGAAATTATTACTAAAAAATCGAAAACATTTCAACTTTGACATTATATTTTTCTAATTTTAGAATTTCATTACACTATAGGCCATTACTTACGAACCACCAGTGGCGCATTTTTCATGGGAGGGGTTTTTGAAAACTATGGGGGGGGGTTCCATCAAGAAAGTGAATAAAAACAGTCAATAGCGATCAGCGCCAATACTATAGCGGAAATGGTGATGCAAGGACCCTCCATGGGGATTCCTGACCCCCGAAACCCCCCGTGGCTACGCCACTGCGAACCACTCTGCCGAACCAAATAACCTTTACAAAATGGTAACGCGATAATATATAAAAGTGGTTTGTGCCTAAGTAAAACATTAAAATTACCCGCCACTGGAAAAAATTCTAACCTTCAAAAATCTCACAACTTTGGAAGAATGGTAGATATCATTTCTAACATTATTTTTCTTCTATTGTTGGTGGATTCTAGATTTCGTTTTAGAGATATTATTATGGTTTTCCAAATTTAATTTGATTTAAAAAAAAATTATATGTGGTCTACAGTACAATTAAAAATGGCCACCCAGTACAAAGAGATTAAAAAATGGCCTACCCTGTACAGATAATAAGAAAACACATAACTTACCATGGCATTTATATTTTTAATGTAAATAGGGCACTTTCCACCAGCTGGGTTATCCCTCGTCGTAATACTAAACCCAAGTCCACTCTTGCCCTTAATTAAATCAATTTCTATTTTCCGTCCAATTTTTCTCGTATTCGCCGTCAACAGTCCTTTAAGATTTTTCGAAATGGCCGGTACCTTTTTCGTCGGCGACACCGTCGCCACTTTCGTATTTGTACTCTCTGGAAATATTCCTTTATCAAAAACATTAGCAAATCATTTTTATAACACATAAGTGGGGGTTTTGAATGGGTAAACTTAAAATAATAGATATGTGGTAAGAATAATAAGAGAGGACGATCAGAGCGAGCGAATAAATAATATAAGAGAGATAACGATTCACTTCAAATTAAAGAGTATTCATAGGCGTCTGCTAATTATTTAAGTAGTATGTTGTCCTAAGGTTGTTCTAATACAGATAGGCTTTATGACTGAACTAGTATTATTGATTTTCTGTCATTTTAATTGTTTAGTGCCAGACTTATTTATATTATTAAAATGAAAACATTTGATAGTAACCGAAGTAGAATTTATAGATTTCACATACATCTGGTTAGCAGGGGTGGCTCGTGACCAAAATTTTGGGGGTTCACAGTAGCAGAATATAGATCCCGGTACAGATATAGGTAAAAAACTGTCAGTGTTTTAGAAAGTAATATTATAAACTTTCTAAAACACTGAAAGTGTTTTTCATACATCTGTACTGATACCTATATTCTGTCACTGTGAACCCCCAAAATTTTGGCGACAAGCCGCCACTGCTGGTTAGATATATAACGCAAAACGTCTGGTAATCTTTCATTGACGTAGACTAGTGTAGTTTCAATTCTCTAAGAGATGATATTTCTATTTAACTTTTTATGGTTGTATATATGTCTGTTCAATTAGTGAATGTTCCTTTTCTAATCATTTTGGAAGCTTTTCTAATGCAGCAGAAGCAGTATTCATCATGAAATATACGTATATTATACTGATAAAGGCAACAACATAAACACTCCAATTCAAAGGGAAGACGAAGTCATGGAGATATTGTTGAGACAAGAATGTAGTGTCTCATGTTGATAATCTTTGGTAAAAGTACGATTTAAAGCAATGGTAAAGTGACAATTCAATAATAGTAATAATAAAAAGAAGATAATGCTGATTTTTAATATTATCGAAAGCAATATTTTCTCTTTTAATATTTTGTACAAATGTTTCTTACATTCTGGTCTTCATATTATGAATTTAATTGGTGATGTTTAAACCCAGCATAATAAATTGAAATGACATCAAAATCATAATAAAATCCGTTAAAAGCCATTTAAAAAAGTTAATTTATTTGACGCTTAGGAATAGCAGCAAAGTAGAATAAATATACATATATGTGGTTTGACAGTGGACAAGTATAGCTATCTAATGAAATTAGTACCATTCGTAAAAGTCATATTTAAAGATAAACTGAAACTTTTGAAAAATATGATTCTCAGCTGGAAGAAATTATTAAGTAAAGTGAAAATAAAAGGTCAATTGGCGCTTCCGTTCTAGAGTTATCGTGTCGGCGCATATCGTACGCTCAGACGACTAGACGAAATTTATAGTAGTTGAAAACATGGAGAAGCGTTCAAAAGTGGAGTAAGATAATTTTCTCGTCGACACGAATTCAATACTGTGGCCCCTTAGGTAGAGGGGCTCAGTAACACTGTTTACTTATGATTACCCATTCAAAACCCACTTAAATTCTACTTACGTTTTTGTTCGCACTCTACCATGGACACATTTTCTTTATCGTCGGGATATGTGGGGTAAATCGGAGGAGGTGGTTTTCGAAGACCCTCAAGGCCCGACGTTTTTATTACTTTCAGTCTTAATTCAGAAGCGGTGAGAGAGAGTTTGAACAACTCTTGAACCCTAAAAAGATGTAAAATACATAATAAACCATATACAATTATAATTTTGCGGCAGGAAATAATTTTAATAATTTTACGCTTTTGCTCAAAGTTCAGAGAAATCATGCAGGTATATGATAAAATTTATAAAGAATTACATCATAAACAATTATTATTTGAAGAATTTCCCTCTTCAATAATAAATATCAGAAATATACTTTAAAGTTCAAAAATTATCACCACTGTATGTTTCCACTGTACACAAAATGTAATCAACTCATCGCAGGATGTATTAAAGTTTAAATTTAAAATTTGGACAGACATCATTGCGAAACTAGTTAAAACGGATACCCCAAAACCTAAAGATATTTTCCTTGCTGGAAAGTAAAGATGTTTTGAAAATTTGTTGTCAAAAAGAGTTAAAATTGGCATATAACAATAATATGTTCCTATATTAACACCTTAAATCAAAAATTTAAACAAAAATCCAGTATTTAGATATTATTTTTCATTTGAATTAATATTAAAAAAAAGTTTCTTACCTTTGGAATGGCATATTGATTAAATTCTCCCCATTGATCTCCACAACCCTATCGTAAATGGCCAGCCTCCCATCCCTATCTATCCTTCCTCCAGGCTCTATCCCCTTTACCAGCAACCCCTTTTCCCTTCCCAAAGTGTCATAATCTGGTATGACGTGGATCCCCAAGGGTCCTGGTTCATTTCGTATCACAATAATTTCTTCTCCATCAATGGCGGGCGATATCGGAGTGGTCGAAACGTTCGCTTGGCCCAGTGGTTCTTTTCTACGACCTTCTCTTGGTAGGGAGGTGGTGAGATGATGGTTTCGCGTGGCCGATAGTCTTTCTGCAGCATCGGCCCAACGGTATCTGGAAAAAGAAAATCCACTCAGCAACTGACAATATACAGAAAAGCCAACGCTTTTCTCTAAAGGATAAAGAAATGCTACTTTTGGAGATACTGATAGTGAGGGGCTGCTTTCAATAATGCTCATACAGGATCTATAATTAATGCTCGAACAAAGAAAGAGAAGTTACTGATCCTGGGTCAGCGGATAAGATCTAGTTTAGAAGAAATTATAATAATCTAGAATCTAGATGAAGCAAAATTGATGAATAGCTAGTAGGAACGGGTATTTCCCTTCTCTGGCCAGTCTTAGTGGATAAACTTACAGAAAGGCTAATATGTACGAAATTTTGATGACACGAGGATACGACCGGTAAGAGGCAAATTCGCAAGTAGAATATCGGAGCATTCAAAACATCGTTGGTGGTTGCTGCAGGGAAGAAGAATTAACAGTAAACCTAACACTAGACAACCATGATGCCAAAAAGACATTGTTTCAATGAAGTTATAACGTTGATTGCGACCTAACTTTTTATCCAAAAATATGTCGTGAATCATAAAAAAGCCATAACTACTGAGAATTTATATCTAATGGTTCATGGTTAAATGAGTTATAACTTGTAACTTACCCAGCACCATCGGCTCCCAAAAACTGCATAGACAGCCTATTACTCCCATCTCTGGCTATCCTCCGGAACCCAGGTTCTTCTTCTTCCTCTCTGGAATCGTCCATCCAATCGGGACTGGCGTACCCTGAACTGGGCGGTTCCAAAATTAAGGGGGCGGCACTCCATCGCTTCGGATGATCGGAAGGGGCGGGCGGACCTGTGGGAAGTTGGTTCAAACTCGGTTCGCTCCCTCGCCTGACTTGCAAAACTGGTACTCCCGATGCTATTTGTTCTCCGGTCACCTCGATGTCAGTTCTGGGGTAATTTGGGCCGTATTTATGTTCTCCGTCCTGAAAACCAATTCATGACATTTGTGAGTAAAATTCGGTGGTAAAGCATTATTTTCATATGTTAAAATAATAATATCTTTATACGAGTGTACAGATATTATAGGTAATTATGATGGTTAGCAATTACCATTGGTAATTGACCGGCTGAATGTAGGATTTTTTTGAAATGAAAATGAGATAAGCTGTGATAAATGTTGTTATGAAATAGACGCATCTTGTAATATCCATTATTTTAAAGCCGCTTGTATAATGATTCTATTGATACCTATTGTAAAAAAAGTGACTGCCATTAAAATAAGACAGTAGGTGTTTCTTAATATGAGTTCGCCATATATGGGATTAGTAGGTGCTATACATCTTTATTAGTGTGTTTCTTCAGTAGAAGATTAGGTGTTAGAATTTCAGGAGTAATCAGAAAGAAAATAATAACCAGTTTTCAACAAGAGAATCTGTAAAGCATAAAAAACTTGAATTTATTGTATAATTACAGCTCCATTAAAAAAATGATGTGATAAGTAGAGGTTAAAACTGGTTAAGTATATCGGATGCAAGTAGGGTACTTTTAAGATGTTATTTTTCATTATAAATATAATCAGTAAAACCGCTATAGATATTAACATTATTAAAAAAAAAAACATAGGTATCTGTGTTTACGTTAAGACGTATAATTTTTATTGGATGTGTGGTAATCGGAGTAATAATATCGATAAGATCGGAATGTTTATATGTAATACCCCACGTACCAATTCAACGGTAAAAGATTATTATTATTCTGTAATGGTAGTCGTCTACCTGCTTCCTGTTTCAAGGTATTGTTATTACAAAATATAAATAAATAAGCAAGTGTACTGTTAACAAAATAATATTGACGAGATATTGGTACATCTTTTTAACAAAATAAGATTAATTTTATGCCTCTAAAACGAAATAAGAAGTGAAAATATTAGAGATAACCTAAAAATATGTATAATAGATTACTTAATTATTACTGATAGAAGATAGTTAAAAAAAAAGATAGAAGTTCGATTATATTGTAAAACAACAACTGCATTTTTTCCAAAGATTTCTATACATGGTGTCCCATTAGTGCGTAATTGCTCGACATTTCAATTTATAGATACGCAAACAAGTTTCAAATAAAAGTTTCACGAATTTTAAAAAGATATATTTTAAAAATATTTTTTAATATACAGGGTGTTACGTTTTTACCTGGCAAATAAAAATTGAAATATTTTTTAAATAGAACACCCCGTATTTTATTTTAATTTTAGAATGGTCTGATACTACTGTATTTAACCGTAGAATGTTTTTAAAAAATATTGCAGAGATGCCAAGTAATTATTTTTTTTGAGAAATTATGAAAATGATGATGCAATTATTTCAAAATTGTTTAAAATATATATATAAAATACCAAGCTAACGAATAGTGGTGATAGAACTGGTTTATTTTATACAGAGTGTCTTGAACCATGTCTTAAATATGGCTAATTTTAAGTTCAATGTACTTAATATTTTCAAATAAAACACTCTGTTTATTATTTTAACATAAAATTCCTTATAAATTTACCTATCCAACGATAGCAACAGGGTATCCCATCAATCTGTAATTGATCGATAGCCGTTTTATTATGGGAAATACAAAAAAAAAATAATATAAAAGTTGTATGATCATATTTCTTAAATATATAGGGTGTTTCATAAACGAGGGACTGACCTAACTTATACTTTTAAAGCAAAAAACCATGGAGGTAGTTACACATTTGATTGTTTTCACATCGTCAAACAATTTTAATAGACTTCATTAATTTGCTATATTGTATACAGGGTGTGTTAAAAAGTTACGATTTTTTAAATATCCTGTGTGTTATACCAACAATTAATTAATTTCTTTAATTTTAACTTTTTTTGCATTCCTTATACCAAAACACATGTTTGGGACGTCGGGAGAACAGAAAATCATTTATTATTTAACAAAAATGGGTTAACAAAAATTTTAGACGTTTGTTCTTTTGTTTTTAATTGTTATAAAGTTTTATCTGATTCAATCTATATGATGATAATAAGAACAAAAACTTTTTTTTATTTTCAGAAGAATTAAGTTGAAAATAGGATTGTTTTATTTGAAAAAATACAAAAATCAATTAGATTTACCTATTTGTAGTTTTTTAACTGACCAAGATCTCTAAAGCCAATAATAATTAGAAAAATGATCAAATAATAATAATAATAAAAGCTCTTTATTGGTTATGAATACAATTTGTATGGTGTGTATGAGGATTTACAAGCTATATGTGTAAGATGAAAACAAATATTAAAATACTTAAAAAAAAAAACAACAATATGTGTCACTATTTATTGTTCATCGGCAAATTCGTTTAAGATTTCTGTTATTGATCTCACTGGGTATTTAAACTTTGCTTGACCAATTTGTCGTTGCATCGAAAAAATGTTTATTAGCATGTGATTGTTTCGTTTCTTCGAGAATTTTTTTGACAGTTTTCTAATTCTTTCCAGGATAGGCTGAATCTTAGTTTTTTCGTAAAGATATTCATTCGCTGGATGGTGAGTGGGGTTTTCAGGATGTCGCATCTTGGTAATGATTCTTAGTGTAGAAGTTTCGGCCACTTGAATGTTTTTTTAATGCAGGTTTTCGGCAGTTTAAATATATAGTGTAACCGTATTCCAGGAGAGGTCTGCAAATTGTTTTGTAGATTTTAGTGGCCGTGTATAAGACCATCAGGCACATTAAGAAGTTTTAGTTTAAATAGGAGGCCGTTGTGCCAGACACAGTTAAAGGCTTTTTTAATGTCCAATAGGAGAATAAGTTTTTCGAATAGTTTTCCCAAAACTGGAAGAAGGGTGATTGGTCTGTAATTATTAATTCTTTCGTGGTCTGTGCCTGGTTTTGCGATAACTATAATGGTGCCTCTTTCCATTGATCTGGAAAGTACGAGAGTTTTTGTAACAGAATACAAACATTTTTTAAATATAGATATGTATATTATATTCTAGTTTTTTCACAATTTGCCATGGGGTCATGTCTGATCCTGGAACGGAGTTTTTCTGATTGGATAGTATTTGAAAGTATTGATGATCATTTTTATAATAAACCCTTTAAAATTTTGAGGAAAAATGCGTTTGGATATAGGCAGTGCCAAGCAAAATAATAAATAAAAAAAATTATTCATAAATTGGTGGTATAACATACATGGTATTGCATTTGAAAAATCGTAATCTCGCATTTAGGCACACCCTGTATACGTAATGAATGAATGAAAATAGAAAACCTTTTAGGAATTTTAAGCCTAAAAATTGTTTCCCGATGTGAAAACAACCAATTATGTTAACCAGATTGTTTAGTCTAAAAAATTATAAGTTTGGTTCGCCCCCCTACCCCCATTTATGGACTACCCTGTATATTTAAGAATAACTGTAAAATATCATCCTACATTTTTTGTATTAAAAATAAAACAGCTATCGATCATATATGCACTGATGGAACACCTTGTATATGTTTAATTCGCTAATCTGTTGAACTTAAAATTAGCCATATTTAGGACATGTTTCAAGACCCTCTGTATAAAATAAACAAGATATATCACCACTATTTGTTAGCTTGGTATCTTATAAGTCTGTATTTAAAACAATTTTGAAATAATTGCTAACCTACCTAAATTATGATAATATAATTTGGAGTCTGGATTCTGAAATTTCACAAAATAATTAATTGATTGGCAAATCTGTATTTTTTTTTTTTTAATATTTTAGAGTTGAATACAGTATTACTGTACCATTTTAAAACTGAAATAAAATACAGGATATTCCATTTAAAAAAATTACATTTTTATTTCTCAGGCAAAAGCGTCCTGTATATCCAAAAATATTTTTAAAATATGTCTTTTTAAAATTCATGTAACTCTTATTTGAAACTTGTTTGTGTGTAACACAAAATGATTTATCGAGCAATTGCGCACTTAATGGGACACCCTGTATATCAGCTACCACAACATGGTCATCTGCAAAGTATAGACTAAAAAGTATGCCACTCTAAGCGCCTTC
Source organism: Psylliodes chrysocephalus (assembly GCA_927349885.1). Taxonomy (NCBI): domain Eukaryota; kingdom Metazoa; phylum Arthropoda; class Insecta; order Coleoptera; family Chrysomelidae; genus Psylliodes; species Psylliodes chrysocephalus. Next base: position 25,040,570 of record OV651821.1, read on the forward strand.
CTTGTTATTTACATTTTATAGTCTCTCTTTATTTATTTCCTTTACAATGTATTGTAATTGTGTAGAAATATTTTTTGACATGAAAAACATAAAAGTATACCGTTTACACTAAAGCATGAAAGTCCGAATTATTTACCCACATATATTCTTCGGCGAATTTTTATACGTAGTTACAGTTTAAATGTTGCTTATATATTTAAATGGCAAAGCTAACTGGTATGAGTCAAACTATATGGGATGTCCCAACTTTTAGTTTACTGGCTCTAACTACTCACCCTGTATATTTAGCAGAAAAGGTTTCAAATAAAAGTAGCTTGAATTTATTAAGTCTACAAAGCAGCGTACTTTAATTACGACTTACTCGTGACCTTCAAGGTCATTTGAAGGTCAACTTAAATGCACCATGTTTATTAGGAAAGAAATAATTTTTGGATAATCTATTTTTTCACTTGTATCTAAAAGATACACTTAGGGCTTGTTAGTAAGTTTTTTAAATTTGTACAATGTCTTATATGAAAAACGTTTGACCAAAACGATTTCCACTGATATATTTATTCATGCTTACTTTTTTAGTTCCTAGAGCATTCCTGGAATACTTGGTTATAGACTTATTAATCTTTATAAAAATAATAGGATGACCTGGTAATAAATAACAAAAATATATTGTTCAGATGATGATTTAATATTTGCTACTTTGGCAAGTACCGTTGCGAAATTTATACGGTAAATCATATAACAATTGTGCAATTTTCGCGGTATATTAAAACAACAATGAAGGAAAAAAGCAGAAAAATCATGACTAAATAGATAAATGCGATTCATTGGACGTATAAAAATAAAGGAAACTTTTAACTTTGTGGTTAAATGTAAAGTGATTTATTTCAAGTTTATTCATAATTATCATTTCTTGGAAATAGATCATGGTAAAAGAAAAACATTGCTGTGCTGACTTATTTCAAAACAAAAACGATATTTTATAGAATAATTGATTTAGTGTTATTAGAGCAAAGATTAAAGAAAGTATAAAGTGTTGTTTAAAATAGTAGCATAGCAATTCTGGTGAGGGCACCGGTTTAGCATACTCTGGTGGAGGTGCCGATTCTTAGTCTAAGGCCGTCTGGAACATTCGACAGCACCTATAATCTATACAGTGTGTTCCATAATGATATGCGAATATTTAAGGATATGAATCTACATGAAAAATTAATGATACATTATAAACTATGTTCCAAAAATGTTCCGTTACGAAAATAAAGGGTGCTAAAGTTTTGGAAAAAAAAAACAACGGAAAATTAATATTTTCGTAACCTCCTGAGATATTTCAGTGATATTTAATATTAAGTGACAGTTATTAATGGAGCATATTTTTAACACAAAAGTAATTTTCAGCTTTAATAGTAGCGTGCGTACCAGCACTAGCCTCAATATTTTTAAGGAAAAAAATGGTACGCCAATGGTTTTTTTTCCAAATAAATATTATTTAATTTAAAACTTACAGAAACTCTTGATTTTATTTTCCTGCGTGGATTTATGTAGATTTACACCCCTTAAATATTCGCATATCATTAAGAAATAATACCCTGTATAAATAGCATATGTTTGACATTAAATTAAGATCAAGTCAAAATATCGTTCTCTTCAAATAAAATAAATATTGTCAATGTAAATTACAGTATCAGTTAGAGATATAAATTAGTGTTATATTTAGTACAAATAAATTAGTTGTGTTGGTGAAAATAAGCTATACAAATTGTTTGTGCAACAAGTGTGCAACGCGTTTAATTTGCGGCACTCGCTCAACGGATCGTGTCACAAACTTCTGCGCACGTATGAAATGTGCTTTACGCACATCTTGCACACTAATTTTTTTCTACTACCACGTTTTTTAAAATTTCTACAAAGTCAATGATAATATAACAACGTACCTAACATAACATAGATTATCCATTACATTATTTCTATATAACTTTTTAAATTTAACTTATTTAAATCGGTAATTAACAAACTACTCTTGTGCCGCTTCTCGAGCCTTTTCTGCGATATCTGAAGCTTATTTTCCATTTAAAAGCGTAATAATATGTTCATTTTTGGGTATATGGAACAAATAGACATATTAATGAAACAAAAATTATTGTAAATAATATTATACTATATACTGATACTGTATATATAGTATATACAGTATCGGCTATCGAACGCTTTCTAATACGGTTTGCACAAGTGCGTGTGAAAACTACAGAGAGTTAGCATTAGAGTGAACAGGAAACGAATATCAGCGATGAGGGTTTACACGGCCCAGCCAACGTTACAATACGGTCGGGACTAGGGCTGGGCGATTATCAAAATAATATCATTATTTTCCATCGAGCGATTAATCGAAAATAATCGATTAATCGAAAATAGTCAGTTAATCGAAAATAGTCGAAAACAATCGATTAATTGAAAATAATCGACTAATTAAAAATAATCGATTAATCGAAAATATTTAATTAATCGAAAATAATCAAATAATCGAAAATAATAGAAAATATGTGATGGTTGAAAATAATCGATTAATCGAAAATATTTGAATAATCGAAAGTAATCGATTAATCAAAAATAATCGATACATTAAAAACAATCGATAAATTATAAATAATCGATAAATTAAAAATAATTGATTAATCGAAAATAATCGATTAATATACAATAAACTATTACTCGAAAGTGATCGATTAATCTATAATAATAGATTAATCGAAAATAATCGATTAATTGAAAATAATCGATTATTCGAAAATAATTGATTATTGATTAAAAAATATAATAATCGACTAATTTTTGCCCACTTCTAGTCGGAACGTATAAACTGGCAACGCTGATATTATTCGTTTCTTGTTTGCACTAATGCTAACTTTCTGTAGTTTTGACATGCATTTGTCCAAAACGTATACGAAAACGTTCAGTGGCCGACAAAGTATATGACAAATAATGTAAAATTTCAAATGTCTATTTAAATTTCAAATGTTTTGTCGCTACACGAAAGTAGTTATTTTGCGCACGTAAGTGTATCACTTTTTCATTGTATTGCAAGAAATTGTCAACTTTGCGAATGATAATTCAAAAACATGTTTTGAATAGTGGTCGTAGAAAAAATAATATTTTTGAAGAATAATTTTGTGTTATGGACATTTATAATATCCGTGAGTCCAGGGTTCGATTATGATCAACCGAAATGTATTCTTAATATGTATGATTCAAATCATTACTCCGCTTGTTTTGTTACACACTTTTTTAACCTTGAAATTATCGACAAAAATCATTCATTATATCTTATTCAATAGAAATGATTGACTTACATGAAAAATATCCGGACTTCCGGTTCCAACAGAGCTTCCGCTCGCTCCGTCACCTCCACCATGAACATGGGCGCCTTCACCGTCTTCGAAACTAGCTAGGATTTGTTCTCGATCGTCAGCAACGTCGTTAAGTTTGTCGTCGGGATCTAAGATTCCCCCTCCTTGTGATTGCAAGTTATGGACCGACACCCACGAATCTGCACCCTGTAACAAAACGAAAACTTATTATTTATGTAACTTTTCAAGTATAATAAAAGTTTGAAAGAAAATGATCGAATGTTTAAAAATAATGGAAGAAAGCTTGTTAAACCTCTCAATAACATGATCCCATAATTTTATTAGTGTGTAATTTAAAGTTGTAACGGTTGGAACCGTTATTTCGTTATTTTGGACACAATCACCTGTTACTCAAATGTCATTTGTCGTCTATGCTTTGTGTCAGAGGAAGTGATATTTTGATTTCAAAGACACTGACGAATAGGGCACTTATATTTTGATTAATCTCGGTCATCCGAAATATTAAATTATATTTATTTATGTTAATGACCGTCTGATTTTACGTGGCGTGTCGTCAAGACCACACTTCTCGACGACACTTTGGATCTGTCTCCGGGCAAAGCGTTTGCTGCGTGTCGCACTCGAGGTCACTGTCCTCAGACATCGCTTGTATTTGGAGGTGATTAAGTTGGAAATTTTGTTCGATCTAGGCAGTGTTGCCAGATGCTGGAACAGTATGAGTGAAAACAAAAACCGTAGATCTGAACAGTAGATTTTAATACAGGGGGAAATAATTATAATTTGCAGTGTAGTAAATAAAAAAAAAACAAGTATAAAAGAAACGAAAAATAAACATTTTTCTACCCAAATCAGAAAGTAAACAAAGAATAAAAACAAATAATAACATTTTTAATATATACTTAACGTACAGAAACAAAAACAAACAATGAAAAATAATAGGTACCTACTTCTTTTAGATCAGTCTGAATCAGATAATTCAAAATAGTTGTGTTTGGCATGCATGTTCTTTTTATGATGCCCTATTAATTCTTTGTTTCATTTTAAATAAAAACATAATGATTATCTTGATGATTTTTATGGAGGTAACCTATAGTAGTGGATGCTTATTACGCTTCTTTTACTTCAGCAAATTTACTAGAGAAAATATTCTTTGACCATTTGCTGAAGAATGAGGCAAACTTAATAAATTAAGAACAAAATTTGCTGGAGACAAAAACAGTGCATCTACTTAAAAACAGTAGGTATGGCAACGCTGATCGTTCCCTCGAATGGTTATCTGCGGGTGTCGTGCCACCCGTCTCCTGGCTTCCCAAATGTACGAAGCGTAACATTTATGCATCCGTCGTCCTTGGGGTCGTCTCGGTGGTCTCCTGACGCGCCTACCGAAATGGTACCTTTAAGATACCATTTCGGAAGGCGCAACACACGACAACAGAAGGGACAGTAAAGGAGACGGATACATTTACGTTACGCTTCACGCATTTGGGAAGCAAGGAGACAGGCGACACGACAACCGCAGACAACCATTCGAGGGAACGATCAGTGTTGCCAGACCTACTATTTTAAAGAAGATCCACTGTTTTTGTCTCTGTTCTCCTGTTTCGGGCATGAAATCTACTGTTTTCGCCAACTTAACAAATTTTGTTCTTAATTTATTATAAAAAAAACCTCAAGATAATCATTATGTTTTTAATTAAAATAGAACAAAGAATTAATAGTGCATCATAAAAAGAACATGCATGCCAAACACAACGTATTTGAATTGTCTGATTCAGACTAATCTAAAAGAATTATCTATTTATTTTTCATTGGTTTTTTTTCCGTTTCCGGACATTAAGTATGTATTAAAAATTTAATTATTTGTTTACTTTCTAATTTGGGTAGAAAAATGATTATTTTTCGTTTCTTATGTGCTTTTTTTTTATTAACTACACTGCAAATTATAATTGTTTCCCCCTGTATTAAAATCTACTGTTCAGATCTACGGTTTTTTTTCACCCACACTGTTCCAGCAAATTTTCATCTGGCAACACTGCCCAGGATAGAACTTCGCAACTACCATTTCTATAAAATATTTACTAATCACCTCGAAATACAAGCGATGACTAAGCGAGACAGGCAGAAAACACTACCCCGAGACCGATCTATTTGTCGTCGGACTGATCGCGTCTTCTGAAATGTGGTCTCCTTTGCCGTCGCGTCTGCTATCGTCTGTCGCGCGTTCCGAAATGGTACCTTTAGGGTTGAAATTAGTTCTGATTTCGTATAGTACTTTTTGTCGTCTCTGGTAGAGCTTAATTTTGATGATACATTTTTGTAAAATTCAGAATTGAATTCAAATAGAAACGGTACTTAGAGCGGTACTAATGGCAGATATGACAGGCGCCTTTAACTAATATGTTAAGGAAGAATATTGGGAACGACAACCTGCCAATTAAAGAAACAATAAAAGCAAAAAGTATAGAAAAGTTAAGTAAGTATAATTTTATGATATCCCGAACTTCTGTTAAACCCTGTATATCGTTGATTTAATAAGCCCGGTACTGTATACAATTAATCAGTTATGTAAATATGCAGCATTGTGTGCGAGCGGCAGCAAAATGTGCAAATTGTGCAGCGAGCATAACAATTCCAACCTGTCCGCGTTATTAGGAGATTCTTACTTGAAAAACTGGTATATATAATATATAAAGCGATCTAAAAAAAGGTTTGAATTCAAGGACATATTTAGCAGACCAGAAAAGATTTCATGGCGTATTAACGCTGTTTTTACTATTTTCCACTTGAGGAAAAAACAAATTTAGATAAAAAACCGATATATCCTGATTAAGTGGATTAATTAATGTAAATAAAAGGTTAATAACTTTTTTTTTAATTACACAACACAAGATGAATCTAAATATTTGGTTAATTTTGGATTATAGAACATCAGAAAACGATACTTTATGTTACAAAGACGAAAAATTGAGTTTTTCTGGCAACTACGAGTTTGCCAAACGTGACGTATTAGAGCCATAGGCGTATCGAAAGGGGGGGATTTCGGAGGTTTACTCACTTCGAGTAAGAGGCCCAAATAAGGCATACAGGGACTTAAGGGATTTGAGTAAAACCGGATTGGTCGAAAATGGCCCACACAGCACAGCACTTAATTTTTTCTCAGGAATATTTATAATTTCTCATATTCTTCTTTCATGCTCATCGAATAACCAATGTGTATTGAACCACATTTGTTACCGTTGTGTAGAAGGATACATTTCAAACTACGTTTTGAACTGTCAATAAAAAGGCGCCATTCGTCTGTTGTATATTCTAATAAACCCCTTTTTTCTAAGATCCTCTTATATCGTTAATTTTCCTAAGGGAAAAAGGGTACTAGATTATTATCTCTTTTACGATAAAATAAAATATTAGTACCTGCATAAAGTAAATTCTTTTCATATAATCTAAAGGCAAGTAATTCGGAAGAATTCTTTAAGAAGTTTAGATATCTTCGAAAAAAGGGCAGGTATTTTTGGAATCAGCATCATCAAAAATATCCTAAATCAGTTGTTATTCTTCCGGTACCAAGAAAATGATGTAATTTTTTTAGGTTGTGTTATTTAACATGCGTTATATTTCGCGGTAAAAAAATTGTAACGAAATCCTAACAATATAATTCTAACGCAAACAAGAGTAGTTAACATGTTCGAAGTGAAACCAAGCCGGTGTATGGAAGACAAAGCGGTTTCTTAATTACATTAAACAACAGCGTAGACAATAATCAGCTTTTAAACAATTACGGCTACCTTTCGTTTCCTTTCCTTTCTCATACAATGTCAATAATGAAAGTGACCAATTTCACTCGCTCACCAACTTTACCGGCGTATTAAAATGCACCGAGAAATATATTAGTTATACAATAAAATTATCAATAACCAGGGACGCTTTTAGAAGAAATAAACAAAATATAAATAAAAAATATAAAATATAAATAAACATAAAATAAATATGAATTCGAGAGACGCTAAAATGGTGGTTCCCACCTTATCGAGACTGAGGCCCACAAAGATAAACTCGTAGCGTAACAAAAACGAGAAATGATTTAACTTGGAACGAAAGACCGAAAGCCGATAGTAGTATTAGGACGTTGAATTTTTTGGTTTGTGAAGCATTGGCATTACTTAGGTTAAACCATAAGCCTTGATTTTTAAAACCATTCTATATCGCCTTTTGATTAGGGTTTACAAACTTGTTTGAGCAATTTATCCAATAATAATTGGCCCCTTTACCTCTTAAGCCTGCTCATGTAAAATAATTGGGTCCTTACTTCGCTTATTTATATAATATTAATAAAGGACAGAAGGATGAGTATTGCAACTATGTTAAAAGAAATAAATTGGCTTTCAGTTCAAAATTATGTTCAGTACATGACTGATATTTATTTATAAAATAAAAATGACAGTACCATCGCATCAGATCTATTAGAAAAAATTCAATATAATTCACAATATCACAACTATAATACAAGAAGCCACTCTGACTTTCATGTACGGCAAGCCATCACTAAAAGTTCCCAAAATACAATTTTTATTAGAGGTTTAAAAAATTTAATAGACTGCCTACAGAAATAAAAAAAAAAAACAATGTATTCAAAAGTAACCTCAAACAATATTAGATAAATAAACAGAACGGATATACTTTCTTGTGATAATATTCTTTAAACCTGCCCTTTTTAAGTATTTCTCTTAATTTATTGTTATTTTACCCCTCGTTTTACCCGAATTTATTATAAATTATTTCTATTTTGAGATTATGTACTTTATTTTAAAAAATTACTTGATGTTATATTAATACTACTTACTATGTTTAAATTATTAATAGTTTTGCGACGATAGGTTATAGCAACTTATAGCCACCAAATTATTTTTGTGTTAAAGTAGATCCATAGAGAGCAATGTAATTTACAAAGGCCTTCTTTCAACATACAAATAAATGACAACTTTATAATTAAAATAAAAAACACAACAAAATACCTCGGTGCCAAGGTAAGAAGATTCATTTTTAAATTTTATTTATTGAGAAAATTTATGACTAGAAGTTTACTAATTATTATTTACATTTCGCTGGTTGAATATGTAATCCAAAATCATATAATAAAAATGTTCTACAAAAAACCAGTATTATATCCTACCTCTCTTTTATATAATAATTTACATTTTATTATCTGACTTGCTATACCTTTATTTATGGAAAGCCTGAACTGAGATACACTACAAATTATTTGCAATAAATATAAAAAGAAGCATACAAACATTTTTAAATAATTTGACATTTAAGAGCCATTCACACATCACAGTTGTTGACATCTTGATACTTGACAGGCACAGCCAAGCATTATTCTGATTTTTACCAAATAAAATGGCCGGTTAATTATTCTATGGGGTTGCGACAGAGAGCCGTAAATTTAATGAAGATGTTTTTGTGGCTTGGGGCGAAATAGTATTACGCTTAAGTTAGCACCACCATAAAAAAGTAATTTTTAAGAAATTGCTTATTTATTTTTCATAAATTGGCAGGCTTGGCTTTTAATTTCGAATAAAAATGGTTGCAAGTATGAAGGTCGCAACCCACCTTAGAAATTTTACCTTTACTATCAACAGCTGTTGTTTGACAGGTCGTTAGAGAATGTTTGCAATTTATGGAATTTTAAGAATGTTAGGAATGTTGACGTTAGAAATAATTGAAATTCCTAAAATTGTAACATAAGAAATACATATGCGGATTTTAACTAAATTGATTTTAAAGTAGTTAGGATGAACCGAAAATTCTGAAAATCAATAGGGTTCTAAGTTAGAAGTAATTATTCAAAAAAAATCAAAACCGCAAGTCAATCAGAACTTTCGTTTTAGAGTTATCGTACCGGCATACATACACACAGACGACCAGACGAACATTTTTGGATTTTTGGACTCAGAATGATCGGAAACGTGAAAAAAAGTTTTAAAAAATGGGGATAAGAAAATTTTTTCGTCTGCACGAATGCAATACTGATGCCCCTTAGGAAGGGCCTCAGTAATACTGCGAAAAACCATTTCAATTTCAACGGATTCTATTTTTTACGTTTTCTTAAAAATGTAAACTATATTAAATCTTTTACAAAAACTTTGATTATACGGGGTTCTATAGTTTTTATTAGTGACAACCTTCTGATATATCCAGGGGGTAGCAACTCAAATGGAAAAATATGAGAAAGGTAATTAATACCACTCAAATTAACGAGATGGCGCTCGTGTCGAAATGACAGTTGTCAGAGTCAGTTGTCAGTAAAATAAACCTATGTTCCAAATTTCAGCTTTCTAGGCTCAGTAGTTTTGGCTGTACGTTGATTTTGGCCTAATCCATAAAAACCTTAACCTAAAAACAATACTAAAAGATGAAAATGAACTCAAACAAAAAAGTAACCGACGTTTTGTGCGTCAAAGATATTGTATGGAAAACTATTTTATTGCGCTTTAATATTTTTAAAATAAACACCCAATACTTGTTTTTTGATAAACTTTCTTTTTACAAAATTATTTTTTGAAAAAAATGTGTTTCTAAAAAGTGTAGGTGAGGAAAACGACACAATTTTTATTAACCGACGGAATTTTTTTTTTATTCATGTTCAGCGATAATTATTTACTAAGTTTTCTGATTTCTATGATTCTTTTTTGTTAGAAAGGAGAAAACCATCACTCTTCATTTTTTATGTATTTTCAGCGATAATCCTTTACCACGTTGTCCGAGTTTTATAGAGCAGATATCCACCATGAGCAGAGCCGATACTGGCATTATTGCATAGTAATTATCAGTTAGATCGGAAATAACGAGTGTCTAATACGTTAATAATTGCTTTTAATAGAGAAATCTCAAGCTTTAAAAGGTTCATAATGCTAAAAAAGTTGTAGAAATTAATTGGACAATTGACCTAATAATTAGTTAGTTAATGATCAATATTATGTCTTTAGAAAGCCAGTTTCAAGTAACCCTTATTAAAGAAGATAAACAAAAATACGAAATAACGTAGAAAACTGAAATAATTATTAACAATGTTTATATGTATTATCAAACACTGCAACCGTTAATAAGAGCCACTTCGCAATTTTTCTTTCTTCAAGTAAAAAGTTCGCCAAATCTCATCTTCTTTTTCACACCCATTGCGAAGTCTGACAGCCCTATGCTATGGAAGGTGCTTACGTACTTGGCAATGACCAGCCAGAATGCCTGTGGATCAGGCGTAGATTCTGTCTAGTCATGGTCAAGTATTTATTTGCAATAATGTTATAAGGGTAACTTAATAGCTCCCTGGCAACTCCCAGGTTCTTGTTCGTTAATTATGTTTGTCAAAACCGTTGTTGTTAGTACAATGGAAGGGCCAGTGGGTCCAAAAAGTATTTTCGAAACAAATACTCTAGTAATTTTTAAACTGGTTAGCAGCGCTCATGTTAGTTATTTATTCCTTAGATTTACAGCTAGACTATAAATTGCGACAAACAAAATTAAGTCAGTCGCAATTAGCATGGAAAATTGCAAGGTGCGCAAACGAATTGCAATTTTACTTGTAAAGTGTCTCTAAGAAACCAAAGAATCCTAAAGACACGTTAATAATATTGAATGTAAGTTCAAGGCAATAGTATGAATCTTGCCTCACCCGATCTCATACATTATGCAAGTTTGTGGCAATAGTATTTTTGCAATTAATATTATTGCAAATTAAAAAGGAATTCTGCATGTAAGCTTGTGACTGCATAAGTGCATAATAATAAATTAACATTTTAACGTTAATAAAAAAAGTCGAGAAAAAATATATATTTTTTAATAAAAGCCAAATAAAGAAGCATTAGATATTATTACAATTTGATCATTAACATCAATTAGCAATTTGATTCTAACCTAACTTATCTAGGGACGAAAAACTTCATAAACTAAGATTCTACTCACTAGTGCACCTTAAGAGTCTAATTATTTAGTTATACTACCGTTAACGAATAATACTAAACCGCACTAGACTCTGCTTTTATCTAACATCACTGAACTAACTCAAAAGGCTTGGTTCTCTTGAGCCTTTTTATTAGATTCGCATTGTTGAGGAGCTGGATAACCTCAACTTTCCCATGCAGTCGTTGTTGGCGACTACTAGCAAGTTTTTCTATTGTATTTTCAAGAGCCTCTATGAAGATCAGTAATGCGGCAGTACCAGGATACATCAACGATGTTCCTTAATAATTTATTCTAGAAACGTTGAATAACTTGCATGTTACTTTTACTAGCAAAGCTGGATACCATACGTCCATACGAGTTTCAATATCTGCCTGTAAACAAGCAGTTTGTTATATGTGGATAATTTGGAAATTTTTCCTAGCAACCAATACATTCTTTTGTATTTCTTCGAAAGCCTAAGGCCATACCCAAAAAGACAGTGGCGCAAACTTTTTTCCTCTAGGAACTTCTCGATATCTGTGATTCTATGAACTTGGTCGATGGTCGAGTATTTTTCTCTGAATCCAAATTGGTGGGAGGTTATTAGATAATGTTCTTCTATTATAGGTTACAATCTCATAAGAAACAAATTTTCATTGAGTTTCAAGATAACAGGCAACAAGGAGATGGATCTGTAGGAAGTAACTTCATGAGGAAGTTTACCTAGCTTAGGTATCATTATAACTTCTGCTACCTTCCACATCTTTAGTACGTACTTTAGTCTAAAGGACGCATTGATAAAATTAGTCATTTGGACAATAGCTTTCCGTGGAAGTATTTTCAAAATTTTAATGAGGTCAAAACCGGATTAATATTTGTTTGGATTTCCATATAAACTTCTGTTGAAGAAGTAGGTTTAACGACTGTGTCTTTTTGTGCTAGTTCCATCCAGTCTTGAAGATCTTCACCATATTATTGGGTTGGATAGTACTCTCTAAACAATGGTGTAGCCAGCCATTTTTCATGAGAGGGGTTTTTGAGAACTATGGGGGTTCCACCAGGAAAGTGACTATAGCGGAAATGGTGACGCGAGGACCCTCCATGGGGGTTCTGCCCCCAACCCGCCACTGTCTCTAAATGTTTCGCAAATCTGTTTGATGTTTGCAAATTGTTTGGGGCCCAGCTTCTGTCTCTATTTTTTATTTGTGGATTATGTATAGCCTTTTCAATCGTTAAATAGCTTTCCAGAGTAAATAATCGGTATTTTTATTATTGGTGAATTCACTTAAGTATTCGTCAATTGACTCACGTATTTCACTTTTAGCTGTTGTATTTGAACGGATGGCACTCGCCTTTCCTCGCACACGTGGGGTTTAGCAACTGTAGCACAGCTAGAGTTAGGTATTTCTTGTGAAAGAAACGAAAGACCAGGATTTCTTCCAAAAATGTATTGACAAACGTGTACAAATTAACAGATCTTAAAAGTTTAAATAAATTGCTTAAAAATGCAATGGAATGCGGAACTTATTTTTATTAGATGTGATTTTTTTAATGACTTTTTTATGACATCTTTTTCCTATGTTTTTTATATAAAGAAGGTGAACCTAGTAAACCGTAAGGAGTCTATAAGGGAATAAAATAAATAACAACTAAAACTAAGTATTTGGGACCAAAGAGTTTGGGAGCAAACAGTATTAGTATTGCATTGTTTAAAGTGTTTTATCATCTGGTGCTCTAGTAGAATGTTGCCATATTTTCTAATTATCCTTCTTTTCTGAGATAAGATTTTTGATCTCTTTTGGATAATTATTACCTTGCACTCTGCATTTAATCTGCTTATTGAATATTTTTGACAAAAAGTTCAACTTCTTGGTATAATTATTCCTCAGTTCATAATGGAATTGAGAGATCAACTAGTTCATCTAGGTTAATTTTGAAGCTTTTCAAGTATGTGCCTCTGTTGACTAGTTTAGGTAAATTTTCTTTTTGATTACAGTATCACTCAATGTGAGAAATATGGGAGAATGATCTGAGTTCATGTCCTATAATTTTCCTATATACATATAATTTAAGGCTATATTCTTGATTATAAAAAAATCTATGAGATTGGGAATTCTCCCACTATGAATTTGTATCCTTGGCTATCCAGAAAGTCAACGTATTGATGCTTCTTTATAGCACGTCTTGGAGGGCTATATAAGGTGTGATCACAATTTCATAAGTGTTTGTTTTAACATTAACAGATGTAGCCTGTATTTCTACTGTTTGGTAACCCATCTCTTGATAGTGTAAATGGATTCCTTAATAAATTATAACTGCACTTCCACCTTTTGCCGCATTACCTGGATGGAGTATGGTACACTTTATATCCTTTAAATTTGATAAACGACTCTTTTGTGAAATATGTCTCGACAGACAACAGTTTGCAGTTCATTTGGAAAATATTGCGATTGATATAATTGCAGTAAACAAAATAGCCAAGTATTTGGAATGGTTAAACTGAAATAAAAACATTTAACAACTTTTCTGGGAATACTAAATTTGGGTTTTTGAATAATATCTTGGGAACGAAGTCCCAGGACGCGAGTTCCTGTCTTCAAAAATAGTCAAATTATATGCATCTATGATTGAATGTTTACATGTTTTATTTGAAGAAGACTATTTTATTAGCATCCAGCTGTTTGTTACCATTTGAAAGTACAAATCCGCAGAAATGTAGTTCTAATTTAATTATTGGAGCACCAGATTGAATAGCAGTAATTTAGATTTTTAAAAAGTATGCTGACACTGAATATTTTTGAAATTCAATTCATAAGGTGGTTTGCGCCTCGAATACATAGATTTATTACAGATTGTCTTGAATCCTGGCTGTTCGATATTTTTTCGCTACATTTTGCATTCAAGTCAGTTATTCACAATGCTTACATGTCTTTCACTATTTTGTCTAGCAAATGCTCATGATAGATTTTTTTAGTTTACTTAGTTGAGAGGTTTAATACAACTACGTAAACGTTTTATATCTCATTCGTATTATGTATTTTTAATAAACATAACTAATTTGATTAAATCGTTATTGTACTTTTAATCATTTGTTTACAAATATGCAGCACTTATTTTAAGTTACGACCGATCCAATTTGATTGATTTAATTTGATTAAATCATTATTGTACTTTTAATCATTTGTTTACAAATATGCAGCACTTATTTTAAGTTACGACCGATCTAATATCAAAATATTTAACCTCTTTATTTATTAAAAGAGTTATATGAGCGCATCGCACATTTTCGCATATTCCAATAGCACTACCAAATTTTTATAGAAGAATATAACTAACAAAATCCGACTGTTTATAATGCTATCCTCCAGTGCCGCGATATTTCTAGTAAAATTAACTATCTTATTTTCCTAATAATTTCAATATTACAATATTTTCTCTGTCAGGTCCATCCTCAATCTCAATATTTTATCTCTATTTTTCTATCTTCCTTTTTATTCATTACAACTCATATCTGATGATGTATCGTTCTTACTAATATTGAATGTGGTAACTGTTTCAAAATTGTATATTTTTGTTATAATTTTCATGGGTCTTGTTTTATTTCCAATATAATTTCGACTTTATTACTGCGTGCTAAATCCTTTTAAAAACTAAGACGTATAATAATAAAAGTATTGTTTTTTAATATTTGTTAATTTAATGTACGTCAAACAAAAGTAAATAACATTTAATAAAGATAAGACTTTATTGGATTTGACTGAAGTATAATGTTGATTTACAATCCTCGTTTTAAAATATGTAAAGTTTTTTGGTTACATCATGAGATTTATAATGTCACAGGAGTATTATTTTTTTTAATAGGATTTGAAACTTACATCACACACATAATTTTTGTTTTAAATTAATGTTTCTCACTTATATCAGTCAAATGCTATTAGTGGTGTATATTTGTGAAGATTATGATTATGTTGGTTATGAAATAAACTTTAAAAACACGTGATGTAGATTTGCATTAATTGCTTTGGAAGGATAAAGAAATGTAATTGTTATCAACTATAAATTTAAGAATGTCGAATTTTGTATTAGTGATATTGTTATACACAGGTGTTGATTTCGGAAGGTGGACTCCTTTTACTATTTTCATTCCATATCTAACTTCAGTCCATGAGTTAAGTTGACTTGGAGTGAAATGAGTAATATGAGTAATATGAGTCCACTTACCGAACTCAGCTAGGTTATCAAATCGTTACAAGGCAAACTTACTGATGCAAGTCGTGAAATGGCAACTTCCAAAAGAGCAGGACAGGGATTCTTATGTGCGTACTCCACACGTAACGAATTGCATAGAGAGAGAGATATTGACATTACATACAAATCGTATTCTGTGGAACGGAGATAGTCGTCTCAACAAGTTCCTTATTGAAAGCTGAGAATCCCAATGCAGATCATTTAATGTCACCAGTATGAAGACTAGAATCGGCATACCCTAAATACGGTCCCAAAAAACGAACGCAAATTGGGCTTTAACAATTCACCGCAGGGGCGCTGGTGTAAAAATAAACTTGTTTATTGCTAAATAGAGCACAGAAAATAGTGTTGTATTTATTTCTAAATAAGTCTTGCATGTTTTAATTAATAAATTATTTAATTTTATCTATATAAAATGCAAATTAGGTATGACTAAACTCGAAAAGTTTTGTTAAAAGGTGAAATTTGGTAAGAATTATGCCTAAATATAGTGCTAAGACCAAAATAAAACAAAGTTAATAGATTTTTAATTGTTATAATACAAGTATAAAGGGTGATTGCGGAATATACATGGTATTGACTCATCCTTTAATTTTGGTATTCCCCTTTTTTATTTTGCTAACAGTACTATCAGTAAAAATGGTTTCTTTTGGAAATATTAGGTATCTTCTACAAAATGTAGCTCACAAGCAGCATCATCTCCAGAAAGTGATTTATCATCCTTAAGGTGATATGCTGCTACTGTTCTATAAAAAAATATTTACAATGAAAAAATTGGGGATCAACAAAAAAATAAAAAAAAAAAAAACAATGTTCTTTTCTAGCATGTTAAATTTAAAGTGCAATTATTGTTGTTTATAAGTCAGGATTTATGAATATAAAATTTTATATATAGAAATTTGTAATAAAATAAACTTCACTTCATAAGATACGGGTTGTGACTAGTTTACAATAAATATTATATTTAGTAATAAATATTTTACTTACACTAGGAGCTTTAAAAAGACTGAATTGATTTCTCTGTTTTCTTTAGTTAACCATCTGATTTATATCCAGTTTTACAACCTGGAACGAAGTAAATCTTACTTTGACGTGTTTGTCACTCATTTTACTTGTATTCAGGTACTTGTTTTCACATTACTTTGATTTTTTTGACCAATTTAAAAAAAGGGTTTTCACAGTGACTTACATAGAAAATGAGCGCCAGTTACGTACGACCCATCTACCACAGTCAATTTGACGAACTCCATAAAAATTTAAAATTTGAACATTGCCGATTCGCCTCCTTCTCTCTAGTCTTGAGTCACCAGAGTACGCTTCAAAATCAGCTGGAAGAAGCCACATGAACCAGAATAAGTAATCAAAAGTTAAACGAATGTTTTGTATCCCGACGAATGCAGATACTGTTTTAAACATGTTAATCAAAGAAGAGAGGGTTCGAGGTGGGATAACCTTGAACGGCTGCTTTGGATGGTAATTCGTGAGGGGTCAATAACGTACGTAGGTTTAAAAACGAACTTTTAGATCCATTTGTTAAAAATTTAAAGGTCCACAAATAAAATTCTGCAGAATTTTTCACATATCGCTAGAATGGTAAAATATTCTCTCAATGCTCACAATATTTATACTAGGTAAATATATAAGTTCTCAGAGAAAGTAGAGGTGGTTTGTTGGTCAAGAAAAATTTAAGGAAGTTACAATCTGTCTGGATACTCTAGTTATAAAGGCGCCATCAAATATGTTGGTTCTAGCAATTCGTAATTAGACCAAGCAGGGGTATGTGTTAAGGGACTAACAATGTACTCTTGTAGGTCTAGCTAGTGGTGGAATAATCGATAAAACTTCGAAAAAGTAGGTATTAGGGAAGTACAAAATAGAACAAAGGTAGGTGTTGACAGTCTTTTTAACCGACTTCAAAAAAAGAGGAGGTTCTGTATGTTCAGCGATAATTATTTAACAAGGTGTCCGATTTCAATAATTCTTTTTTTTGTTAGAAAGGGCATACATCAAGGGTGGTCCCATATTAATTTGGTTAAAATCTAATAATTGAGTCCATGAGAAAATCCTCAAACTCTTCATTTTTTATGTATATTTACGAATAATTCTTTACCACCTTGTCCGACTTCTATGATTATTTTTTTGTTAGAAAGGGGATACCTAAGGGGTAGTTCCATATACAATTGGTCATGATCTGATGATCTATGAGAAACTGAAACATTTTAATTTATAAGGGTATCTGCACGATTTTGAAGTCGGTTTTTTAATTAAAAAATTATTTGTTTGACAGTAAGCAAAATCTTTTGATTTTGGATTTGTCAAAATAGAACATGTTTTTGAGGCACAAGTTTGTAATAATCTTCAGAAAAATAGGCTTATGTGGCAGATATCGATATCCAGACAAGGCAACTTTTTTCGTCAGAGTGACACCACTGCATATGCTTACGAATCGTTATATTTTTTAAATAAAATATGATTTAATGAGATTATTACACATTTTAGGGCCAGTCTTTTTATCTCTGAGTAAAGTTGAAAGTAACATCTTGCTGATTAAATTATAGGGCTATTGTTTGTTAATCTGTCAAGTAAACCCACATGTAACTTTACTCAGAGATGAAAAGATCGACCCTTAAGATGTTTTGACAGTTCGTTCCATAGACCTCACGGTACAAGAACGCCATCTGGTGGGGGATTATTAAAATATTACCTCCCATTGTTAAAATCCTTTAAAAAGTATATTTTAGGGACGAGAAAAATGAAAATTTTACCATATTTATAATAATAATAATAATAATAATAATAATAAAATGTCTTTATTTGTTAAATGTACAGGGTGTCTGATTAAGGACTTAGCGGCTGTATTTCAGAAACTATTGATCCTACGGCTTCGAAAAAAAATTTTTATAACAAAAACGGTCAAGAGAAAATGCTGGAAATTATTTTGAACTTTCTATTTTAATCGCTATGGTAATTCAAAAAAATCACTTTTCCCCTATAAATGTCTAATAATAGTATGATAATAATAATCGAACGGTAATTTTGATTAAATTTTACAAAAGTTTTATTCAACACTTTTTGCTCTATTCAATAAAATAACAGGTAGGGGCGATTGGGAACCTTAATTTAATAAATGTATTATAACTACGGTGTCGTTTATCAGATTTTGAAAAACTTTATATCGATTAAAAGAAAATTGATTGTTTAGTAAAATATTTCAAAATAGTTCTGATTCAGTTGTTTAAAAGAGCACTAGGTGGCGTTGTTTAAGCAGTAACCATTTTTTTGAAGTTTTCTTGTAAAATTTAAATGGAGTGTTATAATTTTTATACGTTATTTAGAAAGAGAATTAAATTCTGACAAGAAACAAAAAAAACCGCGTCTTATTATCTTTTTCCTAACCGAATATAAACAAAAGTCTATTAATGGTGAATAGTCCACTTAAATATTAATAAATAAAATTTTTGATATTTTAATCTAGTTGGCTTTGAAACGTCAGTAATTTTTCGATAGCTTAACTGTAAAGCGATTAAGACAAAAAATATTAAAATCGGATTTAAATTAACTCTTTAGTGTAAGTTTACTGATTTAATAAAACTAATTGCAAAATAAAAATTCAATATATTAATAAAATACAACAAAACAAGTAACTAAATACAGAACAAAATAGAGAATGCAATACAAGAATTAGAGGTAGTGCTCGAATTGTTTTCCATCTTTTTCAATGCAAAGTCTCTGTCTAGTTGAATTGACAGCAGCTTCTATTTCAGCCCTAGGAATATGATCAATTTCAGTTTTTATTCGTTGAATTAGATCTTCTCTACTTACAGGCTGAGTTTGGTAAACTAAATCTTTAAGTCGACCCCACAAATAAAAATCTAATACGGTGAGGTCGGGAGATCTTGGTGGCCATGGAAATAGACTACCTCTTCCAATCCACCTATTCCGAAAATGTTGATTTAAAAAGTGTTTTACATTATTTGTATAATGTGCTGGGCAGCCATCCTGCTGTATCCACATATTACGGCGTACCTCTAGTGAAATATTTTCTAATAAAATAGGCAATTTGTCTTTCAGTAATCTTAAATATCGCTCACCATTTAAATTTTCATTAATAATAATAGGACCTATAATTTTACCGTCTAAAATTCCACACCACACATTTACTGACCACCGACCTTGATTAAAAACTTCTCGCATCCAATGAGGATTGTGGTGCATATTATGCCTGTTTACAGATCCATTACTGGAAAATGTAGATTCGTCGAACCACATTATATGTGATAAAAATTGTGGATCCTCATTAAGCATATTCTTAAGCCAATTACAATAATCCAGTCTTTTATCATAATCTGTTAATTTCAGACCTTGATAAAGGGCTACATGGTATGGATGGAGACGATTTTGTTTTAAAATAGAACAAACGCAGTACCTAGTAAGTCCTAAGTCGGAAGCAATTTTCCGTATACTTATATATGGATTTGCAGCAACGTATGCTAATATATTTATTTCGTTAATTTCCGTTCTGCTTCTTCTACGTCGTTGAATAGCTTTTTTAGGTTGAACACAGCCTGTTTCTTTTAAACGAATCGCCAGATTTTTAAATGTTTCTCTTGTTTGTAAAACTCGCTGAGGATATCTCAACGCATATTCTCTGGATGCAATCGGGGCGTTCTCAAAACATTCAAAATATACTTTTAACATAAGCTTCGGAATTACTGTAAGGCATGATGTCTTTTAACTTATTAAAATATAATTAATTTGACATTTAAGCTTACTGACATTTCAAAGCCAACTTGATTAATATATCAATAACTTTATTTATTAATATTTAAGTGGACTATTCACCCTTAATAGACTTTTGCTTATATTCGGTTAGGAAAAAGATAAAAAGACGCGGTTTTTTTGTTTCTTGTCAGAATTTAATTCTCTTTCTAAATAACGTATAAAAATTATAACATTCCATTTAGATTTTTCAAGAAAACTTCAAAAAAATGGTTACTGCTTAAACAACGCCACCTAGTGCTCTTTTAAACAACTGAATCAGAACTATTTTGAAATATTTTACTAAACAATCAATTTTCTTTTAATCGATATAAAGTTTTTCAAAATCTGATAAACGACACCGTAGTTATAATACATTTATTAAATTAAGGTTCCCAATCGCCCCTACCTGTTATTTTATTGAATAGAGCAAAAAGTGTTGAATAAAACTTTTGTAAAATTTAATCAAAATTACCGTTCGATTATTATTATCATACTGTTATTAGACATTTATAGGGGAAAAGTGATTTTTTTGAATTACCATAGCGAATTACGCCCTCTAACGGTTAAAATAGAAAGTTCAAAATAATTTCCAGCATTTTCTCTTGATTGTTTTTGTTATATTTTTTTTTTTTTTTTAAGCCGTAGGATCAATAGTTTCTGAGATACAGCCGCTACGAGTCCTTAATCAATACATTTTTCGAGTTGCAATTTTACTTCAGGTTGAATCTTAGGAAAGTTTAAACCAGCTGTACTCAACCTTTTTTTCTTTCGGGCCACATAAATCTGTTTGTTATGCTACAAGGGCCACATCAATGTGTTTGTTATGCTACACGGGCCACAATATTTTTGGGTTATAACTAGAGTTGCCACCTTTCTGAAATGTAAATAAAGACAATGGGTGACGATAGGGATCCGTTTTAAGTCCTCATGTTGTTTTAGTTGTTTTAATAAGCTATAAAAAGTCACAAGGACACTTTATTTCAAAAAAGGACTGTAGATCAACCATTTCAATTCCTAATAGTAGTGTTTGGGGCTGCACAAAAAAGCCTGGAGGGCCGCAGAAAAAAGCTTGGAGGGCCGCATGCGGCCCGCAGGTTGAGTATGGCTGGTTTAAACGGTCAATAGGCTTCATTTTTCTACTTTGCCTTTACTTATTTGTTGGCGTGTCTAATACGTCGCTAGCATAGTAGTACGCCACTGCTGCGGGATATTGCCTGTATTCGGCGCTTTCTGAAAAGGTTTGGTCGTTCAAAAAATAGATATCAATCATGTAGATATTTCAGAGCCAAATAATTTTTATATTTACAATTTTATCAAAAAAAAATATTTTTGAGGCGGACAACAAAAGAGGTTTTGCGAAATATGGCGCCCTCTACTTTTTGCATTTATCATTGTATCGTAATGACTAGGTCTGGGCGATTATCAAAATAAATTATAGATTATTTAAAATAATCGATTAATTGACATCATAGAATATTCGAAATTAATCGAAAAAATCGATTGATCGAAAATAATGGAATACTTGATTAATCGAAAAAAATCGATTAATTGAAAATAATTTATTAATCGAAAATAAAGGATTATAGATTTTTCAAAACAAATTAATCGATTAATCGATTAATAACCGATTAATCGATTATTCTGCCCACCCCTAGTAGTGATGACCCAATGAGATAAATGATAGAAAATATTGTAACTACAACTTTTATATGAAACATAATAGTACGCCTTATCGTTTTTGCGGAAAAAATAACACAAAATGTCAAAAGGAACAATTTTGAAATAGCTATTTAAGCAACCAGTTACGAAATGTCATATTTTATGTAACGTGTGAATAGTTGCCGGCCCTCTGCTAGAATCATGAACGAGTTACATATAATAGCATTTCGTAACAATATTTTTTCTAATTTTGACTAGATTATTCATGAAATTGTGTTTTGGTAAAACATTACTGACATTTAGGCAACCAATAGTACTTTCTTGTATTGTTAGTTGCATTGTATCATTTTATTGACTATTTGTGTTCTATTTGAACATATTAATTATTTATTCTCAACGACTTGTAGTGTGTTTACATGTATTGCTTACTAAAGTTATTTAGATATCAAAAAAATGAGTTATTTTGTTGTGTATTGTGTTTTAATTATTTTGTGCTGATTTAGAATGGAGAATAAGGACCAAAACAACATTATTACTAGGTCGTAAGTTTAACCAAATTCTATTTTAAGCTGCTCTTCTTTGATACAAACCTTCAATAATAATGTATATATTGATTATTAAACCAAAGAAGGTTTATTTTTATTTGTTTTCTTTTCGCAACTGTTGACAAAAAATTTTTGGTAAACATTTTCATGTTCAACATTATGCAACTAATTGGGTAAAATAAATCATTTTGACACTTGTTGCGATTAAAAAAAATGTTATTTATGTTAAAATTAGAAAAATGTGTTTTTAAGCTTCTTCTATGGTCAGCTATCGATTCACAAATTACAAATGCTTCAAAGAAACCTCTTCTTTTCTATTTTTCCTGTACTGTTAATAAATTATAAAAAATATTTGAATTTTAATTGCAAAATTGTTTCTTCCGACAGGTAGGTATAATATTACTTCCAGCTGATATTGTCAATACGCAAATTATCAACATTTGCACCAGCTGTTTATCGTTCACCGCCAATGGGGTTAAAGACCTTGAAAAGAAAGCTCTGGAGGTCTGCATGACCATTATCCATTTATAAATAAATACACACACCTATCGCACGTCTGATTTATAAGTATTATAATTTTTTTCGCGTCTTGTATACGATCACTTTCACTTTATCGTTAATTCGTCTTCGTTTTGGTTTTGTTTTCTTAGGACACCCAACGACTTTAAACTTTTACTTAAAGAGATCGAGACCACCAGATGATGGATGAGATAGGTACAAGATAATGGAATCTAGATTCTGAATTGTCTTGATACATCACTATGTTATACTGTTCACTGATTTTTTTTATTTGATTCTATTCAGCCGTAAAAGGTATATACACACACCTACAACTCTCCAACGTTTACAGAAACGTAAGGTTGGAACTAAGCATAGAACTTGAAATTTTGAAAGGAGATTTTTTGCAAGGTGGTAATTATTTAAGTCATTTATGTACAAACTCTTCTAATATATGCAAAATGTTAATGACAACAATAACATTCTAGACTCATTGCTAAATAAAATCAAATTTAACAACAGCTAAATTCTACCTTTGTTTAGGCAACACTTTATACTATATATAACATTTACATTTAATATTAATTTAAATAATACGAATACAAATTATGAATTTTGATGTAATTTGATTTAAAAATAGATATTTTGCTTATTATACTCTTCACACAGTAGTCTGTGAAGAGTATTATATTTAGGTTTACTTTCGAGAAACCAAAATTTTTAATACTGATCCAAATATAAAAATTTGTGTACCAAAATCCTACTCATCAAATTTTTAAACAACTTTTAAAAATGTCCGTCTTTTCGATGTCATATTTTTTATAAATGATAACCTGAAATTTTCAGGAAAATCAAGCTCTATAAGGGGACGAAACCTATGAATAAAAATGTAGGGATTAAAATTTAAAAAAATCAACTCAAAAACGAAAACCGACACCTTTAGCTACAATAATAGAAGCAACCAGAAAAAGACAAAACAGATTATAACTGGCACTAAGAAATCAAATATGCTTCTTTAATGTAATTTTTAAAGGGTTTTGTGCATTTTAGAACATTATGTTTAGTCAATTCCAAATTAAAATTACAAACAATTCTGTAATTTATAACAAAAAACACTGGGTCCTGGCGATTCCTTCCCTAGTTTTTTCTGAAGTCAATAAATTAATTATTATTTCTACTAAAAAATTAATCATAAGTAATGTATCCAGTAAATTTTGGATATTGTGTTTTTCACCAGATTGTCTTATGTTATCACAAAATAAAGTAAAGCAGAATGAGTTAATATAGAAATTAATTTCACTTATGTCAAAGCAACGTAATACTTTCAACAAAGAATTAGACAAACATTTTTCATGTTTCACAAGAACTTACTAATACTCCATTCTCCGTAATTTGGTGATACCTGTCGATTTCATTCTCGCCATTCACAACGTTTTCTCGTCGTAAACCAATACCAATACAAGTACCCATAAAAAGCAAAAAGTACAATTTAGAAAAACCACAAAAGCGTCATTTACACGAACCGTACGTGACTTTCACCACCAATTTCGCTTTACATTTTATTGAGACGGGTACCACTGGCACCCAACGAACAAGTTGTTTATAATTTGCACGAAACAGGTAACAGGTACCTCCTTCTCGATTTGGTTGTTAAATTTTTAACAAATATTAGTACGTGATGCTTAAATGCATTTTGAAAGCTGTAAAATTGAATTTTCAGTAAGTATTGAATGGTTGAATTGTTTATAGGATGAACTTTTACTTTCGTTAACAGGTGGTATACTATACTTTAATATGAATTGAATATTTTAACAAAACATTATTGTTCGATTTGCTTTCAACAGTCCGATATGCATAAGCGTACCGAATTCTTCTCCGTTATAAAATATTCTATATTATATGAGTTTTCATATTGGTTTTCGCTAGAAATTAATGGAAAACCAAATAACGAGAACCAAATTAATTTATATTAAATTTCATTTAACTATCAAAAATAATTATTAAGTGCCAATTTAAATTATAGACTATAAATAAACAAGGTAAAAAGCAAAATACAATATAAAAATTAAATAATTAAAAATCAGTATGTTTTCGTGGCACTAAAACTTAAATTTTTAACGAACATCAGCTATTCTAGCAAAACCTATATTCCACGAATTATTATAAGAAGATGGATAAAATGAAAATAACAACCAACAGACCAATTTCAGATATTACATCTCTAAATTAGAATATGCATCACAGGTGCGGTATCCTTATTATCAAGTTCACATTGATAAATTAGAATACATTTATATAGCATAAATGTAATAGTATATTACGTAACAGGAGTTGTAAGTAACTCGTGAACTCGTAAACTTTTTCACTTCGTGCGTAATGGGCTTACAACTCATGTAACGTACTATACTTTTTCTACGCCTACTTAAAACATTCTCAAAAAGGGATTTAACGTTATGGTTGTGTCGCCAATTCATACATTTTTGATAAGTAAATTCGTACCTTTCTTTGGATTTTAGCAGTAACAAATTATATGTGGCAACTTGAGCTTTTTCTAAAATCTCCGGTAGAGTGCTCATAATTTCATCACTTTCACTGCTAATAAACATATTCGTAGGTAAAGTTGAGAAAATGTTCGGATACAATCATGTTTTCTTACAAAAATTGACAATATAAATGGCATGACGTTTATTTCCATGCTAAGAAAACGCGACATATTTCTTGAAAAATTGTATAATATGTTGCCGACATTTAGGGTCATCACTATTTTAATCCAAAATGTATCTCGCTAATGCTAAAAGTTTTTGTGTTTTTAAATGACTAAATTTATGTAAATAGACCAAATAAAATTGTACGTAGACAAAAATTTGGTTGCAATTTGATTAAACCAAGAAATGTAAATTTTCTTATCAAAACGCACGTGTATGTTATGTGATCTCATTACGTGCATGTTATTGTTAAATGTCATTTACAAGGAATGCTGATAATGAGATTTTTAACGTTTACTGACATAGGCGTAGAAAAAATACATATGGTTAAAATCTGACAATACTATCCGCCTTGTGTAATGCCCCAAGATATCCTACTTTGTCGATTTAAACTTGATGATTAGACCACTCGACGTTTGTATACGTATACATCTTTGGTTACGTTACATAAAATTATGACTAACAAAATTGATTTCCCGGAGTTACTAAATCTTCTACATTTTCACATTCTTAATATTTTACTACAAAATTTTCCATGCTATTCTATTCTTCAACTCCTAAAACCAATGTATTTAAATATTCACCACTGTACAGAATGAATGAAAATTACTTCCAGATTCAGAATTCATTGGATATTTAATATGTTTATCTTTAATTTTATTTTGTGATGCAATCATGCGTGAAATGATTTTGCGCAGTCTAGCATTAGTATTATAACTAAACAAGAACTGATCATAAGCTAGTTTCATTACTGTTAAATAAGTTTCTGGGTCTGGGTAGGAATTGTCAAGAGATCCGCAAAACGAAAGTGGGTTTGTAAATAAACAAACTACCTAACCTTAAACATTTCTTTATTGACAGGTTGTCACCAATGACTTATGTACTGGTTTATGTACGATTCCAAGATTGTTGTTGGAACAAACCTTACAAATACTCCTGCTTAAATCTAAGACAAACTATAAAAGAAGGCGCTATTCAAAACTACCATTAAACGATTACCTCATCCATTTTGGAGTTACCAATAATGCAGTTCTGTTTATTCGCGTTTAATTATTATTATTGCTATTATATTTTTTCGAACAGAAACAAGTCAAAGTTGGTGTGGAACTGTCTTAGAATACTTAATGATCTGGCAACCCACAATAAGGTAAACAGGTGGATAACCACTAAACACAAAACATTTTAAGCGGATCAAACCCACGCATGGCTGCTGGGGTACTACAACTCGCAAGGCGCCAAATATCTACCATTGTATGATTACTAACGGGACACTGCTTGCTGAAACACCTTTATGTGATGGGATTACACAATGATCCCACCACGTAGACTCTGCATGGAAGAAGAAGAAACCTTATACCACGTTGTCTTCGAATACGAAAATCTTGCTAGGCCGTGACTCACCATTTTCGGTCTAGAACCGGAAAGAACGCCCCAGAACACTTGTAGGATACTTGTAACACTAACCAAAAGCACAGGACTATTCAAAGATAGTACCTGAATACGGAGAAAGCAGTAGAATACTGTATACTCGAAGCAGCAGTGTTTTGGGCTAAATCTAACTTTATCTGCTTTAAATATAACATTTATACCTTGCACCCCACTGAAAAATCAAAACCCGCCGCCCCTGCATATAATAATAATAGGGTTGTGGATTTGACTAAAATAAATTATATAATACAATAAAATAAACAAATAAAAATCAATATTTTTTCTGGACCGTCAAGAATGACTAGTGCAAAAGTGCACTGGCATGAAATGAAGTGCGATTTATGAAGTGCGTGCATGCAGAGTAACATATGATGGGTTCGAGTGCAATTTAAACGCAAAATAATGATGCACCGAGTGCGCAATAATTCTGTCAGTGCTAGCATTCGAAGATGCTATAACATGATAAAACTCAAATAAAATATTTTTGATTATATATTTTAGATATTTTGCCCGAATTTGATCGTCAATTAGGCAGCGGTCAACTGACCAGTCAGTTGACCGCGGTCAATTTACCATCTCCAACATTAATAATATGTAACATTGGTAGGAATTTATAACTATTCGTAAAATTATAAAATATTTTTTATACTCCTATAAATCAATTTCATTTATATCAACATTTTTAGAAATCTGATTATTTTTAAAATCATTAAAATAAACCTTTAAGAAAACGGGTGGTTTTCAAGGGCTATTTATTTTTTCTTAATAACTCATTATTTAAATCTCAATATATTTATTGACCATGTAAAATGTGGGACATACAGTATACGATACTAATAAAGAAAAACATTTTAAAAATAAAAAAAATCCCTACTAATACGTTCTCAAAATAAGGAATACTTAAGTTTTTTACTCAACCGGTAAATAGAATGATGATGCTGATCAAATGTTTCGTTTAATGGTCTAATTGCAGTATAATTGCATTTTTTTGACTTCAAGGTACACTACACTAAACTTTTTCAACAAGTAACATTTTAAATAACGCTTGTATTACAAAACTACTTATACCTTATAGTATCACCTAATATAATGTATATACAAATCAAAAAATAATAGGTTTTGAATCAACTTAATTTTGTTTTTGATTCATTATTAATCAGAAATTTGATTTGCTTGATACAAGAATTTTAAAAATTCTATAATTTTTTTTAAATTTTTCATGAAAAAACTTTTATGTATACACAAAAATTAATTTAATCCAAACAACTTAATATTTTTTACAATATATTTAAACTATTGGCTTTATTATCTGATTTCTAATAGAAATATTTGTATTCAGACAAAATAGTATTAAAAATCTGAAAGTGCATGTTGTCAATTAGTACCCAGTTACGGTGGTTATAGTGATTATGTGGTCATAGTGAAATTACTAATTATATATCAGTATAAATGTTAAAATTATAAGTAATATCATTATTTTTTATTACCAATGTCATTAGGTTGCAGTTAGCTGTAGGTATATAAAAACATGTTGGACATTTTTAAAACATTTAAAAAACAAACCAATACAAAATATTTAGAAATAAGTAACTTGGTTGGATTCAAAAGTATCGAATCGTACGTTTCAATTAATGTCAGTGCTATTCATAAAAATAAATATTTGATGCACTTACTTTTACTCCGTTTTTGTGGCATCCGCAATCAAAATCGATTTTTTTCAAAAATTTTCTGATACTTTTAGCGGAAACGTTTTCAAAAAATTTCTCAACCTTCACCATTTTATCATTACACAATTATGTACTTAGTTTCGATCAATAATTTTATATTTAGTACCAACGAACAACCTGTACCTTCAGAGGCAAACAGGTACACTGAGGTGTCTCCTTACTTAGTCTTCACCGGGTTTATCGTGATACAGAAGTCCCTATCTATGATCTAGCTGGACAAATATTCGTATATACCTATTTTTGTTTTATTTTGAACACAATTTTGTTTTTGTTTAAATCAAAATAACGTCTCTTTATTTTCTTTTTTATAACTTCCATATTATTTATATACATAAAAATAGTTATGGACGAGTGCCTATGTTTATCGCACTCATCCATAACCATATAAATTGATTTGCATGGTTCGTTATAGGATTTGATGGATGCCGAATTAGCAGAAATATAATTTCTGTTGATGACATCCAGGGTTTTCCTCGCCTGTAAGTCAAATGTCACCATCGATTATCTTTAAGTTGCCACGGCAAACAATAATAATAATAATAACCGTCCCTTCTCCGGACAAGCTCCGATTTTAGGGTTAAAATTCACTCTTAAGGGGGTAAATTATGGAGAATATTATTGTTTAGATGACAGGTATGAAGATGGCCCTATGAGGTCGAAACTAGTAGCCTCTGTATTCAATACAACGTTCAAATTTTAATATATTGATTGTGAGCTTTTATTCTTTAAGAAATAATAGAATTTGTATTTGAAGTATGCATAAGAAAGAAAATATAATAATATATTTTCTCCTTATTTTCTTATTCCCGTAGAATTTTCTAGGCGATACTTCACAGCGCGATCGTAAAGGGAGGAAATAATACGTATTTTCTCCAATTTGCAAAATGTTATGATTTATATTTTTATACAGCTTCCTATGTGTCGTGGTTTGTGTCCATGTAGAATGCAGTTTGAACCAAAGCAACCTGGTGTGCATCATCTGCTCTGTTTCCAAGAACTCGAGGAATTCCCATTAAAATGGACGACTCAAATATTTCTACCTGTTGGACCTTTGCTGATGCATTCATTCGCCCTAAGGGGCACATTAACGCATCAACAATAAAAGTAAGGGCGATGTCAGAGATTGATTCAGTTCTTGCAGGACGGTACTAAGATTTTTTAGAATTTGATTAAATATAGTTCGAAGGCAAATAGACCTATTTTAGTTATTTTAACTTTATTACAAATTTATGTTCATTTTAAACTTGTTATATTAAAATAAACAATATTTATTTAAACGTCAGTTACAATATTTTATTTCAGGATATAATTTTGATATAAATACCTGAGATACACTAGAATATTCGAAGTTTTGTCTAACATCGGTATATACCTGAAACAAAAAAAAAAGATTAAAAATTTTGTAAATATGTATACCAAAATATTGTTGGATGGTTAGAAAAAAAAAATTAATAATTCCATAATGCAAATCAAGGGGTAACCCGCTGGAGAAAATGTTTTACACTATAGTACAAAAATAGTACACCAGGACACATAGTACCGGGTGTTCCATTAAGAGAAACTAATAATAGTACAGCTTTAGGGAAAAAATATTTTTAACAAAAACGGTCAAGAGAAATTGCTGGAAATTATTTTCAAGTTTGTAGGGTGGCCGCCAGGGGGCGTAATTGTGACGTCAAAACATAAAAATGTAATTTTCTCAAAAAAATACCAAGTAAAGTATATTGATATTTATTACTATTTTAATCTTCAATATTTTCTGAACAAAACAGCTTTAGGTGTAATTTTTGTCAGTTGTGAAATAGAGTGGTGGGGGAAGGTTAAACTTTAATTTGGAAAAATGCTCATAACTGCGGTTTGGCTTTACCGAATTTAGTGAACTTGCTTTCGTTTAGAAGAGCTTTTTCAGCCTCATTTTTAGCTTTATAAACTGTGGCTGCTTACGTTTTATGTTTTTAAGGTATAAATCAAATTTATAAATTTCTGCAAAACCTAATGCCCAACTATGATTTTTACATATTTTAATATAGCTGCAAGGCTGTATGCGTTGAGATATCCTCAAAGACGCCGGTACGGCAGCAGAATGTTTACTTGTTTAGCAAATCGCTTTCGAACCATGTCCTTCGCCCCTTACACCATAGACAGGGTACAAGAAAAACTGAGAAAAATGTCTTCAATGTTTTAGAGTACCTAGAGTTCAATCCTCAGTTCCAGTAATTTCAAGAGATTTAGGTATCTCTCAGACTACAGTATTTCGAATATTGAAAGAACACAGGTAATTATTAGATATTATTATGATATCCTAATAGTGCTAAGTAATCTTTGTCTTAGGTTACATCCATATCTTATTGTGCTGCATCAAGCTTTGACCGTCGCAGACTATGACAGGAGGTTAGACTACTGTCATTGGTTGATAAATATGATAGCGGAAGACAGAAACCTATTAACCCGAATTTTGTGGACGGACGAAGCAACCTTTAATAGTGACGGTGGAATCAATATGCACAATATGCATTATTGGTCAGCCAGTAATCCCCGTTGGATGCAGGGGGTGCAGCACCAAGGAAGGTGGAGCGTGAACGTTTGGTGCGGCATTTTAGGCAGTGAAATCAATGATCCTTTTATTTGGGATGAGCCGCTTAGAGGGCAAATATATTTAAATTTTTTGGACAATCACCACTTCTTTTAGAAAATGTGCCGTTGGAAACCAGAAGAACAATGTTTTTCCAACATGATGGCTTTCCAGCCCATTTCGCAGCAAACGTCCGTAGATTTCTTGATCGCGCATTTCCTGATAGGTGGATTGGAAGAGGTAGCCTATTTCAGTGGCCTCCGAGGTACCTATTGTTTATGTCTATAGTAAAAGACCAGTGGTAAAGTTTTTAATGATCGTATCAAAATTGTCCCCTCGTTTTTGTTGTAGGTCACCGGATTTAACCTGTCTCGATTTCTACCTTTGGGGAAGATTGAAAGACCTTGTTTTTTGTACGAGGCCTTCGACAAGGGAAAATATGATTCGAATCACAGACGCTATTCGTAGCATATCAGAGCGAAAGTGAAAAAGAGCTGTTTTGTCAACCAGGGAAAGGTTGGAACTATGTGTTCAAAATGATGGAAGGCAGTTTGAACATTTGGGACGGCATTGAGTATTAGGTCTTTTGTTTGTGTTTTTCAAAGCTTACTTGATATGCAAATATACACGCTCAATGGATTATTATACTTATAAATAATTATGCATTCTTATCTAATATCGTTCGATTACTTAAAATATGTAAAAATCATGGTTGGACATTAGGTTTTGCAGAAATTTATAAATTTGATTTATACCTTAAAAAATGGACCTAGTAGAAAATGCTGGGTCATTAAATGTGTTACGTTTCTACGTTTTATTTATATTTTTGCTAAAACTGCAGTTTGAAAAGAGATATCCAAATGCGGTTTTCGCCAAAGTATTGGGCCTTTTATTCTCTATCTAAGCTTGTTAAAAGGTATATATCGTTGTATTTAAATTTTTCTAAAAATTTCGTAAAATTTGTCAGTTTTTAACTTAACGCCCTCTAACGGCGTTCATAAAACGTAAGCAGCCACAGTTTATAAAGCTAAAAATGAGGCTGAAAAAGCTCTTCTAAACGAAACCAAGTTCACTAAATTCGGTAAAGCCAAGTCATGAGCATTTTTCCAAATTAAAGTTTAACCTTCCCCCACCACTCTATTTCACAACTGATAAAAATTACACCTGAAGCTTTTTTGTTCAGAAAACATTGAAGATTAAAATAGTAATATTTATCAATATACTTTACTTGGTATTTCAGAAAATTACATTTTTATGTTTTGACGTCACAATTACGCCCCCTAGCGGCCACCCTACAAACTTGAAAACAATTTCTAGCAATTTCTCTTGGCCGATTTTATTAATAATATTTTTTCCCCAAAGCTGTACTATTATTAGTTTCTCTTAATGGAACACCCGGTATATTTTGCTTGTACACAAAAGTTATACTCAGCAGTGTAAATATTATTTTCAAGATGTCGATCTCCCTTAATAAAAGCCATTTCTATTTTTCAAATAGGGAAGCTTGCTTTAGTTTACGCAGGAGAGATCTAAACAGAGCAAAAAACGATGCACATAGATGACCAAGCAGGGCTCTATACTATCCTTCTTGTCTCAGTCCAAAAAATAAATCTAGAAGTGATAAATCTGAAGATCCGAATGGCCGGCCAATCAATAGTGCCGGTTCTACCAATCTAACTCCAAATAATCAATTATTAATTTTTAAGGTGGAAGATAAATCAGCAGTAAACAGTCACCAATATCTCATGAGATATGATTTGACATAATCATGTGTTATTCATTGTCTCTGTAAGAAATATTGCAACTCATATGTTTAAGATCCATATAAGACATATCTGTATCTGTGACGTGTGGAGGGTGGGTTACCCCCACGGCACTTAGGCCTCACTAGACCCATTGTGCATCCTCCTAAAATGATGGGCACCTCCTAGCTCGTGAGCCAGCCTACAGATTTAATGTAGTTGACAACGTCGCCAAGAGGTGCTTCTCTTATATCAGCCGGTGTAAACTGATACTCAGCGAACACAAATCTTCTAATAAATGAGAGCGTCGAGCAATCGTAAAGGATATGCTCGATGGTCTCATCTTCTTGTTCGCATCCTCTGCAGAGTGCGGATTCTGACAGCCCCATGATATGGAGATGCTTCCGTACTTGCTAATGACCAGTCAGAATGCCTGTGACTAGGTGCAGATTCTGTCTAGTCATAGTCAAGAATTGTTTACTGCAGTGTTGTCAGGATAACTCAAGAACTCCCTGGCAACTCTGCAGTTTCTTGTTTCATCCCATGTTTCCTTGAATTTTACACGGGAATGTTCTTTAATTTGGTCTGTCACTACTGACTTTGTCAGGCCAATAGAAGGCCCAGGTCCAAAAAGTATTTTGTTGGCTGCTTTCTTGGCTAGTGAATCAGCAAGACGGTTACCTTTCGATGTGGCGTGACCTTTGATCCATCTTAAGGTGACCACATTGTTGATGTATACTTGGGCCAAAGCTTCGTGACATGCTAGTACTAACCCTGAGTAAATTCGTGGTCTGTTCAGGGTGAATATAAGACATACACTGGAACATTGTTCAATTATTTACAGAACCGAAGAACACTTTCTGGTCCTGGTTGCCATTAAAAAAAAACTACTGGCCTAATTAAATGCACTAACAAACTATCTTTACTTTCCTTACATGATACAAAAAATTTACTTAAACTTAATCATTTTATAGGTATTCATAAAATATATTATGGTAATTAAATGTAAATATTCAACAATAAAAATCTAAATATCATTACATTATTCACAATTTGTCTCATTCCAGTTACTTGGTCTAATATACTCAAAAAAAAACTGTAATAATATTTTAAAGCCAAAAAATGTGATTAAAATGGAGTGACCATTAAATCAGATATATTTCAAAATGTTGTAAAACACCCTCTATAACGAAAAATTTTGAAAGGGGCATCGTCCAAACGGATTACCTTCAAGACCGCAACAAAAGAAAATCATCTAATTTCTGACTTCCGTGACAAAGACCAATAATGACCAAATGTTATTAACGAAATTATAATCCCGTTCTGGGAAGTTAAGGCATCCAAAATACGCTATTGTAATCCGCTTCGACAAAAAAATTTAATAGCGGACAGATATGGAGCTAGGGGTAAGAGATTTATTATGCCAGTTACAATTTGAAGAAATTGAATCCATTCGAAAATATTTTTAATAATTTTAGGATTTGTAATACACCAATGCACAATTCATCCGTAACTTTTAATTCTTCCAGTTTCTTCGACTAAAGTAGATTGGAAAAGTTGGCCCGCCATCTTTTTCAGGTCACCTATACTTTTGTTCTGATGATTTTGAAAATTCGACCATCTGTTATTCACTTTGTTTATTCCATTATATCTGAAGGAAATAGAAGTGTACAGATTTTTCTTCGATTTGTTAGCGAAAGACCAAATATTTTACACATTATTTTTTATTTATTGAAGAAAATTAACTGGATTGATTTTCTACTGAAGGCCTTCGTTAAAACGTTAAATGTTTATACTATATTGTACCATAAAACAAAAATTTACTGATCGAAGTAGACATGGCGAGAGGCATAGTTGTTCTGAGTGTTTTCGGCGGCGAATATGAGAAGGAAACCCTGTCCAAATGCAAAAAATGAAGAGACATGACAAAACAATACACGCTGTGTGCTGTGATGCGTAGTTGAAAAAATATGAAACTAAAAAATATTCCATGCATATAAATAAGACTAGATAGGTACATTTTCAGAAATAAATTAATTAATGAACTATTAAAATGTAATTATAACACTATCTGATTATATGATTACTCCTTATTTTTTTAATTCAAATTAAAAAGCTGACTAGTTAAATTGGTCAAGAAAATTACACAGTAAAGTAAAAATGTAGTTACTATATTCTCATTTAGCAACTGAAATTTCTTTTGTACAAAAAAATAATAATTTTTTACATTTATACGAGGTGTGACAGAAAAGTAATGAGACTTATTTTTTACTTTACAAAGTTTTTATTTCTTTGAAACATCAATGTTATCCCCTTCAAAGTAGTTCCCTTGGACACAGTGGCTGCTTGAGATAATTTAAAATGGGTGTTCACTTTTTCCAATAATTTTATCATTTGTAAGTTCGGATCAAAACTTTGTACAAGAGTCACTATCGCTGTGTTTTTTTTATTATGTGAGTTTGTATTAAGTGTAGTTATTATTATCAACATCATACTGTTTTCAAGCACTACAACTATTAATAAATGAATATTTTAGTTAGTGTAATATTGGTTTTGTTTTTAATACGTTGAAAACCATCTATAAACATTATTAGTTAGTAAACTGACTTTTCTTCATAATTTGAGATTATTTTTAAATATATATCAGGTTATGTAGATAGCTTGACATTGATTTTTGTGTAAAAAAATTTATATGAAACTTTACCTACCATTTTTTAGTTTTTGTTCTAAGTTTAATCATTTTCATAATTTGTCACAGATGTCAAATAAAAAATATATTTTTTAAATACCTTTTATTGGCAAATAAAATAAGAACTAAAATGTTTTAAATGTTTATTTTATAAGATCAGTCTCATCACAATACATAATATTACACAGACACAAACTAGAATAAAAGATATATGATGCCTGGCATTCTAAATGATACTCTTCGCAGTTTAACATAGCCCCTTAACCCCCATTTTCAACCAGATTGTTTTTAAATCAACTCTTTATAGAGCTTGATTTTTACTAAAAATTTCATGTTGATATCGCTTTTCGTTTTTAATTTAGGATTTTTTTTTTAATTTCAACCAATCATAACCCCCTATTTTTAATCAGATTTGTTAAAAATCAATAGGCTTGTCCCCGTATAGAGCTTGATTTTTGCTTAAAATTTTCAAGTTGATATCTTTTTTCGTTTTTGACTTATCGTGCAGACAAAAAACGTGACATCGGACAGACAGACAAAGTAAACTCTTCACAGAATACTGTATGAAGAGTAGAAAAAAAATTTATGAGGTAAAACAAACAATTTAAAAAGGTCAACAATAATATTCAACTTCTTTTATCAAAGGATACTAAAAGTTTGAAATAGCAGCACATAATTGAACACAGAACACAAATCTGTGAACTAAACTAGTGAGATACATATCGTAAAATGTTATCACACTTAATTCTCCATATGACCCTTTCTAAGTGTATTTCACAGCACATTCCAAAGTATTCTTGCTCTCGCTCTGTCCTATCCTCATGGTAGACTCTTGCATGTCCATGTTCACTAAAAAATAATGTGATTTAATAAATAACAGAATAATAGTATTTTGTCCAAATAGGTAAGTCGGCTTCATCTGTATTTTCAAATTATTGTTTAATTGTAGATAGTATATTAATGTTTTGATATGTACTTATAGGATTGATTAGCCAGAGCATGTAGATATGTGGGATGTGACTTGTTAAGTGCCTAATCAAAATCACAATTTATGTTTGATCCTTATTTCGAGACTTTTTTAAACTAATTTACCAATAACCTTATTTTTATTTAATACCTGTAGTGATTCAAATTACCATAACATCTAATATTTTTGAAAATACTAAATTATACAAACAAGGCAATAAAAAAATGTCATTAAAATAAAAGATTTCTGGTTTGTATGCAACAAACGATCTTGGTTAGAGGCTAACACGATTGATAATTACAGACAAACATAACTTTATATAGGTAAACTATTTAAATGTACATACCATTTCTTAGGTTAAATTTCCCGAGTATATTAAATTAACTGGTTGATCCATTTTTCCGATTCAGACTTTCAAAGTGAAAAACTATTTGTGTCTTTATCTTTATCAAATTTTTATTGTACATTTCCATTTCCATAATAATGTCAAGTAGTTAACTTATCAGAATAATAAAATTTTTCCTTTTAGCGGGTTTTGTGAAAAAAATTCACAATTGGGTACAAAATAGACCATTTAGAATTAGTCTTTGGATGGTCTTAGACACTGAAACAAAATATAAAACAAATTACAGTCGTAAAACTTTATTAAAGGTAAAAAACATAACCTTAAAAAGTTTTTATTTACCTTGCCTTAAAGAAGTTTTTCGGGAACAATCGTTAAATTGACATACATCCTTCCAATTTATTAAAGTTGCAGTTCTCAATTAAACACATTTTTTTAAATAATCACAAATAATAAAATAAACTTAATTTTATTAAAATCGTTTCATAATGACGGAAAACGAAATGACAGTTTGTTTTATTTGGTACAGTGTACCAAAATATGTTTTTGTTATGTACCAGATTTATCTAAAAAATGTACCAGATGCCTTAAATGTATCAGATTTTTCGAATTATATTTGCAGAGAAGGGGAAAAAGGGGTCTTTATTGATGACGAACCCAAATAAGTAACACTATATATTTTACACGTGAACACTGATGCACGCAAAATGTACTACATCTAGTACTATTGTGAATTGTACTAGACTGGCAACACTGGTTTGGCAACCCTGTTTGTGAGCGGCGCGCCAATTAATGTGTTCTTTGACAGTTTGAAGAATCTGTTGGCGTGTTTTCTTCTCTTTTTAGCTATATGCATTCACCATATCGTCTCACTCGTGGTAGGCTCACTCATCATAATGCGCCACAGACACATTATACTTAGATATACTGTGCAACAGAGATGCGATCAGCCAGAGGACAATGATGTACCAAAAAATATAGATTAACACGTATGAAAATAAAAATATTAAAATTAAATTTATATTTTTATGTTATTTATGTAATTTTAAAATAATGTGTTTTCATGAAATTTAACTGGGTGTTCACTGCACAAATGAACCAATGGAGAAATCGCCCCTGCTTGGGCAGCTACACACCGATAGAGATGTTGTTCCCACTGTTAGTAGCAGCACTGGAAGTCTTCAACCGTTATGGTTTTCAGCATGTCCGTTACAGTCTTTTGGATGATTTCTAAAGTCCCGAAATGACGGCCTTTGAGGACATTTTTCAGTTTAGGAAAAAGGAAGAAGTCACAGGGACTAAGGTCAGGGGAATAAGGGGGATCAGGAACCACAGGAATGCCTTTTAAGGTCAAACATTCTGTTATGGAGAGGGCAGTGTAACATGGAGCGTTGTCATGATGGGGCAATCATTTCTCTGCAATGTCTGGTCTCACGCGAATTACCCTTTTATATGAGTATAAAGTCGTCCTTGAAAGGCTCAGAAAAAATAAACAATAAAGTTTAAAGTCCTCAGAGTTTTTTTTTTACTTTTTGTGATGGTGATTTTATTGGCTTTTCTGATATTACTCGTGAATATAAGATTGTTTGGTTAAAGTATTTGATTTTTTGTAAATTTCTAGCAATTTTGTAAAATAAGAACAAGGTTGGTAGCGGCATAACGCGAAGTTTTATGAACAGTGATTGATAGGGTTCTTCAAAACATTTATTTGCTTTCTTTTGCAATATGAAGATTTTAGGGAACAGTAGAATTTCTACAAAGAACTATTAACACAACAAATATGGAAATGAAATTAAAAAAATATATGAGCGTGACATTTTTTAGTTAGCAGTGCTAGATATACTTTGGAACTCTAAACCCCACGAAGGTTCTCTGGATCACCCACATCAATAAAAAACTTAAAATTGTTTTTATACTTTTGATTAAGGATGTTTACCTGTTCACATTATTTGATGATAGTACCGTGCATAATAGCCGCAGTTCCTTACAATTTAACGACGAAAGCAAAAGTTTGATGCCTTAAAATAACAAAAACAATTGACCATGTCGACCTTGAATGTCATCCGGTGCGAATCTCCGCCACTCTAAACTAAATTAACGTTTTATATTTTTAAATGTTTAGTTCACATGGTGTCGTAAACTCTTTTCTTACAACACAATAAAATATTTGCAAAATAAAAAAAATCACTAGATTTTTTTTTAAATTCTAGCTGCCGAAAACGACAAATGAATAGAAAACGTTCAGAAAAACACAAAAAAAATTAGGAACTCGTTTATTAAAAAATAAACGAAAACAATCATTATTTGAAGGCAAATTTAAAAATATGAATACTTTAAATACAGATTAAGTGACTAATAAAATTAACTTTCGAATGAAGTGTTACACTTTTAATACGTAACAGTTTTTATCCCGCTAGAGAGCGCTAAAATCAAAAGCGACGCAATGAACAGCCATATTGATGAATTATCTATAAAATTCTATCATCAATGAAGGAATGAAGTGTCATATATATATTATATCGGTTAGATTGACGGAGGGGAGGAGAACGACGTATAACAGAAAGATGTCCTTTAATAAAAAATTGGCGGATCCAAGCGTATGTCTAAACTATTGACGCTGTTTCAGATAATGGCTCTGGGGATTTTTTATAGTGGGGGTCAAGTTTAGATTCGTTAAAATGGAAATTTTCTGATGCCATTGTGTGGGGTATTAAATTTAAGCTATTTGAATCACGATTTCAAAAATGATACTTTATATCAGCAGTTGATCTAAATCTATCAATATTACTATAAATTCTACTTATTTTAAAACAACTACGGTACGGAACACTACTGCGCAAGGAAAGTAACTTATAATTTGTAACTATTTTTCAGTAATTTATCTATAAGCCTAAGAACTATAACCTACCGTACCCAGGTACCTTAATAATTTATTAATTCCATTTATTAAATACAATATTGCATTCTTATTAAATTCAAAATCCTTCATTTAACGAAAAATATCCCAGATAATTAAATCTTATTTACGACACCTAATAAATAATATCTATAACCATGTCCGTAAAATATCCAAATTTCGTGCACGTGTCTGGAGCAAGAAAACACCATATTTTTTTTTACGAAGTAATTATCATTAAAACACTTAACCCGCTTATCTTGCTAGTTTCGATGTTAAGACCGATTTCGACAATATTTCGATACACAAAGCTTTCAAGACAAGTAATAAATAACCCACCCCCTTTGCGCCCACATTCGTATTTTCGATGAGAACTAAAGACATAGAGACGTCACAAAAGCCATTAAACTTTATTATAAAAAGCCAGACCCAAATGAGCTCGGATTCATTCATTTTTAATTATTTGATGTGCAGGCATTCATTTTTATTATTTGATGTGCAAGCATTCATTTATTATTTGTATTCAGTTATATTTCACGTTCAGTAGTCAGTACCTTTCCTAAAACGCTCTTCCTAAACGACGTCTATCCTACAATACCTCGTATCCCCGAAGGTGTCAACGTCTCGACGCCCAACGTCCTATCGTCCTACTCCCTACGTCTCGAACGCTGTCACATTCCGCACCATCTAAGTATTTCCTACCGTACATTCATTTCGACGCTCAACGTCCCATGCCTTATTTCCGACGCTTGCCGTCCCTAAATATTTCCTTCATAATATCACGTCCCGCACCACCTACATAATTCTACCGTATATCTGTCCCAATACAGTACCGTATTAAATACCTTCCTTTCCACCACGACGCTAGGCTCCTCGACGCTAAACGCTGCGACGTACCTAAATCGACGCTGTCACAAAGCTAGATGAAATTAGTACATAATCTAATGTCTGTATTCTCAATGGTGAGTCAAAAGATTTATGTAACTTTCCTTGATATACCACCGGGGTTTCGTTTAAACAAAGGCTTGACATTTGCTGTAAAATATTATCAATAAACCACATGGCCTTCAGGTCATACACCCCGAAGACAGTCAGGATAGACATCTGTTTTCGATGGGTGAAATTTTGAGTATTTTAATAGAAATTATAAAAGTCAATATTAAGAAATATACAGGGTTGTATTAAGTTATTTCAATAGAAATTATACTAATCAATATAAAAA
Organism: Psylliodes chrysocephalus; assembly: GCA_927349885.1. Taxonomy (NCBI): domain Eukaryota; kingdom Metazoa; phylum Arthropoda; class Insecta; order Coleoptera; family Chrysomelidae; genus Psylliodes; species Psylliodes chrysocephalus. The sequence goes on from OV651821.1 coordinate 25,081,866, forward strand.
AATATACATGGTTGTATTAAGTTAATTCAAGAGAAATTATAAAAAAATCAATATTTTAGGAATATACAGGGATATGCTATCTTGGATAAATTGTACAAACCAAAACGGTAAAGTTTAATAGTAAGTTAACCAACTGGCGAATACGCTCTTCGTTAGCTCAAGGGGGGACACCTATACGCTAAGCAACCCGTTCTACTAGGTTTGAAACAAAGTATATGTGAAATCAACATAGTAAGGTAATTAACTGGCGAATTGGCGCTGTTCGTTACTTCCGTTGGTCATCACCTCTTTACTCATCGAAATATTTACCTAAGACGGTGCAACCTGTGTATATCTAAAATAGAATCAAATCAACATCAACCCAGTAGTTAACCAACTGGCGAATTGGCGCTGTTCGTTAAACTTCGTTGGTCATCAACTTAAATAAGAATATAAACAACAACACAGTAGTTAATCAACTGGCGAATTGACGCTGTTCGTTAACTCCGTTGGTCATCAACCTAAATAAAATATATATTGATAGCAAATGAATATGGTCTGCGTTTGAACGGGACTCTCAAGTGAGATCTCATCACATTTAAAGTATAAAAAATAAAAAGAGTTTAAATATGAATTTGTATGTTTTATTTATCAATTTGCACTAAACTTTGCATCGAATTCTGGTTTACCTTAATTAACATTATCACAACGTGGGTATATAAATTATCAATTAATTAACTAAACGATCACTTTTACTACTAGAGGAAAAAGGCCAAATACAGTAAGTATTGAATTTAAAATAAATTAAACTTGTGAGGTAAATAATTACATTTCAAAGAGAGTAAAAAAAAACTATGAACAACAATAAAATAAGAGAGGGTACCGGGGGTGGGCCGTCACAGAACCAGTAAACATTGACGTGTATTTTCAAGATAAAACGATATTATAGAACACAATGGGTGGCACAAAATTGATGGAAAACATTTGATCGAAAAAATAAATTATCGAATAAAATTGATCGAGAAGGAAAATGATCGAAAAGAAAAATTATCAAAAATAAAATTGATCGAAAATTTATTTGATAGGAAAAGTAATTGATCGAGAAACCAAATATACATAAAATGAAAAAAACTAAAAAATTAATCAATTTACCTAACCTGAGCGTGAGCATTTTTTTAAATGAAGTAACCCGTGATAGCTTTAGGCCGGGTTAGATAAATTAGTTAAGTGTTTTTTAATCTCTCTCATTTTATGGATAATTTTTTTGCGAAGCAACCCGATGGCTCCAGACCGCACACATTAGGTAAATTATTTAAGTTTTTTCAATAATTTTATGTAAAAAAATTGCGAAGGGCCCTGTAATGGTTCCAGGCGCTGTTTTGACTGACGCTATTTTAATAAGCGCTGTTTCATTCAGGCGCTCTTTTGATACGCCCTATTTCATTTAGCGCTATTTCGTGACAAAGTCGTTGATTTTCGATATTTTGTCCTTTCAATCTAATGAATTTTAGATCTACTGTCTTTTCGATAAAATATATATCCGATAAAATGTATTTTCGATCAAATTTCTAATTCGATCAAATGTTTTCGATCAAATTTGTGCCACCCGAACACAATATTGTATAATATATTTAAAAAAATAAAAATATTAAATTTCTGGTAAATGTATTCTCTCTTAATCTTTAAATTAAGTACACGTAGGGAACAAGAGTAACACTGTCTACCCCACAAAATTCAAGAATTATTGCTATACTTTCTACGCCGGTAGAAGACACATACGTTGTGTGTATTTAAAACAGTCTGTAAGAAACATATTCTATTCTCACCTTTGTATTTATAAAACGTATAAAACAATGGTAGATGATCGGAAACGATCACGCAAGATTTAAGGTTCGAATAAAATGAACATGCAAGGGTGAATTCAGAATGTGAGTATCCGCTCTCATGCATCAGACCGAAACATATGTTTTTCTATCTAGTTTTTTATCACCTGACAACATGTTTTATAAGTGGCTTCATTTGAAGTGTCTATTTGATTATTCTTAAATGCCTCACATCATAGAGTAATTAGTGTTTTAAAGGTTGTCTGCCAGTAAAGTAAAATTATTATAAAAGATTCCTGCTCAATGGTTTAAACAGTGTAAATGCAAGTCTATCTTAGTTTATGGTTCTGCTACTATCAGTCATGTGATAAAATTAATTTTTGAAAGTAGAAATAAGTCGGAAAAAAATCTGGAGTGACCTACTAAAAAAAGAAATTCAATTTATGTACAGACACAGATAAAAAATAGAAATAATATTAATAGAAAACTGAAGAGGAAGAAAAAGAAATTGTGAGAAAGCTCATAAAAACCTTCAAAATAAATTCGAAATGTAACAGATCGAAAGTAATCCAATAATGAAACAAGTAATCAAGAAAAGAGAATCCAATGCGATGTCATGAATACGAAATCATTAAAACTGAATGAAATGTAGAAAGAAGTAAAGAAAGAAAGGAAATAGTAAAAACATGAAGAAAGAAGGAAAGAGAAATAATTAACATTCAATAGGTCATTCCGAAATGTTCCTATTTCTGGTAATTAATTATCCGAATAAAAAAGGAAGTACCTACTTGAGAATAAAAATAATTCAACTTGGTAAAACCTAATCGGTTTGTCGTCGGATCAATATTCTTTAAAAACAAACATTTTTTATTGATTTTACGGTTTCTTTGACCTCAAATTTTTAACTCTTACTCTTAGGTAATTCTACTTTTTTACTTTCGATATAAATCCATTTTTAAAATGACATTGAATTAATCAGGCCATTCTTTATCAAAGGTTTTAATTTGAATTTCAGATTCAAATTCTTATGAACTGTGAAACTGTGAATGCCAGTCGCTTATTTTTATTGCCAATTTATAGTTTGTAATAACTATAATATTCCCGGTATTAATTAATTTGTTAAATTTATTGGTGTTATTAAATTCGATATTATATCAGTAATAGGTACCTACTAGATAATTTGTTGGTACAACACAGTTCTCAGATTTATTTATTTATTTAAATTATACTTTTAGTCAAATCATTTCGTTCTACTTTTACTTTCCTATTATAAAATACGAGGATGATCCGAAAAGTTTCTAAAGACCTCGTGTCAAGTTAGTAAACTCATTTTCTACAAGGGATTTCATTTAATTTTTGTTTGTGTGAAGGAGCCACAGTCAAAAAGTGTATATATAAGGTGGTTCAAAATAAATTAATTGCTACATCTGATAGTGCATCCAAAAATAATTCATTTACCACATTTGACCACATTAGAGATAATGGATAATTTATTATTCAATTTGTAAATTGTAATATGTTACGGCAATTAGTAATAATTAACGTTTAATTACCTTTGTTAATTAATTATATTTAATTTTGACTAGCTCTTAGATATGTTTATACCAAACTATTTACTTGTCTTAATCGTCTTAATCCAATTAGAAAACCAAATGAGCACATGAGACTGTAGTTTTCTCAGTCGTTAATTCAAGCTTTTCTAATAGACACTCTTGGGAAATATTTTTAAGGGTATATGTTTATTACTTAATACTGGAAATGTTCATAGACTTTTTACAGATACTATCGTACGATAATTTTATTAGATGGCGTCGGCGATTTAGCTGGCGATAATTGGTTAAAATATAACCTCAGTTATGATCCTTAGATGTGGGAATCAGGTTGTTGCTTCACAATTCGACTCAACAACTCGACTTCTTCTGAAGATAAAATTGAAATAGGATCCTTAGTTCCTTAGACTGCCAAATATTCGCTCTCTAAACAAAAATAAATTCTAATTTAAAGTTTCGAATAATTATTAATAAAATTTCCAACAATAAAAAATAATAATTAATACATTTACTTTTTGATAGTACTAAAAATTAATATTAGCAGCATGAAATTCTAGCAACACAAAAGTAATTAATAAACATATCGAATAATTCAAAATTGATTTTCAAAAATTATACTTATAATTAAAAAAGTAGAAACGTAAAGACTAATTAGATTTTGCTAATGACATTAAAAACTTACCGCTATTACAGTCAGGCACTTGTTTTCAATTTAACGAATGAATTATAAAAAAACATACCAATATAAATATATATAAAAAGTCGAGCATGGTCTAAAACCTAAAATACAACCATCAGATATCAAATTTTATCAGTCGTATAAAGAATAAAGGTACTTTACTCTTGAGAAAACTCATATTTTTTGACAAACCTCGTATACAACTGAAAAAAATTTGATATTTGATGACTATATTCTAGGTTTTAGATAATGCAGCACTTTTTATGAAGAATAACTTTTTTTCCTAAAATTAATAATAAAAAAGTTTTCCATATGATTCCAACCTAGAGGGACATACTGTATAAAAGTAACTGAAATTGAGAAATGATTAAGTTACATAAATATTAAATTTACCTAGGAAAGAGGAAAATGTGATTAGACATAGAGATAGTAAGTACTGTTATTCGTCAGTCATTCTATTCGAAAAAAAATTGACTAAAACACACTCCTCCTCTCCTAAGGAAAAAAGGTACAATTTTCCAAAAAATAAAAACAATTTCAAAATGAAACTTTCAAAAAGAAATGCACTATATTAACACCTTATTTCAGTCTCACGAGACTATTGTAACCAAATTACAACCAAAATCAAACATTTAAATTTGTTTATGAAAATTAAACTATTTAAAAAAATGAAAAAAACTTAACGTAAGCTAGGTAGGTAACATAAGCATTTTGGTGAAAATGTTCACATCACTAAATGCTGAACAAAAAAATAAAAATTAAAGATATAACATATAAAGGGACTTTAGACAAATGTTTTTAGATATTTTTGAAGCTCCCAAATTGGAAGAGGTTAATTAATATCTGCCCGCACATGGGTCCTATGGGTCCTATATAAAAAAATAAAAAAATTGAAAAAATTGAAGTTTTGACCGTAACTTATTAGAAGAACAAGTGTTTCATCTATAATAACTACTCAGGTCCTAAAGGTTGCGGAAAAAATAACATTAAAGAAAAAGAAACTAATTAAAAAATGATTTTTAAAATGTTACAAAATTCCAATCTATTTTTCTACGACCCCATAGGAAAGTGACGCATATCGCACTGTTTAGTCTTATGGAAAGTGCCCCTACATCACACGCGTCTGGATAAGAATCTACCTTTTGCATCAGCTGTCAAATATGTCAAATGCATTATTTGTTTATTTCTGTTTTAATTTATGTATTGTCTATATTAAAGGTAAAATCGATTTGATGATTAAATTATTTACCTACTGATTTTTATACCTATATCCTATAGTTTTTTAACAATAATTATTAAAATAATTTAAAAATAACTATATATTAATAATAATTTTATATTTTTATATTTTTTTAAACCCATTTTTGATTCGATAATTCATTTGCCATTAAGCCTTCATGGCTCAGATAGATAAGCGTTCAACTTTGTGATATCGCGTCCGTGGTTCAATTCCCGTTAAAGCAATGCTTTATTTAGAAAAAAAAAAAAAAAAATATGAAAATTAAAAAACTACCTACTATTATTTATTTTAAATACATTTTATCTATCATTATTTGATCTCTATAGTTAGGCAATCAAATAATCTTTATGTTATTTATTTAGTAGATACTATAGGTAAGGTTCAGAAAATATTGGTAATAAAAAAATTGTACACAGTTATTCATCTTATTTGTTGTATTTTTAAAAATAACCTGATAATGAAAAATATTATTGTTTTGTAATATTTTTGTACCTAATATTGATCTATATTATCAACTGAAAGTGTTTGTAAATTTAATCATGTCTTAACTTCGAAAAAAAAAACACCATCCAAAAACACTTAAAATTATTCAAAACCAATAAAGCAAATAAAAAACAAACCTACAGCCAACGACATCTTGATTGAACCTCCACAGCCACCTTTACCTACTGATTTCACATTTTTTGTGGTCGTAGGAAATATATTACACATCACTTGTGTAACGTAATGTAATATACTATGGTCACAAGGAAATGTTACATAATAAAATAAACAATTTGATGCACATAATGGAAAACTTTTAAAAAATAAAAAATTATGAATTACTATTAAAGCCATTTCATTAAAAACTTTAAATAAACAGGGTATGATCAGATATAGGTAGACATAAATTCCGCTACTTAAAAAATATCTTGGCGCCCCTACCCTGCTACCAGGGTAGCTATTCTTGAATTCGAGAGAATAGAAAACCGGTTTTCCTCTTTATCTGCAACGCACAAAATTTGTATTTTTGTTTCTCTTTCCTCAAAATTTCTACTCCCTGAGATTCAAGAGTAGATACCCAGGGCTGATTCCACTATGGTTGGCAACAATGGAATATGCCTCCTACAGAGCTTAAATAGCAAATAGTTACCATCATAAAGTCATTTATGACATTTACTCAGGAGCGGTTTCTCCATTGGTTCATTTGTGCAATGAACACCTAGTTAAATTTCATAAAAACACAATATTTTAAAATTACATAAAAATATATAAAAATATAAATTTAATTTTAATATTTTTATTTTCATACATGTTAATCTATATTTTTTGGTACATCATTGTCCTCTGGTTGATCGTGTCTCTGTGGCACAGTATATCTAAGTATACTGTGTCTGTGGCGCATTATGATGAGTGAGCCTAACACGAGTGAGACGATTTAGCGAATGCATATAGCTAAAAAGAGAAGACAACACGCCAACAAATCCTTCAAACTGCAAAATAACACATTGGCGCGCCGCTCGTTATCAATAAAGACCCCCTTTTTTTTCCCTTCAATGAATTAAATGTCATTGCAAATAGAATTCGAAAAATCTGATACATTTAAGGAATCTGGTAATTTTTTGGACAAATCTGGTACATAACAAAAACATATTCTGGCAACACTGTACCAAGATTATTTATTTGTGCTCATTAAAAAAATGTGTTTAATTAAGAACTGTGACATTAATAAATTGAAAGTATGTGTGTCAATTCAACGATTGTTCCCGAAAAACTTCTTTAAGGCAAGGTAAATAAAGTATTTTTAAAGTTTGTTGTTTTATAAGTTTTACCATTGTATTTAGAGAAGATAGTAGAACAACCTTATGGACGTTTCATTGGAGGCAATTTTGTCGCGACATCTGTTAGAAATTCATCAAAATAGCCCGAACGCTAGCACTTCCTCGATCATTGAGTACAGAATTCTATATACATAAAATTTTCTTAATTTTTAAATTCATATGGGTAGAGTTCTAAATTTAAATTACTATTGTTTATATTCTCTAAAATGATAATAAATCGTAAATAAATGTTCAACAAGCATAATTAAACTCGTATATTCCATTTTTAAAACAAATATTCTGAATCGATTATGGGTCCATCTATTAGTAAATAGAGAAATTACGTTCGTTTCGAAGACGACAAAATTATCAAAGACATGACTTGGACACCACGGAGCTTGCTGCCATCTATTGATACTGTCCATTGTCCTCCAAGATAATTTGCATTGGTATTGTTTTACTAGTTGATCTAAATACAATGGTTTTACGAATCTAATTTGTTTTATATTTTGTTTCAGTGTCTAATTCTAAGACTACTTCAAAATAGTCTATTTTGTAACCAACTGTAAATACTATGAAGTAAGAAGTAAGCAAAAAATTTGTAAATTTTTTTTTCCCACAAAACCCGCTAAAAGGAAAAATCTGATTATTCTGATAAGGTAACTACTGACATCATTATAGAAATGGAAATGTACAATAAACGTTTGATAAAGATAAAGAGACAAATTGTTTTTCACTTTAAAAGTCTGAATCCGAAAAATGGACTAACCAGTTAATTTAATATACTCAATTAGAAATTTTACCTAAGAAATGGTATGTACATTTAAATAATTTATATACAGTTATGTTTGCCTGTAATTATTAATCGTGTTACCCTGAAATCATTTTTTATTGCCTTGTTTGTATAATTTAGTATTTTCAAAAATATTAGATGTATTGGTAATTTGGATCATGCAGGTATTAAATAAAAATAAGGCTGTTGGTAAATTAGTTTACAGTTGGTAATAAAGTATGTCTCAAAAAGAGCAATAAGTATCAAACATAAATTTTGATTTTGATTAGGCACTTAAAAAGTCACATCCCATATATCTACATGCTCTTGGTAATCAATTCTATAAGTACATATCAAAACATTAATATACTATCTACAATTAAACAATAACTTGAAAATACAGATAAGGCCGATTTACCTATTTAGACAAAATTACTATTATTCTATTATTTATTAAAACACATTACTTTTTTAGTAAACATGTACATGCAAAAGTCTGTCATGAGGGTAGGACAGTAGCGAAAGCAAGAATACTTTGGAATGTGCTATGAAATACACTTGGAAAGAGTCATATGGAGAATTAAGTGTGATAACATTTTACGATATGTATCTCACTATTTTAGTTCAGATTTCTGTAAATGTTCAATTTTGTGCTGCTATTTCAAACTTTTAGTATCCTTTGATAAAAGAAGTTGAATATTATTGTTGACCTCTTTAAATTGTTAATTTTATCCTATACATTTTTTTTTCTACTCTTCATTCAGTATTCTGTGAAGAGTATTATAGGTTTACTTTGTCGATCTGTCCGATGTCACGTTTTTTGTCTGCACGATAAGTCAAAAACGAGATATGATATCAACTTGAAAATTTTAAGCAAAAATCAAGCTTTATAAGGGAACAAAGCCTATTGATTTTTAACAAATCTGATTAAAAATTGGGGGTTAAGATGGGTTGAAATTAAAAAAAATCCTAAATTAAAAACGAAAAGCTTTTTAATTTTTCTTTGGTTTGTTTTAAAATTTAAAAAAAATTACATTTAGTTTTCGGATATAAACCGATTTTCCTCACTGCACTTTCTTTAATAAATATTTTTTTAAAAATATTATTTAATTGTGGATTTCCTAACTTCTTATATTAATATCTTCAAATTAGAAAACTCCATATAAATATTTTGTGAATTAATTTGTATTTGAAATATCACAGTGAATACTTACTGAATTATAAATATCAAAATTACTACGACCATTTTAAAAAAACCAAAAAATTCGGAGTCCGGACCTACTTAAGGCGCCACCTTGTTACCATCCTAATGTTAGTCTAGTAGTACCATATTATTTTGAATAGTTGTATGGCATCATGGTATGTCATCTCCTCTCCCTACTAACTCTATGATTAAATATAAGTCAGTAAGAATAGCCTTAACTAAATCTGGTCCTCTCAAAATCTACATAATCTTAGTGCAATACTGACTTTTATCGGTCTTATTTATTGTGATATCTGATATCCACGATTTATCATTATAAGTATTTATTTCCTCTAACAAATATTTTTGAGATAAAGTTTTCAAAAGATGGCGAATACAAAGCTCTAACTGACTTGTTTATATGTATAGTGTAGCAAAAAAATTTTAATGCACAATTTCATTGTGACATTCCAAATTAAGTAGTGTTAACTTTATGTAATATTATTCATATTATATTAAAATAGGTTTATTTTTACTTCCCTTGATAAGACGGAAGTATTGTAATCGTGAAAAAGTCACCTTCTAAGATTATTTTAAATGTTCACTTTTCAGGGTCCCTAGATTACGAAATAATTATTTATGCAACAAGTGTGTAAAGTTACTATTTTTTGACGAATGCGAATGTCAAAAAGGGACTTTACACACAAGTTGCATACAATATTTTTTCTACTACCCTACACATTATCCACTAAAATTAGAAATATAAAAGTTACTTTTTTTTCACTAAAAGATTTTTTTCACCTTACGCACTAGTGAAAAAAAGTACAACTTTACTGCAGTAGAAAAAAAAACATATTTCCCCATTCCGTCGGTCTATCTGTCGTCTGTCGGCGCGATAGCTCAAAAACGGCTCTATAGAAAAACTTAAAATGATGTATGCTGATAAGGTTCCTCTCTGGTTCAAAACCAGTTATACTTCCGATCAGTTATATACAGGGTAAGCAGTTAAAAAATATATATATTTACCAGTCAGTAGATTTCGACTAAAATTGGTATCTGAGAAAATTTTAGAAGTCAAAAATAACAGGTCCTTAAATAAGTTTTTAAAAATTCATAGTGACGTTGAAAGGAATCGTATTTTATCAACAAAGGTCTCCCTCGAATGGAAATAACAAAAATCGTCCTTTTGGTGTGGATAGACCATTTTAAAAGCAGCCAATCATTATTGTACAATAACTGTGAACGTGACGAAGAATACCGAGCGGACGCGAAGTGAGATTTCGGGTGGAACCAAGAGAAAGATCGATGGAGACTAATGGAGAGAAAAATGTGAAAAAGAGGTTTTAATTTGGTGGTTTTAACTTTAAATTATTAAAATTTCTGTACTTACTTATTCCCTGTTTTTACAATTTCTATATCGAGGAAAGTTCTTGGTAAAATACTTTACCGGTTTTTTTAAATAATAAACTTATCCATTAATTAATGGATTAACTTTATTTTTTTTTAAATAACGAAATGGAAAAAGATCAAACTGAAAACAACAATGATTTTTATCGACGTTTTTCATTAGTTTTATGAGTGTAAATAAATAAAATAATAGTTAAAAAGTGGTGCCTATCTTCATGCAATAACTAACAACAATAATTGAAAAACACTAAAAACTTATCTAAAATACCAGAAAGCCTTAATGACTATGTCATGTCATTTGTGTTGTCAAAGTATGTTACTGATAACGCGATTATTACCTATGTAACTATGTCGCTCGAGGAATGCGTTTGGTGTTAATGTATGAAGATTACTATTTTATCAGTCAAGCACCTCGAAGAAGGGTTCTCTGTGATTTACAGTTACCGAATGAACAAAGTTTAAACCCAAGAGGTATTTTAAAAACAATTACATTCAAGTTTTCGCTGATATCTTATTGGATGGATGTAGTTACAAGAAAAATCGACACATTTATCAAAAAAACACGAAATGTATGTTAGATAAACCTTGGTTAACAAACACTCACTGTACAGTCCAAAATAATACAAAGGAAAATTTAAAGATGTGAGAAGGGACGATAATAAAGTGACTATTAGGATGAGAAAGGATTATTAGATGAATTAAAATGAATATGCAGAAATAGTATTAAGACGTTTATAAAAGCCAAGTCATTTAGAAAAGATAAAAAACTAAAGAATAGTGTCAACGATGGTACTGAGAGAATCCAATTGCAAATTGTAAGATAATAAAATAAAAGATACATTAGATAGAACTATTTTTACTTCTTTTCCAGACTAACTTCATATATACATTTTTCTTAAATCAGGCCAAAACTATGCATGAATTCTTTTTTTGTTAGAAAGGGGATACCTCAGGGGTAGTTCCATATACAATTGGTCAGGATGTGATAATCTATGAGAAAATCAAAAATTTTAATTTTTAAGGGAATCTGCACGATTTTGAAGTCGGTTTTTTAAAATGTGTGTTTACTTTACAACCTCATAAATTATAAAATAATGACACAAACTATTTGAAAACAGAAAAAATCGGTAAAGTATTTTACCCAGAAACTTCCCTCGATAAAGAAATTATGAAAACAGGGAACTGTTAAGCACTTTTACGAACGTGACGAAGAACACCGAGCGGACGCCAAGTGAGAGTTCGGATCAAGAGGAAGATCGAGAAAACCCTTTTTGACCGTTATTGAATGATAATGATTGGCTGCTTTTAAAGTGGTCCAGTTACACAAACCAAAAGGACGCTTTTTAATATTTCCATTAAGGGGGACCTTTTTAGATTAAATACGATTCCTTTCAATATAATTTTGAATTTTTAAAAAATTATTTAGGATCTGTAATCTTTGACTTATATAATACTCAGATACATATTGTAGTCGAAATCTGCGATCTTTTAAAAATTATTTTAATTCTTTAAAAGTGTTCACCCTGTATATAACTAACCGGAAGTATAACTGGTTTTGAGCCAGATAGAAATCTTGAAAAATTGAAGTTTTTCTTTAAAGCCATTTTTGAGCTGTCGCGCCAACAGACAGACGACAGACGGCGCCAGACAGACCGACGGAATGGGGAAACTTGTTTTTCGTAACCTAGGGATCCTGAAACGAGAAGATCTGAAATAATCTCGGAGGGTGACTTTTTCACAATTACAATACATCTCTTATCGAGAGAAGTAATAGAAAAACATATTGGAAGATATTTGAGAAAACAGAACCTGCTTAGGCCAAGAAATTTGTGGAAAATTTGGAGGCGTTAGAAAAAGATTGTTGACTTTTTTTGGAAAATTAACACTAGCGATGAAATTTAAGTACACCCGGTATACCACTGGCGATCCTACATTAAAACCAGTCAATGGAGTGGATGTGAGAGTAATCTGTTAGTTAAGTTTATGAAAAAAGGCACTGTAATTGAAGAAGAGTCCTCAAAATGTTGTTGAAAGAAACATATAATAATTGCAGGGTGCAAAAAGTTAAATAAGTTATCGAGGAATTCTGTTTGCAGAAGTTAAGGCATCCACACTATATTCCGGATCTGACATCATGCGACTATTATCTTTTTCCGAAGGTAAAAACAAACTTTGTTTAATGGAATTTTGAAAGATCTCATAAATCAATCAAGTGACTAATATTGCTTATCTTTACGAGAAATGTTTTTTCCCAACACTTTTTTTATTGTTCTCACATTTAGATAAAAATAAAACAAAAAATAATTAAATTACCGACAAAAACGTTTTGGGTTATTAATATTGGCAGTAAAAATAGATGATTATTTGTTTTCCTAAAAACAAGATAATATTTAATTACATAAAAAATAAAACTGTTTCCTAAAGTTTACCTTTCCGGTGTATCAAGTACTGTTTCTAAATAATTCTATTAAATTAAACCATATTTTATAAGCAGTTTAATAAAAGTGATCGTTCTACTTTTTAGGTGATTTGAATATTGTCAGTTAATTAAAAAATATTAATTTATTAGTTAAATTGAGTGTGTTGTAATGAATATTAAATTATCTTTGACAGATACGAATTTTTAACACAGCCTATACGATGCAACATTGATTTTGAAATACAGTGTGTCGCAAAAAGTTTACACCATATAGAGAAGCTTTTTTAGTTGATGAATGACCCACATTTCAATACAAATATTTATACAGTGTTTTAATTATAAAAAATCCCGAAACACAATTTTAAATTATAAAATGACATCATGCAACGTGAACATTTCGCCCCTGCTTTCAACATCCTTGGAGTGACAGTTGTAACCCCATATTTATTGCAAAAATTAACAGTAAACAGAATTAATTCAACTGATCGACGAAATTTACTACACCTTAAACAATTAATAACTAAAAGAGTTTCGTTCTTGATAATGAGAAAACAGGTAAAAACAATTTGGACGAGCTCATGGAAGACGATTTTGATAGAAGAACGCATTTTTGTGAGCAAATGATGGAACGTTTGGACAATAATTATTTTATTCAACTAGAACATGTTGTGTCTTCTAATGAATGCACTTTTACACTTTACGGCCATAATACTAGTCTTCAAAATTGTCACTACTGGTTTTATGAAAATCTCACTGGATAAGACAAAAACATAAACAAAAACCTGAAAAGGTTAATGTTTGGGAAGGGATAGTTAGAAACCCTGTCATTGGTCCCTTTTTCATTGATGGCAATTTGAATATAGATAATTTTTTAATAGGGAGTAGAGTATCGATAAAATGGTCGACACGATCACCTGATTTTACGCCATTAGACTTTAGAAAAATAAAACTAAACTACGCGATTTAGTCGATTTAAAAAGAATAACGTTTGCGATTACGTTGGATACGTCTCAGATGTCGATTAACATTAGAACACAATTTTTTACGTAGAATAGTATTTTTTGATAGAAAATTATTAGATGAATACGAAACTCTAGGCAAAGATTATAATTTGATTCTACGCGACATTCTAAAATAATTGTGATATAGAAAGTATTACTATAACTGCCGAAATTATAATTGAACCGTTATCAAGGTGGTATGAAATATCTGCCGCAGGATCTTAAAATAAAAATGATGCTAGACATGCACATAATAGCTCATGGCGTCTAACGTGTCAATATTTGACTTGCCATTATCTTAAACTGACCTGTACCAAGTTTCCATATACATAATAGTCTAAGATCCGAAGTAAGGTCGACCTTCACCCATATGTTTAATGGATGAAAGTTTCTTTTTATTAAATAAAATGTGTTTATAAATATACCGCAAATGGGTTGCCTAAGAAAATACAGTCCAGACTATTTATTTTTTTAAAGTAAAAAAAAAAACGACACCCTGTAAAGTATTCCCCAGATGTTTTGACTATGCCCAAACTTTAATTAGCTCACCTTAGGATGGCTTAATGCTTAAGTTTAAAATTTGGCGTTTTTCTCTTTATCCGTTTTTGAGTTATCTTCAAAATTCGAAATTTGCACTTTTCCTTAAATGTCTCCAATTAGGTCAATTTTAGAGAAATTATGTATAGGAACAAAATAATAGAGAATGACATCATAAGCAACTTTTATCATGATTCCCATACTTTCCCTATCTGTACACAGAAAGGAAAGTAAAAAATGACCATGACCGTGACCGTATTTTCCTAGGCAACCTATTTGCGGTATATTCAAAAACATATTTTATTTAATAAAAAAAACTTTTATCCATTAAACAGATGAGTGAAGGTCGACATTACTTACGGATCCCGGGCTATAAATACTTTGTTTTGTTTTATTTATGTTTGCTAAATAATTTGTTGCTATATTTTATTCTCTTCAAAGTTTTGCTTCCAGGACGATTATAGTATTTTTTAATTTTTTCTGTTACAGTTTAAGGGATGCAAACAGATACAAGACCCAAAGAAGTATCATACAAAAAGGAAACAAAAATTCAGATAATATCCATGTTTGTATGAAAATTACTAGAAAATAAACCCACATGGATATTAGCTTGTCTACGCACAGACTACAAAACGAAATAGTATGCTATTGCGGTCAACTGAACGAATAGGTAGTGAGAACACTGCAAATAAATGAAATCCACCAATCACAGTTCATATTTTGGATATCCAACTACTATTATTTTTAAAATTTTAAATAAGTGTTAATTCTGTCAAACTAATTGAGTGGTGGTGAATGCGTTGTCAGTATATTTTTAGTTATTGAGAATAAATATACGAGTACAATAAAATAAGTATTTTTTTTGCACAAACGATAAATAATAGTTATTTTTATTTGGTCCATATTTAAAAAAAAAATTAAATTTTATTTAAACCATATGAAACTAATTTAATTACGAGTATTAAAACCAAAATTCTGAAAGTGGCTGTGGAGGCGAGGATAGAGAGCTTTCCTTCCACGCGAAAAGCCCGGGATCGAATCTGGGCTGGGAACTAATCAAATTAAATCAAGTTTATTTTATTTTATAACTTAGTAAAATTCATAAATTGTTTTAAAATTAGTTATTTGGTTTAATGACCTAAAATATATTTTTTAAATTTGTAGATTTTCGTTAGTGGGTCGTAGAAAAAATATACTGTAAAATTCGAGTAGATTGTCCATATCGCACTCAGACTATTGAGCGCTCCGCCTACGGCGTCGTGCTCAATCTTCGTCTTCGTGCGATATGGCCATTATATCCAATTCTTGTTGAACAAACTACTATTGCCCTTTATGAATATTAAAATAAATGAAACTAGGAAGATGAAATAAAAATAATTTCGTACAATTTAGATATAAAATTAATATTATTAAATCAAATCAACTACTATTTTACATTGTTCCACATGCAATATTTTTCTAGAGTTTGTGAACAATTAATGAACAATTATTTGTTAGCATAAATTTAAGAAATCTAAAAAATGATTTTGTGTAATTTTAAATTGGACACCAAATTACGCTTCCAAAGCTCAACTTACTATAAATAAATTCCAGACAGATTCGTGTGAATTCCAGCTTAATTTGAAGTCCAACATTACACCAAGATCATCTATTGACTCCTTATGTTGTTTACTTCATACCTAAATTTAATGGAGATAAAACCTTTGGTAAATACACATTTATTTAATGATGTGTAAAGCAAAACTGTTTTATGTGCAGTAAATGTAGATGTCAAATCTGGAGAATGTTGTGGAAGTTCATCAAAAGTCATGTCTTGATTAAACTGCTTATTTGCGATCCAAGCAATGAACTGGAGTGAGGTGGAAAGCCAATGTGCATATTGTATCAATAGAACAAGATGCGACTCTATGGGCGCAGCCATTTTTATTGCTCACCTCTCTCAGGAGTATTTATAATAACCATTTTCTGTTTCACATTGTTATTGTCCAGTCCACAAGCTGGTGGATCAGACAATAACAATGTGAAATAAAAAATGGTTGTTGTAAATACTCCCGAGTGAGATGAAGGTTTAAAGAAATTTCGCTACGTCAGCGGATTTTTAGCACTCGAAGAAGCGAAAAGATCTTTTTTTAAGTAGGGAAATTTGTGTCTACCAATGTGTAATCAAATCATACTCTTTATTTATTTAAGGATTTTTATAAAACCAATTTAATTATATTGTTTCTTTTTTAATTTCATTTCATATATCAATTTTGTTTTAAAATCAGTTCATCAGTTGGCAACGTTGTTCTTGTTGTGTTGTCTGTTGTCACCGATAGTAATTTTTATGAATTTAAAATTCTTGTTTGAGAGCGTTAAATTTGTTTATTTCTTATAGGTAGTGTGTGATAACTGTGATAGTGTTTATTATTAAAAATAAAATTTGCGAAAAACCCTCCAGCAAATTGTATCTATATTGCTGTAATGAAGCTTGTACTTTTAAATCAAAACGAAGACGTTAATTAAGTATATTTTATCATTTTCCAAAAGGGTTGACATGCGAAAACGATGGATTTCTATTCTAAAAATCAAAAAACAACCTTTTACCCTAATGCGAGTATGTTCTTGCATTTCATTAATGAATATTTTTGTTAATTTAAAGGTAAGTTGTTTATATGAAGTGTTTTAATCTTCTTGAATTCATTATAATGATTTAATACATTTAAAAACAGTTAAAAAATCACATATTCAAAAGACCGCCCAAAACTTACACAATGTAAATAAACACAGGTATATTGGAAATAAATTTTACTTATTATCAAAGTGTAAAGATTGTACTTATATAACTTTTGTTTATATTAATAATTTGTATTTTAATTGCTTCATATTTTTAAATTTTTACTATTGTATTGTTATAAGTTTTATTTATTTTATTTTGTCGTATTTTTTGTCACACACAATCTGTCATTGTACTTTGTACAGTGAGCAGATTCAGTGACACATTTCTTGTTTATTTAATTTTATTTCCTATTGGATTTTATTTTATTGTATCTGAATGTATATATTGCTGGTAAATAAACATTATTATTATATTATTATTACATCTTCTACTTATAGGTGACAAATGACAGGCGCGCGAACATTAATCTGAATCGTGAATAACTTTCCTCGATTTCTTGTCAAATTAATCATAGACATTTATTCTAAAGTTTTTTAAGTATTAATTTATTTTCTTTTTAAGATACTGTTGCATATGATTGTACTTGGAACAAGGCGAATTGTCAAAAGTCAAAAATCTAATCAGTTAGATAACTGTAAGGGTCCGTTATTAACCGAAATATCGGTTAGTCGGTCCAAAAATAAAGTCTCTGCTTGACATTACTGAAAAATCAGTTTAATTAGGGACGCGGTTACCTGAAAATAGTGACGCAAACGTTACTATTAAGTCGAATGTCGATCTGTCACAAAAGTGACGTAAATTTCGGCCGTGGTCCAAAAGAACCAAGAAATTATTTTTTTTTTTTAGTAACCGCTGTCAAAAAATTCTGGTTACTAGCGGTTAGTAGTCGGTTAATAACGGACCATACCCTTAATATCTTAGAAATAGAGCATTGACAATACTTCATCTCTCATACCATTAATATGTGATATAACATTCATTTGAGGCAAACAACCAGCGTTTTAGATGTCTGACCTGTTAAACATATTCCTGTTTAGAATCTATAAAACGTAATCAAAATAGAACTATGTAACGCAATGAGGTATGCAATAAACAAAAAGCGCTTTGCTGTACCTACTACGATAAAATCAAGTTTACGGCGACTTTGAAAAAGTCATTATTAACTGGTTTACCTTTGATGGTAGAAAATATGCTATACATTTTACTTTTGCTTCGTACTGAATTTGTTTATTTATTTTTGTTGCCGGTGGTTATTTATCGCATTGCTAATTACTTCTTGGGAGGGAAATGTGGGAAAAATGTTAAGATTTATTACTACCATATTAGTTATAGGAATTCTCTGCTACCATTTATCTGGAATATTTAACTAATTATTTAATGTTTTTATATACCTAGCTGCATTTTCCTGATTTTTGGATGGTTAAATTGTATATATTATTTCCCCATAGCTGAAGTGACATTATAGATTTTGAATTGAAGTACTTTGAATTGAAAAGGAAATATTTGTAAAGTATAGTAGGTATTTATCTACCTTTATTACGGTTTTTTGATAAAATTTCTGTGTGTTGTGTAGACATATTAATAAATCACTATACGGTGTGTCCCAAACAATTGTTTGCAAAAATGGAAAATATTAAACTTACATTTCACTTATAAATTGTGGGATATTTGTCATTAAAAGTTTTTGGTAAGGACTGAGTATTATTCATAAACAAAATATGTTCATACATTTCAAAAATTATGAAAAATAATAGATGATTCCATATAAGTTGGGTTGTGTGTATGTTTGAGGTACATTTTAGTTTAATAAAAGTTTTTAAATTATGTATAATGTAAATGTAAACACAGTTTTATCAAAAAACAAAAAGGAACAAACGGTTTAATCAGGGTAAAACTCAACGATTGGTTAGGACCGCGAGTTGTTATTGCCTGAAATCACAAGAATTGACTAATTTGACAGATGACAAAATAATCGATTTAAAATAAATATTTTTATTTTTATATTGTCAAAATATCACTTACAAACTTCTTAATTTTATTTAACTGATTTAAAAAACTAATTTATTTAACAACTGTCACTTGAAAAGATAGGATGAGGTTAAATAATAGGATATACCAGATTATTGTGACGCGGAGTCAACCCTGTCTAGTAAGCGACCTTTAAGCCTGCCTCCCAACTCATGATCGAAACACCGCTGACGTATAGAGACAATCGGATCGTTTCGAGAATCTACCAGAGAAAGCAATACGTGACCGTTGAGTCATAGAGATGGAATTTTCGGGTGACATTCGAGAGCGTCTGGAAAGCCCAAAGTATTCTGGTTACAGAGATGGCTTGATATAAATAGCGCGACTTATCGGCGGACGAGTTAGTTTAGAATAAAGTATTGGACTGAAAAGATAAATTGTAATAAATAAATTAGAATTGTGAGTTAGTGCCTAAGTATTATATAAATTAATTAATACGTCATAAATAAATTGTAAATAGTGTGTTTTAAATAAATAAACTATAAATAAATTAAACTATCGTTACATTATATTTCGTGGGCGTACGGCAAATCCACTAAGTCCAAATATGCAGTTTTTAGAAAAAATAATTTTAATAGTTTTTCAATATTTAAGTATTTGGAAATTTAAAATAAAATAAAAATTAACACGTTTATTATAAGTTAAAATAAGAAGGTACTCTTTGTACTCAATATAAATTTAAAAACCTATTCAATAATATTAAAAAATAACCAGAAAACATTATATTTTCTTATACAAGAAGGAGGCAGGTCTGAACTTGTATTCTTCTTGCACCAAACAGTTTCAGAGTCGAAAAATTCCAATATTTTGACCATTTATTATCGCCTGTTTACCACATCACATAGAGTACATAAAATAACTAAAATTTTACCAAAAATGGAGCAGCCCCCTTCTTGCAGCAAGGTCCTTAATTAGAACAATGAATGATCTTCTCTGCACATTTTTTTTCTGTCAGTTTTTAAATCGCATTTGCTCCTATGTGTATCTAACTGAACTTGACTTTTTAGGATAGCAAGAGAAGCTTGGGAGTAGATCTTACCTATTACATATCATTTACTAGTGATGTATTCTGTATGTATTGTTTAAATTAAATCTAAAAACCTTTAAAAACCTCATAATAAACAAACTTCGACTTGTTGTATTATTTGCGTTACATCTTTTGTTCTATTAAAATTTAAAACACTATACTATTCACATTTTTTAACAAAAAATGCGCCTACCGATTCACACATAATTAATTCAATTGAATAGAATTTTTTCATTTGAAACAATGGAATCGTTTTTTAAAATTAATTTAACTGAATCTCTAGTTCTCAAGTAATTAGCCAATTTCTGGCATTTTGTAAATGTAGCGAGTTCTTTTAATTGTGAGAAAATCGAAAAACAGGGGCGGCGTAAACGGTTATTTAACTTTCTAAAAATCAACATAATTGTTTGATGGGAGATAAGTTGGAATTTATCAAACATGCACAATGCACAATATATGCGACTGACTAAATAAATATCATCTAGGAGTTGTGTCGCACACTTATCGAAAATTTAAAGTTCTACGTCTATACATTTTTGGTATTATCAGTAGCATGGTCACAGCTCACAGCCCTGGATGGAGTAAATCATATTCTCAAAATATTTTCTCACAAATTGACATTTATGGTGCCTAATTCTTTTGATCTAGAAACCATAAACGCCGATTGTGTGGGGCGAGGGGCAGGCACCTGACAGAAACATTCGTAGGTAGTTTAAAGTGTAACAAGGCCTTCTATGCATGTATTAATATTAATACATCACATAATTTTTTCTCAGGATTTCTAGCATTACCATCTTTTTTCTTAAATGATTTTATTTGTGATGCACACATTTTAACCACATTTAATGTATTATCTCTTACATTTTCCTTATCGTTGCGACATCTTGACCACATTAAATAGTGCTCAATTTTATTTTGAATAGTGCCGCACTGCATATTTTGAGAAATTACTGCAGTAGCACAATACGTATACTGCAGTTTCTTCCTCTTCGATATTATACATATGCTTGTTAGGTCTACAACGCCCTTTTAATAGGCCTATTGATACTTTGGTATCTTTCCTATTATGGCTTAGTAGATGCTCGATGAGTTTTGACGATGGTCTTTTTACCTACTATCGAGACAGGGGACATACAGGCAGTGAAGAAGACCTAGCATAAGAACAGCTGAGTCTCACCTTTAGGAAGCATCTACTAAGCCAGATTGGGACTAATACCTAGTAAAGTAGCAGTTGGTCACAGTACAATGCAGTCTTAACAAAAATTAAAAGTACAAGCCTGACAGGATGGACTTTGTTGCAGATTTTGATGCGGAGATGAGGAAACTTAATTTTTTTTTAACACTTGCAAGAGTAGATTGGGTCTTACAGAAAATATCAAACTGACGAGTGCTCTAAGAATGGAAGGATAGTTTCAATAGATTTGCAAAATTCAAGATGGAGGAAGCTCTTGGCCACGTATAATAATTGTAATATAATATAAAATGTTTTTTTTTTAATTAAGAAGTCCAGTTGCCTTGAGTTGGATTCGAACCACTCCACCTTATATTAGTACTCTAATGTCCAATAGTACCTCAGTATAAGGTATTAAAAATTAAATATGGACAAATTTATCTGATAATTTCAATTTAGTAGTACAATTTTCAGACAGGTATTTATGCACAATTAAACAATTTTTAAAAGAACAACCATGCGGAACAACTATTAAATTCACTTCAATTAAAAAAACGAAACCATATTTCTGCCTCAAAACTATAAAATAAAGTCGTAAATTACAGAACTAGGTTTATGGAACGCATCGATTATTGGTACGTATCTGATGTCAACAGAAATAAAAACAAATGTTCATCTAACCACTAAATGGCATTAAATGATTTCACGCCGATAAGGTAAAAATGACTTGAGGGAATGATTTTCTCTAAAGAGAATCTTGAAATGCTCATAGGAAGCTGGTAATGTTGATATACAAGGAAAATGTGTTGGTTTATTAATGACATCCGTCAGGAAGTGGTATAACTGTACCTACAGGCATACATTAAAAAAAAGAATAAATCTTTGAAGGAACTAGTATAATAGGAACCATATTACGAGGGGATATTAATAATTTGTTAATCTGGAAAGGTCCTAGTGAACAAAATTGATAATAAAACGTGGAGTGTACTCAAATCTGTATCGCATAAATTTAATACTCAAAAAATTAGAAATTGCAACCGGTTTCGACCCGAGGGTTTTCATCAGGTATATAATACAAGAATAATAGTGAATTAAAACTTTAATTGATAAGTTATAAAGATTAGTAAAGGAACAATCAAAATATGGGGTACAGAGTTATATACACACAAAGTAATCAATTAATACGGAGGTGTTAGTACCAATAAAGGTAAAGTCGACACTTTTAAAATTACGAATTACACATTAACAACAGAACTGTTAATTATTAATGAATTCCATATGTTATTAGAAAAGGAAAGGTTGTACTTATCCTGGTTAAGTTGTGAAATGAACCGGTTTTTTTTTTTTCGACATCAGCCTTAGGGGTACCCCTTAAGTGCGGCTGAGAAAAGTTAAAATGCAACGAAGGGTCAAAATATAGCACTAATTAAAAACATCAACCATACGATTAGACAGAATATAGTAGTACCATCTTTTATCTCCTTAATAACACAACGTATTTTACTCACACGAAATAGTTTAAACAAGTTCATAAATAGAACCGTTTATCTGGAAACGTATGCATTTCAGCGTCTTGCCTCATAAAATACATGTAACTTCGTCAGCACTTGAAGCTGACTTCAAGCATCAGCCAAACAGGAACAACTAGCACTAACATTTACGAGTATACCAAGTCTTCTCAAATTATAAAGAAAATTGCAGCTGAATATTAAAAAGTACTATGTCGCAAGAGTAAAATTTTCCAAATTACAGTATATAAAATTATTTATTATTGTGTATTTACATCAGCGTGTTTCAATTTCCACTGCAAATATAAATATGATTCAATCTTGATCTACAATATACAGGGTGACATATATTACTGGAAGGAACATGCTTATCTACACAGATAGCAGACAAGCACTACTCACCCTGGACAGACCACGAACTTACTCAGGGTTAGTACTAGAATATTACGAAGCTTTGGACGAAGTATCCATCAACAATGTGGTCATTTTAAGATGGATCAAAGGTCATGCCACATCGAAAGGTAACCGTCTTGCTGATTCACTAGCAAAGAAGGCATCCAACCAAATACTTTTTGGACCTGGCCATTCTCTTGGACTGAAAACATCGGTAGTGACAAACCTAATTAAAGAATACCCTTGTCAAATTCAAGGAAAGATGGAATAAAATATAAAGCTGCAGACTTGCCCTGGAGCTTTAATTTATCCTGACAACACTACAGCAAACAAATACTTGACTATGACTAGACAAAAATCTACGTTTGATCCCAGGAAGTCTGACTGGACATTGCCAAGTATGGAAGCATCTCCATAATATCATGGCGCTATCAGAATCTCCACTCTTCAGGGGGTGCGAACAAGAAGCTGAGAGCATATCCTCTACGATTGCGCGACGCTCTCATTTATTAGAAGATTTAAGTTCAGCGAGAATTTGCTAACACCGGCAAAATAAGAGGTGATGTTGTCAACTACATTAAATCTCCCGCTGAAAGCCACAGTCTACTTCACAACCATCATTAACAGGATTTTAAGAACTCAGTACTTCCCTAGACTGTGGAAACAAGCAGAGGTGATTATGATACGGAAACCAAACAACTACCCCAAATTACTGCAAAATTACAGGCCCATTAACTTGCTCCCGGCTATGAGTAAGATTGCGGAAAGAATTATTCTAAGAAGGTTAAGAGAAGAAACCAGAAACCTGAACATACTACCAGACGAACAATTCGGATTCAGAGAGGAACACTCGACTGAATTGCAAGTCCTGAGACTCGTCGAAGAGATCACCAGAGGATTCAACTCAAATCAGTCCACAGGAACCATATTCTTGCATGTCGCCAAGGTATTCGACAGAGTATGACACGCTGGGCTGATTTTCAAGATGAAAGACCAAGGGTACACAACAGGTATGACAAGGTTGCTCAGGTCGTACCTCGGCGGAAGGCAATTTCGGATCAAGATGGGACATGTTCTATCTAGACCAGGAATTCCGGAAGCGGGAGTACCTCAAGGAGCGGTATTGTCACCACTACCATGTCCCTCTACGCGGACGACACAGCGATAACGGCAACAAGCACACAGCCAGGACTTATATCTACAAGACGCAGCGGAAGACAAAGAATAATGGTACATAAGATGGAAGATCAAGATCAACGCGGAGAAGACACAGGCTGTGCTGTTTAAGAAAAGACGTCACCTCCAGGAGAAGAAGTAATGATGAATGGACAGGACATCCCATGGACCGACTCAGCCAGGTACCTAGGAGTTATTATGGACCAAAAACTCACCTTCACCAAGCACGTGGACATGGTAGTAAAGATGAAACAGGCAAGATCAAGACTAAACTGTCTAATAGGACGTAAGAGCAAACTCCTACTAAAGACAAAAATGAGGATCCTTTACACCAGTAAGACAAACAGGAAGAGGATTCAAGCTCAACAGAACATCAGCCTGAGATGGGCCTCAAATGCATATAGATACACTAGGAACGACTTGATTATGAGAGATCTAGAATCCAAAAGGGTCCTAGACCTTATTCACAAGAAGGCCACTGACACCTTCGAAAAACTAAGGACACACCCAAATATGGAACTGCGAGAACTAACAGAGTACGAGAGAGCGGATTATAGGAGATTTCTCTTTCAGCATTCTTTTTCAGCATTTTCTTTCAGAATACGCTTACAGAATACGACACGTGATTCAGACAAGGACTGAGCAACAGACGACAAACCACCTGGGGGAGAAGGTCCTCCCTCAGGAGGGTTTCGATCCAGTAAAACAGGATGGGAACCTACCCGACTTGGGCTCAAGTAAGGTATGTGTGTGTGTTCATTAAATCTGTAGGTCGGCTCACGAGCTGCTTGTCTACTTAGGAGGATACACAATGAGCCTAGTGAGGCCGAGGTGTAGTCGGTTAACCCCCTCCGTTACGGATACAGGGCGAGAATGAGTTTTTTAGTCACTGAATTTGTTTCTGTTCCTCCCTGAGGTGATATTTACTACGATATTCTCGAGAACTGAATTGAGCTCTTCGGAATGACGATTATGGCAAACGCGCACTTTATAAGATAAAATATATAAAACACTACTGCTTTAGATAATTTAAACAAATAATTACAAACAACCAGCTCGTCGAAAGTCGCTTCAGAAGAGGAAAAAAATGTAAAACCCGGGGGGGCTGGGTTTTACATTTTACATCTACGAGCACCAATGTCTCCATGAAAGAGAATTATGCGCGAATTGCCAAGACAGCTACATGAGCAATGGTTATCCCTACAACAGATGAATGTAAATGTGAAATACGAAGGGAATCGAATAATTAGTCAGTAAAAATTAAGAAAAATTTATAGAAGTTAATTATTAACACTTTAAAAATTAATTTCACGTTAACAGTAGTTCTTATTAAAAGATTCTTACAGAAGAAATACCCCTAGGATGTTTAATTATTTTGTATAGATAATGCATCGTTTGTCCAATATTATACTTGCAGTTTGACAGGAAAATATTGGTGGAATGGAGATTATAAGTTTAAATGAGAATGTAGTTTTTTAAGTACACTTAAAAGAAAAACCTGATATTATTTAACTGCTTAACGATTCATATTTTGATTAGCAAACTTAAATTTCTTACCTTGTTAACAGAATTCTCCCTAGACGGGGAAGGTCTTGTGATAGATATCCTTGCTGTAGTCCTGCCGGGTACGTTTCGTTGTAATTTTTCCACATTATAAGTCTGTCTCCAACCGAACAAGGACACTAGTTTTTCGGCCACTTCGTTACACTTAGGTCCACCGTTTATTGTCTGGCAGGTGTCGAACATTTCACATTACTTTATTGTTTGGGAATCACTGAGATTATTTTATTCTATAAGAGATTGTGCATATTTTTAGTTAATTGATAAGGACTATTAAAAATTGCACAATCTTGATTACCTTAAAGTCGTTATCACCATTTCTATAATTAACCTCAGCTATATATAGTGATAGATCAATTAAAAAGCGTAAGATTACTTTTCAAAATAAATACGGGAAATTTAAAGATAGATTGGACAACACCTGACGTAATTTTTCAGGGGAAAAAAAAACTCGCTCTAATTTAGTTTTAATTAATAAAATTAACTGATTACAGATTTGAAAAATCGTGTACAAAAATCTACTACGTGATTATAACTTCTTAATTCTAGATAGGGCATTATTAGTAACGTAACAATCATTAACTCTTTAATTACTTTTTAATACTAGGTTATTGCACCTTCCTACTTATTGTTATTATTGTAATACAGTTCAAAATAAATGGACTATGGATAACTCTAGACATGCAATTTTTACATGAAAAAGCAGAATAATAATGTATAATTATGACGTAGTAGTTAATAATAGAAAATGTCAATAAACAAAGTAAAATAATAATCATTTTAAAAGGTTGATTGGTAAATATTTGAGTTTCATTATTAGTATTAAATTAAACAGTTAAGATGACGTAAGTTAAAAATGCTAATCAAAATTGTTATTATACAGTCTCGAATTGTGCCGTCAGTCTGCCAGTCCAAGGACCGGTAGGCCCTCGTTCAATCACTGGGTCCTTGAAAAGAACACAGAATCAAATGCGAAGAAAGCGTGCAACTTCGGAAAGAGCATCAGTGTACAACAAAGGGGACCTTTTTGTTTTCATGTTTTTTTTTTGTTTGTTTTCCTTTTTCTGTTTTTTTTTGTCTTTTTGCGTTTTTGTTTTTTTTTGTTTTTTTGTTTTTTTGTTTTTTTTTTGTTTTTTTTTGTATTTTTTGAATATTTTTGTATTTTTTTGTATTAAAAAAAATTGATAGGTGAGCCCTTCTCTCTCCTGAACCGGTAGGCCCTGGGGTCCCAATTCGACACTATTATTATAGTTTATAGAACAGATCAAAACAACCAGTTAATATTTTTCTCATTTAATCTATAACTGTTATATTATTAAGGAATATGGATATATGTATGAAACTGAAGATTTGGTAATTCCCTATACCTCTGTTGGAAGATGAAACCATAGGGATGATGTATGAAATATTTTTAATTAAACATATTCTTGGACAATAAGCAATTTTATAAAAAACTAAATTAAAAAATTGTTGGATCGCAAATGACTAAGTTTGCGAAATCACCCACATACCAAATTATAGAATATACCTTAGAATACATATAGTCAGGAAGGAGGAATCCTAAACGACCTTGGAATCGCGATGGTATCTAATTTTGACAGTGAACTAGACGAATATGGCGACAAGTGTTTCCGGTCTACCAGTGACGTACTGTCTGTCATAAAGGGGCGTAGAAAAGAAAATAATAAATTCTTATTTGCATATTATCTAAATTTACCGATTTCTCTCATTTTAACGAATTGCTATTTTCTTGCAAGAAGTTTGCATTTTTTTTTATTAACCTTCATTATGTGAATAAATTTTACTTTAAAATTGCATGTTGGGTGGGATATATATAGGAAAATATTTTTGGGATAATTTATAGAGGGATTTCATTTGAAAAATCAAAGCAATAATGTATTAAAAAAATATATTGACTTTTTTACGTCTTTATTATGACAATGTCTTTATTAATCTAAAAATAAATATGTTTTGTAGATATGCGTTAAAAAAAATTAAATATCCTATACTTATATTTAGGTCAAACATCGCTGTGATATTTCTTTCTTAGATGTTTTTGTTGGAGTACATATAAAATTTCCTAATATCAAAGAGAATTTCTGATCATTTTATTACATAATATTATTAGTAATATTTTTTGCAGGACAATTTTGCATAAGCAGGTAAAACACCTTCTCAAGAAAGGATCCTATAACGTAATAATGATTCTATGAGTGCAAAATAGACTATTTTTAAATGTACATTCAACGCATTATTTGTATGCTTAGTCCAGTTATGATAAGAGTCAATTTGTACTCTAAGGTATTTGATATCATTTCTAATACTTATATAAAACTACTGAACGATACCTTTTATTGTTTCTATAGGAAGAGGCCATATTTTTGTAAATGTATAATGGAACAACATAAGTTTTATCAAAGATTTGTAAGTTTTTATAATTAAACCATTCAAAGATTTTTTCTATTAATAATTTTAATCAATTTAAGTTCTCTGCATTTTACAGAATAACTGTGTCGCCTTAAAAAACAATATTTCCATCTGTATTTAAACGACAAATTATTTAAAATACAATTAAACAAGATAGGACCTAAGACAGTATCTTGAGGCATGCGATATGCTACTTATTTCCTTACTTGAGATGTTATTAATTCTATTTGTGTTCGTTTTTGTAAATAACTTTGTAATAAATTATATAAGGTGCATCACATTCATACAATAAACTTCTATTATACGTAAAAAACGACACATGATATAGTTAGTAATTAATTTATTTACTTATATACTTCAACCGGACCACTTTTATTGTTGGAACAGCTGTTGGTAGAAGTATTATTCTTAGTTTTGAGGTTCGATCAAAACAATCTGCTTTAAAATGGCGTGAACACAAAAAATTAAGATATTTTGGCTCACAATTTGTTTGTTGCATGAACTCAAGCCATAACTTTGTTTTTTGAGAATCTTTAGGCAATCTGAAAATTGTCTACCTGGAATTAATTTATATAATTTGTAAATCTAGAATCTTTAAGAAATCTGAAAATTGTTTACTTGCAATCAATTTATAAATCTAAATTGAACAATGATTTATTCATTTTAACAACCACATAAATATTTTAAAATTGTATAAAAGAATTGTTTAAATAAAAGTATGTATACCCTATAAACCATGAGACTACGCATATGAGCACAGTTGATCGCAGACGCACTTACCATGTTTGTTTACACATTAAAAATTTAAAAAATCTTTAATGTGGTTGAAAATTGAGGGAACAAAATACTTGCTTATAAAATGTAGATTATTCCTTTCTACTTTTAGCTGTGCTGCCATATCCATAAGACGAACAACTGACCATATTGTCTTGTCTGTTTTTTAACGCGGAAAATTTAAAATTAACAGTAATACTAAATAAATACTAAAACACTAAACACTTTTTAAAAATGTCTACAAAACATACGCTTGATAAAAGTTTAAATTAACA
This sequence comes from Psylliodes chrysocephalus, assembly GCA_927349885.1. NCBI lineage: Eukaryota > Metazoa > Arthropoda > Insecta > Coleoptera > Chrysomelidae > Psylliodes > Psylliodes chrysocephalus. The sequence goes on from OV651821.1 coordinate 25,111,253, forward strand.
CATAAAACATCCAAATTATTAACAAATTGTAATCAGTAAAATTATAAACCAATTTTAGAAACCATTTATCATATGATGATGAGTCATCCATAGTACAACATGGCTGCCACTTCCGTCAGATCGATTAGATTAACGCAGACATGGCATGCTCCTTCCTGACTATATATGTTCTAAGGAATATACAATGTAATTTTTTTGGATCTAATTAATTATAATTAAAAAAAACAAAACAAATATGATCAAATCAGTTTCTAAGTATTCCTGCTGTGCATAATAAACAATCTCCAAATTACATGCGTATTTTATGCAAGTTTTTTTTTTTAACTTTTGCACTACCTATTGTGTCTATTGGCAGTCACGGTACCACCTTCGGTACTTCACGGTAACAGTATCGAAGTCAATACACTATTGCGAAACGAAATTAAAATTACGCAAAATGTGTAGAATTCTGTGAAGTATTTATGTCAAGTTTATAGAAAACAACTGTTAATACTTATTATGCCTATAAATCGTTTTGATATAATCAAATTTGTAATGATCTGTTTAAGTCTTTTTAACACAGCAATTTTTTATAAAATTTAAAAAATGTTATTTATTTAAACAGACTTTGCTATATTCTGTTGATACTTTACTATATTTTTTTTTTAAGAACCACCGAATATTTTATAGCGCCAATAGGTTTACTTTTTTTAAAGAAGTATCAATTATTTTAATATTTTTGAACTCATAACTAGTTCTTTTTAGCATGTATTACTTATACCCAGCTATGTACGTTACATTGAAAAATGTATGTTTATCCCTTTGCAATTCAATGTAAATCGACAAGATGTCGCATTTTGGTGATATTGCATTTAATAATGTATGATATAGAGTACTGATATAATTTTACTTCTGCTATACAAATTAATTCAAAATTATTTAACATCGATAACTAATTATACACTAAATAATTTTATATAAAATTAATTGATGCATAATCAAAATGATTTAAGAATATTATAAAAAAAAACGTGCCACAGGGACTTCTTGTCAAACTTAATATCTTCAAACTTCGCTGTTATGTAATTAAAATTTGCGATACAAAATTTGGTTTACATTCTGAAGTTGAAAAAAATGCATTTAATTAAGATAACGCAAATTATCATAAAATTATTATAATATTAAACGTAAATAAATAAATAAATAAGGAAATCTAAGTATCACACGGGACAAAACATATGAGGTCGATGAAACCGATACTACGAGCTAACGTAATATCAACTTTTTTTAATACAACAAAAGGGACCACGACAGCGTATATCCGGTGCCATTCAATACTACCTGCATTTTTTTGTAATGCGAAAAACTTGGATCCAATGAGTGATGTAGGCGAATTTCAAAATAGACCTGATTTATCATTAAACAGTTTGCAACATATACAAAAAGTAATTTATGTTTATTATGAAACCATGATTATCAATAAAAAAAATTCAGCACCTCAGAGATAAGGTGTGTTAAGTCACATTTTTCAGAAAAAAGAGTTTTCTCCACTTGTGGAATTACCATACCAAATTTTATCTAGTGGAAAACAGATTTAACTCCCTAGTTGCCAAAAGATGACGGAACACTCGGCAAGTTGCAAACCAAGTAATGCAAATTTGGTGTTAATAAGACAAATCAAAGTCAAAACTAAAAAAAATCTAACAAAAAATCAAAATAAATTGACCAATCAATTGACTTTTGCAAGGACCCCAATATTTAGTAAATTCTTTACATTTTTTGTTAAAACAATAAGTGAACTTTAAAATGCCTCTTCTGACAAATGTAGTTTTGGTGACTTAACACACCTTACCTCGGAGGTGCAAATTTGACTTTACCATTTTGGACCCTTTTTGAAAAACAAATGGATTTTAAGCGCAAATTTGTAACCATAAATAAAAGTTTGGTTCACGACCGTAAGTCTGCCAAAATATTTAACCGTTAGCAAGACACTACACATTCTTAAACAAGCTTAATCAAATCAAAGAATTCGACAATATATTTGCTAAATAAAGAAACCCAAAATCGTAGATTATGTCACAGAAACGTCGAGCAAGAGCTTCCATCCGGACAACAACTACTCCCTTGGCTACATATCTAGAAAAACGTTTAACATTTAATGGAGGCTGTAGCCGAGTCAAATTCACTTGTAGGTATAAACCTTGATGTGGGTTGAGTGAAAATAAGAAATCCGAAAGAAGTGCCATCTACTCTTAGTGAGCAAAATTAAAGGTCACTGTAATTTTCCTTTGAATAGATTTGCTTTTCGAATATTAGTTTGTTAGTAACCGGGGCTGTCCACAAGGAGGAATATTATCTCCAATGTTGTGATCAGTTCTTGTGGACGACTTACTCAAAACATTGTCCAAAGAAGGCTACCAGTGCCTAGGATACGCAGACGACCTAGCAATTATAGTAAGGGGGCGATTTGCAGGCACAGTCTCGGAGCGATCTCAAACAGCTCTAAACATAGTGAACAATCGCACAAAAAACTACAGTTGTACCATTCACAAAAAAACGGGTACTTACAGGACTAAAACCACTAGTACTAAACAACATAGTTATCCCATTCGTCACGGAAGCCAAATACCTCGGAGTCATATTTGACCAAAGGCTGACGTGGAATCAACATCTCAAAAAACTCACACACAAAGCTACAATAACTCTCTTAAGCTGTAGAAGAATATGTAGGAAAAACTGGGGTCTAAACCGCAAAATGACCATATGGTTATACACAAGGGTGATAAGACCCATGATAACCTATGGCGCAGTGGCGAGGGTAACCAAAACTGCGCAGGCAAGTGCAATATGTCAACTCACTGGCATTCAGCGGCTCGCCTGTCTAAGTGCAACTGGGGCCAAGCGCACTACGCCAACTGCAGCAATGGAGGTATTATTAAATCTCACGCCACTGCACATCTTCATACAAGGAGAAACCAGGTCAGCTATTCACAGGCTAATGCAGGGACAAAACTCAATAAGCCAACTATATAGCGGCGACCACACAAGGCTATATCAGCAAGTAAAAATGGATAATTTTCTAGCTATGCCTACTGATGGAGCCATAACCACATACAAATTTGAAAGAAATTTTCAAATTCAAATACCAGCATGAGAATCCTGGAAACAGGGACCTCATGTACAGACTGAACTCGTCTGGAACACACACAGACAGTTCAAAAACCAAGGAAGGAGCCGGTGCTGGAATCTATGGACCCAAGTCGAAAACAACGATTTCGCTGAGTTTAGGAAAATATGCAACAGTGTCCCAGGCTGAACTAATAGCCATACAACATTTTGCAAGAGAAATACTAAATCAGTAAGTATCAGGCAAAACTATTGCCATATACTCTGATAGCCAAGCAGCTCTAAAGGCAATTCTCTCACCAGAAAACAAATCACGACTGGTGAAAGACTGTCTAGAAGACCTGACAGAGCTAAGTAGCCAAAACAAGATGACCCTAGCCTGGGTGCCAGGCCATGAGGGATATCAGTGCAACGAAAAGGCCGACTAACTAGCCCGAGAAGGCTCAGATAAGGCCATGACAGGCCCCAAACCCTTCTGTGGTGCTAAGGCATTGTACAAGGCATCCATCAAACAATAGATGCAAAAAGAGTAACAGGAATGGTGGAACAACTATCCAAGACTGAGACAGGCCAAACAGTTCATCAAGGAACGATCATCCAAGTTCACAAAAGACTACTGGATCAAAAGCGTCAAATCGTTAGGATAACAGTAGGTCTTCTTATCGGACACTGTCGCCTTAAAAGGCACATGAGTGTCATCAATCCAGCAGAAGAAGCAACTTTGTGCAGGTTCTGTGAAGAAAAAAGAGGAAATATCATTCCACGTCCTGTGTCAATGTGAAGGCTTGGCTGGAATGAGGTTTCTAACATTGGGCGAAGAAAAGCCAAATGCATGCAACTACATACGGGAGCCACTGTCAAAGCTACTAATTCTAATAAAAAAGACCAGTCTAGACGACATATTCTAAAACAGACGAAGTCCGACAATAGATCTGAAAAGGTCGCTGTGGACAAGGACAAATAACGTCCAACTCCCAATTTAATCTAATCTAGTAACCAAACACAAACAGTCACTTGAGTCACTCACTCAGTAAATTCTGCGCAAGAGATTGTGAATCGTTAACACAATGAAATATAGTAGTAGGTAGACACTTTGAAGGAACTTATCTGATTGTTAACCAATTTCTTTATATTACTGTATAAACAAAGCGAAATAAAAATAATCCATATCAGAACATATCGAACCAATTATACAAAGGTCATCGCTCGAACAAACATTAAGATCAATTTAATTTGATACTCATATTTTCAGAAAAGTATCTGATATTTCAATTGAAAAGTAGTAGATCATTACTAATTATTGATTATAACGAATTAAAGTGTCAAGAGACTTTAACGAATTTTAAGTAGGTAATTATTAACCAGTCCCCGTACCTTTAGAATATATTTATACACTAATTTGTGAAAAAATTTAAATCATAGAAGTTTGCAAATTAGTCGCATAAATTAAATCGTAGTAATAATTTCTTGTAAAATATTTAAAGAATTTATTGCAGAAACTTTACGGAATATCACAATTATTTCCATTAGGTAAGAACAAGAATCAACGATTTCAAGTTGTGAAATTTTTGTCTAATTGTCTACTGTTTGTGTCCAATAAATATATAATTAAGGATCACACTGAGTTAGAGAGGGCCATGCCACGATTAAATTTATCACTATTACAAATTCAAAGACTATAAAACTGTAGTGACTAGATGCATTACATACCTTCCTACTTTAGCGCGTCATATGCATCACACACTTGTCGCCCTTTAGGTAACTCTTCATTACGTGGCAGTCTTAGTAAATGACAAAGGTTAAATTCATCTACTTGGTAACTTCGGTTGCCAAAATTATTATTGTTTATATTGTCGTACGAAGCGATCAAGTCCGGGCCTGCTTTATAGGGCGACGCCTAGTCTACATCAATACATCCGCGAGAATACCAGAAAGCTTTGTACAAGTACTGACTCATAGAGGAAGGTTTTTGCTTTCTCCTCAACCGTATAAAGATCACCGACGCAACGATGGCAGCATTACGAGATCTTTCTAGACAAGCTCGATGCAGGCCTAGAGTTCTTTGGAACTTAACATTTCTAATATAAATAGATTTTTTGCAGATAGTTAGTTTGAAGTATAATTTTGAATATAAATGTTGTCCAGTAAAAATAAATTAGTGCTTAAGTATGATAAATAAATTAATTAATTATAGTAAGTAGTGTAGATCAATAAACTGTTTTAAATAGGTAGACTATTTTTTTTAAATTAAACAATAGTTACAATAATATACACTAAAGACTTGTTCCTTATATTAAAAAATATGTTTTCATACCTTTATTACTTTTATTTAATGGGATCTAAATTAAATAACTTACAAAAAATAAAAGACAAAAGTGGTAGATACTGCTGACCACATAGCAAAACTACAGAAAGGAGAGGAAAAGAAATCCAGGCAGACAAAAAGCAAGGCGAAAAGACGTAAAGATGTAAAGAGCTAGAAAAAGAACAGATACTGCTTAAACTGACTCGCCCAATTACATTTAATGTCAACATCTTTATTATTAGCTAAACTGATTTATCGTTAAAAAAAGTTTAGGAAGGCGATTGTTATTTTAGATGACGATGTCATGATGACGCTCTGACGATGCTATCCAATTTCTTTTTAAATACAGACCAACATTTTTTTATGCCAAATTTAAATAGATTTTTGAAACTTTAAGGATCTGTATTTCAAAAATTATCAACTTGAAGATAATAGTGATACACATTGCCGATTTTACAAATAAATTTAACAAAAAAATATAGGTTTTTAGTAAAAAAAAAAAAAAATTGATGACGTCATCATAACATTGTCATAGCATGATTATTCAAAATTACAGTAAAACTAAATTTAAAATTTAACGTGTCCGCGTTTTTTGCCTAAATTTAAAATTTCCTTTATAAACTGTTACTTCCAATGCCAATCCTTTATGCATTCTTACTAGAGACTGTCACTTTATTTTTTTTGGGGTATTTTACCATATAGATATGTTGAAAGTCTTAATGACCCATAGATGAATTTGCAATCGTTGTGGAAAACAAACGTCCATAAGAAGTAAAATAATAATAGGTACATGCATTGACGTTACATTCGAACATAACATACCATATAGGCGCGGAATAATAGGAGTTAACCATGTACGGTACAACTGAAAGCAATGTATATTATTACCTATTAATTATTTATGGCTAATTAATATTGAACACAATAACTCGTGTGAATTATACATTTTTCAACGGCATCGGCATCCATTTTATTATTCTACGCTGTAGATTAATGGCAACTTCTGCACGTACTTTCAACGTACCTACAGGGTGTATGAAGAATTTAATTCGCAACTCGCGTCCAATCCAATCAATACCTACTGTTTCATATAAAAACTGTCGAGAAAAGCAGAAGCGCACCAAGATTTTACCCTACCGTCGGTCGTGTGAAATATTGATAAGCGTATTTATGTACATTGAACAAAAATAACTTGTTTTCACACCTACAATTTATAACAAAACTCATAGACTTGTTAGTATTTAAAGCAATCATACAAAAACAGTGATCAAATATTATTAGTTTTCTACTCCTATACTATAAGTTATTAATAAAATGCTAATTTTCAGTTTCATATTGATACTCATTATAACACTGGTTTTCATTATGAATCTGAAAAATTGACAAATAGAAATCTAGATTTTTAAATAACCAAGTAGGCAGACCCAATATATTCTGTAGAATGTTTGACAGTTTCTGAGAGATTCGTACTTTTTAATAATTGTACAATTCAAAATTTGTATTTAAACAAAATTGATTAAAATGTAATTTATAATTAATCTTGTTTAATGTTACATATGAATTCTTTTTTGTTTATTGTTAATAGTTAAATTAAGATCATAGTTATTGTATTGGTTATTGTGTAGGAATAAAAATTAAGTCAAAGAAATTATTTTTATTTCTTGTTTGTATAAAAAAGTATTAAAAAATTAAAGCAATGTTGTTGAATTGAAATAGTTTCTTGGTCGTAGAAAAAATAGTGTATGCAACTCTCATGTAATGGCTATTAATAAATGATCGTTGCATAATATACTATTATATACAAAAAAATAATGTTCAATTGTACTTCAAATCAGAAACTGACTGTTCTAGCTTTGGTTTTGGCAAAAACATTAAAATTCCAATAACTCGCCTGTCCATAATAATATTGTCCTAACTCCATTATATAAATTTTTACAGGATCATAGATCTCTCTGGAGGTAGTGTAATGAAATATCCTAAATTTTGGTGCAAATAAGATTGATAAAAGCTTGGTAATAAAATACCAAGGTAACAAAACTACACACTTCAAATATTCTCACTAATAAAGGTATAGGCAAATTATTTTGTGTTGATTTAGAATGGAAAATAAGGACCAAAACAACATTATTACTAAGTTATAAGTTTAACCAAATTCTATTTTCATAAGTCAATCTGCCCTTCTTTGGTATTTACTTTCAATAATAGTATTATTGATTTTAAAACCAAAAAATGTTTATTTTTATTTCTTTTCGCAACTGGTGACAATGAATTTTTCGAAACCAGTTTTATAATGTTCGACATTATGCCACTAGTTGCGTAAAGTAGATCATTCTGACACTTGATGCGATTACAAAAAATTTCACTATATATTTCAAAATTAGGAAAAATTTAATTTTAACTGAATTTATAAGGTGCGTTCAAAGTTTGTTTTGCTAGCAATGTTAAATTATGAAGAAAGAAGAGACATAAAATAAATATCAATCCCCATATTTAGTTAACAGTAGAAAAAACCAAATTATGAATTACCGTCACGTAGAAACAAATCAGTAATTTACTAACAGCTTGGTCGAATTATCACTATTAAAGTTTCTTCAAAATGGTTGGTTATAAAACCAGTAGCGCACTTGATTGAGACAATTATAAAGAGTTTGAATTTGTGGACGGTAAATATTTATTAGCAATGACACTTTGGAACCTTTGGGAGAGTGAAAATGAAGGTGAAATTTGCTGAGGAAATGTAGATGGTTAAAAAAGGTTTAGGTAATCAAGGACAATATCGTCGTATTGGTGGTTAAAAAAAGCTAAGCCACACACTTATTAATTGAATAAGTTTGCAACTCTTAGGTTAAAACAACTTTTGATTTAAATCTTAAGTTATTTATGTACTAAATACGATAAACTTTGGCATAAACGAAAACACGTCCTTCATTTTAAGACTGATTTAAAAACGAAAGAAGAAGAAATATATGACGCTTAAAAATGCTTTACCACTAAAAGATATATATATATATATATATATATATATATATATATATATATATATATATATATATATATATATATATATATATATATATATATATATATATATATATATATATATATATATATATATATTTTCACCTAGCTTCTTTCAGTTTGTAGGATTTTAAGGTTATAATTACAAAATCGCTTTTCTCTCTTCACCACTGTATTTTTCAGAGTTGTTTTACTTATGTGATATAATTAACTCATTTTGCCCAAAATGTGGCTTAGCTCTGTTCACCACCAATACGATGATATACAGCTTTAAATATATTTAAATGTAAAAAAAAGAAAATAAACAGAAGTAAGATAATAAAAAAAAATTTACAAATTACTAATTTAAACTATTCTAGCATATATGTATAGACATGGGTGTCGTTACACAATTCTATAGGGAGGGGCAAAATTTTGAAAAAATTTAGAATGTTTATTTGTTGGAAAACAAATAAAATGAAAAATAAAAGAGAAATACATATTAACAAGTCTCTAATAAATAAAATAACCCAACAAAAAAGACAAAAACTAAAATTACAAAAAATAAAACAAGAAACTTAACGAATACATTTCTAAAAAAACAAACAGAATGTGTGATATAAAAGAAAAATATGAACAAGAAGACAGCCACACATAATAAAAAAAATAAAAATTTATAAAAACACAAAAACATAAAAAAACACGTCGACGAACACAAAAAAAACACTAGGAAAACGCAAAGTTTTAATTTCTTTTTTCTCTACCAAAAACATCGACAACAGAAAACATAATTTCTTTTTTGGTTTCTCCAATTATTTTTTGATGAACGATCAGTCAGCCTATTTTCATGTATTATTCGCTCCGTACGTGACAGCAGCGCCAACTATTTTATGAACTAACGGACGATATTTGCGTATACTGGCAATACAATTTTTAATAGAATTCGTAATTAAAAATATATATATATATATATATATATATATATATGTTAATTTTAATAAAAGTATATGGATTTGTATAACAATTGAAAAAATTAATTTATTATTATATTTTTATTACTTCAGCTAAAAAAAGTAGTATAATCAATAAAAATCAATAAGAAAACATAGGCAGGTATTTATGATAAAATGTATGAGATTTTGCCTAAGCCTAATATGTTGTCATTGAAGAATAAGGTTAAATAATGTCAAAATTACATTACCATTATATAATAACTTAGAATCAAAACGTATTAACAAAAATGATTGGTATATTTGCGATTGTAATTTATATTTTCTTTATTTTTAGGTCGAAAGAACCCATAGAAATTAATGATTAAAACTGGTTTCCTATCAATAAGTCACAAGATTGCATTTCAGCCATATATAATAATCAAACGCAGAAATCTAATCCTTGATAAACATTTAAGATTTAAGGGATATTGAAGAACATCATAATAATTTATTGTTTCTTTAAAACCTTTTAATTTTCTGATGTCTATTATTTCCAGTATTACTGTTATTATTACAAAAATAAAGGTTTTTTTCTTCTTATTATACAGCTATCCATTTATTTCTTTTATTTAATTTCCATTTCCCTACTGAAAATTTATATAATTTATAGTTTTTTGCTAGTATTTTTACAATTTACAACATAGCAACTCCGGTTGCTCGTTACTACTTCCAAGGCTGTCTCTCGAAACACATTGAATTATAAGTATTGTTTTAAAACTTGTATTTGTAATTTAGGCTAGAATGGTTACAAAACTATAAAATAAATAAATACAATATTTACAACTTTATATTAGATAACCTCTATTCATGTATATTATTATTTAACAGCAAAAATAAACCACGAAATCAATATCAAGAGTTTATTGGAAACAATCAAAATTCGGACCCTTTACTTATGTACTTGACAAAAAGAATCAAGAGAAGAGAACCTCCAAGAAAAGATGGAAATGTACACAGAAGAATGTTCAAATAAAAGGATATCACCTACATTAAAGGGCCAGCGGCTCAAATGTGGAAAACGGTAGAGTCCTAGTAAAACTTACGCCAATGTCTACACAACAAATTCTCATTAAATTATAATGAATTAATTATATATTAAAAGTTTCACCAAGCGTCATACTATCGAACCACTAAACAAAATGGGGAGTTTCTGTCAATTGTCAATTTTTGTTCTCATCCAATGAAATTAAAGGGACGTGTATCGTCTGCAGGTGTTCATTTATACTCCTCTGTTAAATGGTAAATGTCATTTTCATATGTGGTACCAGTTTAAATGCGTAATTTCATTCAATTATTGCTGAAAACCCTTTTCACTACTATTACTATTTTTATTTAAGATTAGGTACTATGCTAGTCTGGCTAAAGATAAAATATTAACCTTATCCTCTGAAGCAACCTTGCAACGTTGTTTTTGGATTATGATTTTACACTTTTTTATTATAAATATACACCTCCTTAACAATTTTCATTTTAAAGTTAAAATGTGTAGATAATTACATGTAAGGTTAAACGTTTACCTTTAAAAATGGAAGGTTGACACCATCTTTTGTATATATGTCAATTAATTGTAAAAATAACCTCTTATAAATGTGTGGATTAGATAAAATTAGCATCTACGTCTATTACCAAAACTAGGAATTTAATTCTCGTTAAACTTTGTTCACTCTGTACATATGATAGTATATCTACTTCTAGCTCCATACGTTTATATAACTATTAGATCCTAATCAGAAGGAAAAACGATTGGGAAATCATTATAATTTTTAATCTCATGAAAGAATGCAATGTTGCAAACCAGTCTGCAGGTGCAAAATAACCAACTAGCCATTCATTATGTTAGTTGACTGTTCAACTCTTGTAACTACCTTCACACACATAAAAAGAAAAGCACGAAGGTAGACGTTAATTTGGAACGAAAATAATAATTCAAGTTGATAAGTAAAGTGCTACTTTTTTCGTGTGGATATTCGAACAAAAAAATATATTTTGTAAACAATATTTATGGTCAATAAAAATTAAAATTAAGTATGATAAATCCTTGAATAAAATATAAATTTATTAAGAACAATATGCTTAACTAAAACAATGTAATACATTTTAAAATAAAAATGATAGGAATAAACTAAAATAATATAATTCAGCAAAAGTATGTCACTTCCGTAATCAGAATTTTAAATTCATTTCGATGATTTTTGCATAAAAGCAGACAAAAATAAACCTTGTGATAAATAGCGATAGGAGATTTTGTTCAGTTTATATTTATCTCAAATTAGGTATGTGCCTTTTATGTTTTTATGTTTGGAAATAAATGTAACTAAAGTAATACACCTTATGTGAGTATATTATTTATATGTTCCTGTAACTGATATAACAAAGTACCGTTATTTTATTATTTTTTATTTAAACAATTTTTGTTAAAACTTTCGTACTGGCCACACCTCTTAAAGTAACCATAAAGATTATGATCTAACAAAAATTATTTTTAATTGATATTTAAATCACTCCGGTTTCTTTTAAACATTTTTAATTAAAACGCATCGAAAAATTTGCATATATATAAAACGATCGTTTAAGTGGAATAAAAGAAGGAGCACCTACCTTAAAGCGTTCTGAAATTAGTTTAACAAATTATTTGTTTGTTAACCTCTTAGCGAGTCATTTCTAAGTAAACAGAGATACAGAGGTGTAGCCGGAAGCCAAACACGACAAAATATCTAGGTTTTGGATTTTAGAGAGTTTTGTTTAAAATGTTGTAGGAAGTTTGCTCTAACGAATGATAATATTATCTACCAACAAGGTACCTACTTGCTGATATGTTGTGGCCTAATTGAGGTGTTCACGTTATTTTAAAAGAATTATTAAATCAATGAGAGTGGACAAGATATCTCATTAAGTGGCAGAAATTAAATTACTACTTAAAAACCGTTTATTATTAAATAATTTAAATAAAGAGATAATATATATTTTAAATTACTGTACATTGATAAAATATTGTGTTATAATATACATACTAAGTATACTTGGTGTTAGACGATTTTTACAAATATACAGTAAACGCCAAATCTAAAGAACCAGCGCAAATGCTTAAGTTCGTTTACTTAAAAATCGCCACACCCATTCTCAATTTGAACCTTGTCCTTGCTTACGGTCAGTAGCGTAACGACTAGATCATTGTTTGTTTTTTGTTGTCTTCTATCACAAAAATCACAAAAAATTTTCAACTAGGTTACTTGAAAATTTTTTGTGATATTTTAATATTAATTTCTCAATAAGTTCCACGGTTTACTATATATATTTTATTGTATAAAACAAAATCTAAATATTTCAAAAACCTTATTTTTAGTTTTTTCTACTCCATCTAATCAATAAATAATAGTATAATTCGAGAATTGTTGTTGAGGACTTACTTTCTCGTGAGGCACTGTACAAATACTCACATTTAAAAAAAAAAAATTCTCAAAAATTTGCAAGGTAAGGTATAGTTAAAAGTTCAGTATTAGATAAATAAGGACTTCAACTATTAGAAAAAAATTAACTTTTTTTTTAACATTTGAGGCGAGAGGTGTGGCGAAAGGACCTCCTTAAGAAGAAATCTGTTACAAAATTTGAATACTTCCGTATTGTAAAACACATTATACTGATGCTAGGTTCATTAGAGAAGCTAAAAATATAATGTAAGATCAATATCCAAAGACACAAATTTGAATTATAAGAGCAGACATAATTTTAATAAAAGTGCTAAATTTATAGAGCTTATTTTTAAAATCGTAACATATTCAAACAAAATTCTGCCAAATTTAGAAATGAAACCAAAACATTTTTTCTCCATAAAAATCCACGCATTTCTTTCCTTCACGTTCTTGACATAACAGTAAGTCCACCTTCTTCTAGCGGGTATTATGGGATGTTAACAGAACTGAGAAATTTCCAAAGCGTGTTCTCAAGTGGGAAGAAGAAACTCTTAGATGACTAATTAGATAAAAATTGAAATTTCGCAATGTCGATGTCTCTGTCGCATACCTCATAAGTTAAAGCTAAATAGCGCGGTATAGGTAACATAACGTTATTTAAGCAATAAGGCATATTATTGCACGAACCATGGGTGTGTAAGATAAATGATTGGTTAAAATCGAAAATACTGCAAATTAAAATAATATAAATACTTAAATACATTGCACCGCAAAATTAACCGGACATTAAGTGTATTTTAAATAAAATTAAAAAGTATTAGACAAACTTACATTCTAATATTTTTTTTTTTTATTGTATATTCAATAACAAATCCTAAAATAAAAAACAAGTTCCAAAATATTGATTAATTTAACAACAAATAAAAATTTTATAAAATTTTTGTATTCCGGAGTATACAATTAACGGGTATTTTTCCGATTGAAATCATAAATTTGGATATCAAAATCAAGTATTCCCTCCTCGAGCTCGAATAACAGCTCTCATCCTTTCTGGCATAGACTGGACCAAAGCAGCTATCTCGTTTTGCGGTATTTGTTTCCACTCATTTACCAGCGGCTGTTCTAACGCTAACACAGTTTCAAACTCGCCATAATTTTGTCTAAGTCTTCTTCCCAAGTTGTCCCATAAATGCTCTATGGGGTTAAGGACTGGGCTTCTAGGATGCCAGGCTAGTATCTGAATACTAACATCTGTAAAGTATTGCATAGTTACCCTGGCTATGTGCGGCCGAGCATTATCTTGCATTAGAAGAAAATGTTCACCTACAAAATGCATATAAGGTACCACATGTTCTTCCAGGCATTCCCTAATGTACCTATCAGCATTAAGGCCAGCTCCCCTAACATAACAAGATCTGTATGTACTTCCAAAGAAATGCCGACCCATACTATTGCACCTCCACCACTAAACTGTACTCTAGGAGAGAAACAACGTTCTCCAGGCCTCCTCCATACTCTTTGGCGACCATCAGGGGGTCAATTCTCGACTTGTAGGAACCTTTTCCTATAGGAATTTGTGACACTTTCCTATATGTAGGACAATGTCATAAATTTTCGATGTATATAAAAATGTCAAAAATTCCTATAGGAAAATATTCCTACGAGTCGAGAATCGACCCCCATGTGAGTATCTCGTAAAACGAGACTCATCTGTAAAAAGAACGTTTCGCCAATCTTTCATATCCCAATCTGCATGAACACGAGAGAATTCTAAGCGTTGTCTTCGAAGAACTGCATCCAGTAAAGGGCCTGTGGCAGGTACTTAAGACGATAAATTTTGATTGCTTAATCTTCTGAGTATAGTATCAGGTGAAACTACGGTTCCATGAACATCTGCCAGTCACCTGGTCAAAGCTGTAGCAGTAACAGTCCGCTCTCGAAGCACTTGGAGTCTCAGAAATCGATCTTCAACGGCGTTTATTACCCTTGGTCTTCCCTGTCCAGGTCTTCTAGAGTAAGAAGCAGTTTCTCTAAATCTTCGTAAAGCATCAGATATTGTACTTCGCGGAACGCCAAGCATTTCTTCGATATAACGAATGGAACGACCATCATCATGTAAGGTAACAGCTTGCGCTACTTGATCTGGCCTCATTTTAAATTATTCTTGATAAAATCACTTTTCTGTCCCGAAAAAACAGCTAACCACACACCAAAAAGGCATACAATTAATTTAACAAACATTATTTTGTAACTAAATATTCGATTAACAAAAACTTTCTTTTCAGCCACAAAAAAATGACAAACTTTTAAAAGACAAATGGATAAACGCAACTTATATTTTGACAAATATATTTAATTATTATACAGGGCAATTCAACAAAACTAAAAGGAGAAAACTTTAAAATTTCACGTATACGGGTAATTTTGCGGTGCAGTGTATATAGATGTTAGATCGCATGGATCTAATTTAACTTTTTAAAAAAAGGTAATACTTGTTAAGAATATATTGAGAACTATTACATGTTGTGTGTATAAGAAGTGAGTAAAAACTGAAGCATAATACAAAAGTGGTCCTATAAATAAGGTCGCATATGCTGACCTCAGCATCAGCAGAAGTGCAGGTGCATCTACGCTGCATTCTGCGAATGCTGTAACATAATATGTTTGTTAGAGAGGAAGTTGTTATCGCCTGTAATTTAATATATAAGATAAGCGTTATGAGACGCATATAACAACTCCCCCCTTAATGAAAAAGTTGATGCTAAGTGCAACAACTTTTTAAAGTCGTAATTAATTAAGTTCCATGTTTTCTTCCAACGGTTCTTCTCTGTGGACGCTGGGACGTTTCCTGGGTAGAAGTCTTCGGAATGACTCCTTCACTGTCTCGTTTGGTGGTCCTGGAGGAGAGGGAGGTGAACCAGAGGAAGCCATGATGCTGATTCTTCCTGGTCTTCTTCTACGCTTGCAATATAGGTAAAGCAAGACAAGTGCGATGATGAGGGAAATGGTAAAATATGTAAACCAAGACATATGTTTATTTACAAAGGGCTGATTGATCATCTTGTCTAGGTCCTCGGAATATTGATTCAATTTGTGTTGGGCAACATTAAGATCATCGACGTCCAATTTATTTAGTTTAATTGGTTTTAGCTCTGGAAGGTTGTGTTTTGCAGGTAAATGTTTGCAGCATTCGTAAGGGATGATTATTGGTTGATTCCTGTAAGTGACATTTTTGTACTCTGTCACTAGGTACTTGGCATGAACTCTCGTACTACCAATGAAGGCATTACATTCTGGTTGTAAACGAAGAATTGAATTGCTTTTTATAATTTTGGTTTGGGCTTCTCTATTGGCACATTTAATGGTTATTGGCAATGGGTCTGTGACTGAAATTAACCAATGATTGGTGGCTAATTCTTGTACGTTGTAGTCTCGTGCGAAAACTATTGATGATTTACAGTTGTTTGGTTCTTCTGATAGTTGTCGAAATAATTGTGCTTCACAAATCGAGTTGCTATCTATCGGATAGGGTAGGATATCGGAACATATCTTCCATTGTGTTCGAAGTGTCTTGCAATTGTCCAAGTTGGGTAAAGCTACATATAACATTGAATCGTCGTCTTTCGCGATAAATTTTTGTGAAGTTGATAATAAATGATAGAGCCCTGTTCGATTATCCAATATTGGTATTGGAAGAAGTCGGAAAATTAAATAAGTTTCAGGTTCTACAAGAGGGATTTTTAAAATAAAAACTACTCTCGAATCTGTTTGATAAGCAGATAGCTCGATTATATCTAGGTACTGTGCTACAGATGATAAGTGAATAGGTAAAGGTAAATTATTCTTTAATAATGATTGTGATATTTCCTGAAGGGAAGTTATTAAATTTCTAGGCGTAATAATCGAAGTATGAATTATCTTAAGTCTAGCAAAAGTAACCGAGTTAAGAATATCGTCAACAGTAGATTCTAAAAATGAGTAACTTTCCATAAGCGTTTCGCAAATATTAATTATTTCTAATTGTGACTGATAAAACGAAATGTCATTTTCAATATCGTAGATTGATTTTTCAATAGCTTGTAAATTTTCGTTAAAAGTTTGTTCGTCAATTTGCAATTTTTGAATTGTTGTATTAAAACTTTTTATCACAGAAGTTGTGACAGAAATTTGGTTTTTCATTAAAATTTATCTATGCAATCATTGAAATATTCTCCATCAGATGCGTCCAGATTTCCCGTTAGGGCTTTCCAAATTGAACCTACACCATTGATTAATCCCCGTTTTGATCTATGATAACTCTGTTGAGTATCAGCAAATACTTCTCGATATTTTAATTTTATTGATTCTGAAATTTGATTTAAGAGGCTAATGTGTGTTTTAACTTGGCTTTTAAATGTCAACATACGCGGGTTGTCAGTATCTATTAATTCTTTTATTGAGTCGAGAACTTGGTCATTTCTGTCTAAAGCTGTTTTAATTGTTGCAGTATCCTTGTAAACTAGTAATGTCCACTTATTGTTAGAAATCTTCATGGAGGTTTCTTCATGGTAAAAGATTCCAACAGTGTTATTGATTGGTTCTAATTTGAATTGGCAGTTGGCTGACGTAATCAGCAGTAGAAATCTATAATGAAAATTTTAATTTTCATAATACGGTTTTAAAAGGTCAAAATTAACTTTAGTTTTTTGTTTCGTTTCAAGATTTAGGAGAGTCGCGGAATTTTGATAAACTTCAAGAATTTCAAAAGGTCCTTTAAATTTATTACTTAATTTGTTTGTTATTTGTGATTCTTTTACGCATACTTTGTCGCCGGCTTTATATTCAGGTAAAGTTGGGGAGATATTTTTATCGAAACGTGTTTTTGCTTTTTGTTTGGAATTGTCAATTCTTTCGCGGGCTATTTGGTAATAATATGAAATTTTATTATTAAGGTCTCTGATATATTTTGTAATTAAATCTTTTTGATTATAAAGTTTTTCAGGGGGTCTACATGAAGAGTGCCCAAAGAGTAATTCATATGGCGTGAAACCATGCGTTTTATTTTTTGTATTATTGTAGCATATTACTGCATATGGTAATATCGAGAGGGGGTGTTCATCCGGGTTTTCAGTCTTATGAGCCCTTATCATTTCCATAAGGGTGGCGTGGAATCGTTCCAACGAACCATTTGACTGAGGATGATTGACACTTGAATATGTCAATTTAATGTCATACAAGGTACATAAGTCCTTTAGTAAAGCATTGTCAAACTCTCTACCTGAATCACAATGGATTCGAAGTGGAGTCCCGTAATGTTGAAAGTAAAGTAAAAGAGTATTAACTACCGATCTGGCAGTTTTGTCTTCGATAGGGTATGCTTGTGTAAACTTTGTAAGTTCGTCTCTAATAGTCAATGCGTAAAATTTTGTGGGAATCTCTAACAAATCGATATTTATTCTTTCGAATGGTGATTTTGGCGTTTCGGTAATCACGAGTGGATTACTTAAATTTTTTCTACAAACTTTAACTTTTTGACAGATTTCACATTTTTTTATAAAATCTTCTACTTGTTTAGTTAGTCCGTCCCAGTTATATTTTTCTTTTATTCGTCGTATTGTTTCATTTATACCTCTGTGAAGGTTTGCTTTCCCTGTATGGTAATTATCAATTATTACCGGTATTTCGTCAGCAGTAGGGGTTTTAATTATATTTTGGCAAATTTTTATTTTGATATCTTTTTCGTAAAAAATAAATGAAAACATTTCTAATATAGGTAATTCTAAGTTATTTTCTATTACGAACGTTTTGGTCATGTCCAATTCGTTCTTATTTATGTAAAGTACTGTAAAAAGGTGTTCGATAACTACATCTGGATCGAACGGTAAAACTACTATATAGTATTTTCGATCTTTAACGGTTTTACTGCTAAAAATATTAAATTTATTGTACTGAAAGTCTACTTCTTCCTCTAGTAAATCGTCTATTATTTTATTGTGAAGGTCATATAGTTTATTTTGCCAGAAAAATGTAATTATATTTTTATTAGCTTTGTCCAAAATTTGATTATTTACAAATTGAATTTTAGAATAATCAATGACTGATTTAGTTTTATAAGAATCTATAAAAGTTTGGAATTCTGTTATAATTTCTTCTAAAAGTTCGTTTGATATAGTACTTGTTTTAATACTAGGAGGATCTTCGATGATATCTGAGATATCAGGAGGATCTTCCTCGATATCCTCGATAGGAGGGTCTTTGTCTGTTTCTACGTTTGTCGTGTCATTATTATGATAAATTTTAGTTTGTAATTTAGAACATTGATCAAAATGATTAATTTTGATCCTTGAAAGAGCGTCAGCATTTTTATTTATTTTTCCCGGTTTGTATATGATTTCGTAATCATATTCCTCGAGTTTCAAGCGCCAGCGAGCGAGTCTACTCCCTGGATCTTTGATTGAGAATAACCAAGTTAGTGGTCTATGATCGGTTATCAATTTAAATTTTCTACCGAACAAATAGGGACGAAAATGTTTTACGGCCCACACAATCGCAAGAAGTTCTCTTTCGATTGTAGAATATTTAGTTTCTGCAGCGCATAAGGACCGTGACGCATAGGCGATCGGAAGATCTTTGCCAATTGGTCCTTGCGACAGGATACCACCTATAGAATATGCACTGGCATCTGTCGTTAGTAGAAACGTTTCTTCAAAATTTGGATAAATTAAAATTGGTGAAGTTATTAAAGAGTGTTTTAAATGTTCGAATGCATTTTTACATTCGTCATTAAAAACAAAAGGAACATCTTTTTGTAGTAACCTATTAAGTGGTTTGGAAATTTTTGCAAAGTTGTGTATAAACCTTCTGTAATATCCAGCAAGGCCTAGAAAGGATTTAATTTCCTTTATATTTTTAGGTACTGGGAAATTTTTTACACATTCAACTTTAGAGGGGTTAGGCTTAACACCTTCCTCAGTGATTATGTGCCCGAGGTAAGCTACCTCTTTACGGAGAAACTCACACTTTTCCGGTTGAATTTTTAGATTCGCTTGTCGAAGTCGCTTAAACACTTCAGTAAGTCTACTGATGTGTTCGTGAATTGTAGGTGAATAAATGATTATATCGTCCATATAGACGAGGCATCTCTCATTTTGTATACCTATTAAAATATTATCCATCACACGTTGAAACGTGGATGGCGCATTTTTCAGACCGAATGGCATACGTACGAACTCAAAATGTCCGTTTTCTACTGAAAAAGCAGTTTTTTCAATATCTTTTGGGTCAATCTCTATCTGGTGAAACCCAGACGCCAGATCGAGTGTCGTGAAGTATTGACATTTCCCTAATTGGTCCAATAAATCAGAAATTATCGGAAGTGGATATTTGTCGTCTACAGTTACCTCGTTTAACTTTCGGTAATCGATAACGACTCTATATTTTTGTTTCCCGCTAGCGTCAAGTTTCTTGGGTACCACCCACACGCTTGACGACCATGGTGATGTTTAATGTCTAATTATACCTTGATTTAGCATGTCAGAAATTTGAGATTTAACTTCCTCTTTATGAATTTGGGGATACCTATACGATTTTGTATAGATCGGTTTGTTATCGTTAGTATTTATTGAGTGTTTAATTTCGTTTGTGAATGTAAGATTATCGCCTTCAAGATAAAAGATGTCTGAAAAATCTAAACATAAACTCGTAATTTGATCTCGTTCTTCCTCGTTGAGGTGGTCAAGTCGTAATTGATTGTTTATTTGGGTTTCTCTGTTAGGATTTAAATTATTCTTTTCATGTTTATTAAAATTATTTATAGAATAATGTTTAAAAGGTTCTAAGATAATTTGATCAAAATTTATAGTTTTAGGAATTGCGTTAACATTTAGTACAGATGTAAGAAATTCGCCTTTTTCGTTAACTTTTACTAGTGCATTAGGAAGTCTAACATTTTCGATAACTTGACCTATTAATATAGCGTCAGTATTTATCAGATTGCTTTTTAATCGACAGATTTTTTCTGTACGGGGTTCTATTGAGATTTCGTTATCAATAAAATCGTTTTTTATTATTGGTATGTTACTGTGATCCGGATTTTCTAAATCGCGGACTTGAAAGAGAGGAACAGTTTTGAAATTTGTTATGAGTTGTTTATTTTTGTAGTCAATAACACAATTATAATGGTCGAAAAAGTCGGAACCGAGTAAGCCGTCAAATTCTATATCCAAGTTGTGAATATAGACCTTATGAGGATCGTCTTTATTGAAAGGAATCAATGTGGATTCGTTTATAAGAATTTTTTGATCAGTTATGCCTTGAATTGTGAGATTTTCTCTCGACCGTCTTCTATAATTTTCGCAGGTTTTCGGTTTAAAAATTGATAAACCGGCGCCCGTGTCGATAAGAATATTGAATTTACTTGTGGCATCTTTTATATAAAATAAATTTTTTGAGTTTACAGTAAACGTTGGTTTCATATAAATTGTTGTTCCAGGCAATTTACGTTGGGGTTGCAACTGTTCAAATTCAGCGTTTGCATTTTGGGTTGCATGTTTTTTATAGGGTTTTGAGTAATTGAAATCGGAGGTTCGCCCTGTACAGGGCCAAACTGAAAATCCTGGTATGCAATGTTTTGATTTTCGAGTTCGGGATTAAAATTTGAATTGAATTGATCGGAATCATCATTATATTGACCGTTAGCAGTATAACAGTCGATAGAGGGTACAGAAGATTCATTATCTTCGGACTCGAAAGTGTAATATTCGTCATCTTGATAATTCGAATCGTATTGACCGCTAGCAGTATAGCAGGTCTCATCGGTATAACAGTTTTCTTCATAGTTATCGTCAAAATATTCGGTTTCGTCGTAAAATTGATCATTAAAATTTAAATGATGCGTTTTTTGATTAATAAATCTATTTTGATTTGATTGCACAAAAGGGGGACGTTGGTTATTAAAGTTTGGATTAGGTCTAATTACTGATGGACGAATTTGTTGGTTACTAGTAGCATTTTGATTAGGCTGAAATTGTTGATTCGGTTGAAATTGTTGTCTTTGGAAATTTGGTTGACTTGAAAAGCTTTGGGAATTTCTCTGAGGGTTACTTTGGAAATTATTTTGAGAAGCAAAATGTTTTTGTCGACATTCGCTTACAATATGGCCAGTGCGGCCGCAATAAGAGCATTTTTTTTCTTGTTGAATTGAAATCGGTTTGCGCGGAACATTATTTGGATTATTAGCGCGATTAAATTTTTGATTTTCGTAATAGTTTAATTGTAGTTCACGTTTTACTCGCATAATTGCAAATAAAATATCTGGAGGGTTACTAGCTCGTACAATTTGTCCGAGTTTCGGGTCTAGTCCAGTCAAAAGTGTATTAAGTGTCATAGTTTCGATTAACCTAGCTTGAGCGTCTTTTTGGTCAGGGGTTAACATTTGTTTGTAAATTGAAGCGTGCATTTTTGCGTTATGGCTTTGTAAACGCGAAATGAACATTAATGGAGATTCGCCAGGTAGTTGGCGAATTCTCTGCAGGTCGTGAATTAAGGCTGTTAAGTCTCTAGCGTCGCCGAAATGGGTTTCTAATAAATGTCGTATTTCTAGCCAAGTTTGCGGATTTCTAGAATTTATTAATTCAGAAGCTTTGCCGCGTAATTTATTTTTAATATGTAGAACGAGAAGTGCTCGCTGTTCGTCAACAGACATCCTATAGGCAGTACTACAGGATTGCACAAAATTTGCAAGAAAGATTGGATTACCATCATATTCTGGTACGATGGAAAATATTTCACTGAGTTTATAGGGTTCTATTACGTGGGGTACATGTTGAGCGGCACCGCCACCTTGAATATTAACATTATTTTGATTCGCGTTGTTTGCGTCATCTACGTTAGGGTTACCGTTATTCATTTTGAAAAATTATTAGTTATAGTAAAACACAAATTGAATAATAGCAATAGTTAAATAATCGAACAAGTTTTGTATCAATTAAATAAATTAAATTAATCGAGACAATTCAATTACTTACATGAATCGTAGCATCGATCTTCTATTCACGTCGTCTGCCAGGGGCTTCACTGGGTGTTCCGTCCGCAGAGCTCGATGAATTGGTTCTTTTTCTGGTTAAGGATGTCTCCACCAATGCTAGTTAGGGTAGCCGTGTTCTAGCACTGTTCGCAGAAATCCTACTGACTGCGCCACTTGTTAGATCGCATGGATCTAATTTAACTTTTTAAAAAAAGGTAATACTTGTTAAGAATATATTGAGAACTATTACATGTTGTGTGTATAAGAAGTGAGTAAAAACTGAAGCATAATACAAAAGTGGTCCTATAAATAAGGTCGCATATGCTGACCTCAGCATCAGCAGAAGTGCAGGTGCATCTACGCTGCATTCTGCGAATGCTGTAACATAATATGTTTGTTAGAGAGGAAGTTGTTATCGCCTGTAATTTAATATATAAGATAAGCGTTATGAGACGCATATAACATAGATATACGGAAGTTTCTGAACGAGAGCATATGCGAGCGCGAAAAACCACGAGTATTGAATTTTCATTTCAAAAGAGTAACATAATGTACTTTCTCCACGGCCACAGACACAGTAGGACTTTAATTTAGTAAACTAAAACTTTAAACAAAATTAAATATTTATAATAATTTATGTTAGACAAGTTTTTACTTAAATCATTTAGATAATTTGTCAATTCAGGAGTATTATCAAATTTCATATCAGAATCATTATATTCAACCATTTTTGAATTTAAGTTCGACTCAAACGCCGCTTAGTTTTATTCACGCAAATTCAAACTAAATAATAATACGTGACGTAAAACTGTCAATCATGAAATTCATGGCTATCTGCGATGCGGGCGTGATATGCACAGCTATTGGCGCGTAGCTATTACAGAACAAACTTTCCGTCACTAGAATTAGAATGAAATACGTGTAAAATACATAAAAGGCAAGTGTTTCAGATTTTCTTTCAATCTCAAGAACGAAAATGTTTTCTTCTTGTTACTATAAGTGGTTTCGGAAGAACTACATTTAGTAATGGCCGTGGAGAAAAGTATGTCTTGTCTTACTAAGGGACGTAAGTGAAACTTTCTCGAGACTGACAAATGTCAAAAAAGCGAATTATAGATGAATATTATTACAGACTATTTGTTGTAGTGACCATTCCTATATTAATCCGGAAAACATACCTATAATACTACCATTGATCGACAACTTAGTCTCATACCAGTTGTCGGTCAATGATGTTAGAAAAAAGAATACGTAAACCAGATTCTCTGTAAATCCTGATGTATTATCAACTCTATTTTTTGGGGAAATGCTACAATTCTCTTGCCGATCCACTGTGTCGTATCTATCAAAAAATCATTGGATATCTGTATTTTTCCTTCATTTTTTCCTATGTTCAAATCAGGAGACACAACTGAAATAATTACAGAGGCACTTCCTTATTATCAGTAATTGCTAAACTTTTTGAGTCAATTCTAGCTAATATAGATTTTAACACTACTTGTAAGCAGTATAGTGTTAAAGAGCAACACAAATTCTTCATAGGTCGTAGCACTTGCATGAGGTGTGTTAGTGTTTCACGAAAAATCAAACTGAAATCTGGTGTGACCCAAGAATCACAAATTGGTTTCATAATGTTTTCTATTTTTTAATGATGTAGTTAATTCCTTTAATAATTCACAGTGTTTGTTCTAAGCGGACGATCTCAAATTCAGTTCAGTATCAAAAACTCAAGTAATTTTGGTAATCAACAGCTTGCTTGATGTTAACTCTCTAGTCCAGTGGTACAATAAAAATTTAATGAAACTAAATGTTAGCAAATTTAAAACTATGACTTTTTACAAGTGCTCAAATCCTATAATAAATTTATGTCATGTTAAGAACGTAATACTGGAATCGGTTTCCTCTTTCAACGATTTGGGAGAATTGTTTTCATATGATCTCACATGTAATAGTCATACCAACAATATTTCTTTCAGGGCTTCGGACTTCTAAAGAAATACTAGAATATGCTATGATTAAAAACATGGAATACACAATATTGGGATCCTACTTATGCAGTTCACATCAACAGATTAGAAATGGTATATAGTTCACCAAATATCTATTATACAAATAAGATTTCCGGTGGTCAACGTAGCCTCTCAAACCCGATTATTATTGTGTGGCATGAATAGAGAAAATTCTACATTGTCTAATTGGCAAAAGTTCTATTAGAAAATGTGTGTGTGCCAATTCGGCTATCACGAACAAATCATATCGAAGGCGTCGTATTAGAAGGGCGTAAGAGCCCAGTAATGACGTTTTTAGGATTTTCGGGCATATGGGTTTATTTAATCAATCTCTTTATTTATCAGAAGGGCGCATAGTTTCAAAATGCAAAATTTTCCAATAAATTGTAATCTTCTCATCTTACTATAACGGCAAAAACAACAATTTCATTACAAATTCTGATTTTTAAAACGTTTTTGGCACGTCTCCTGAAAAAGTTACCTGTTGGTTCATACTAAGTATAGAATGAATTCAGTTATAGGAAAACTCGTTCGCAATTATTATAGCAATTTTTGTGATAAAGATATTTTTCTACTTAGTCTAACATGACTCAAACGGGCAGTATTTATATTATAAGGAAGTATGTATGTATATTGTTAGATTTAGTGACAACTGAATTCGTTCTATTATTTTTTAATTTTTATATAATGTACTATTTAAGACATTTGGAATTAATTTTCTGTAAAGTTTTAATTAAATAAATTGCGAAAAAACTATAACGACATCGATTGTTTATGCTAAAAGCTAGTAATTCGTTAACATTATGTAGAACTTATCGAATATCTTATCGAGACAGTCTAGAGTCTAGACTAGACTATACCCGCCTATGACTTTCATGGAGACATAACTGTTTCGATTCAGTTTTAGTTTTCATATTGTTAAGCAGTAAGTAGTGTAACTTATGCAAATATGACCAGTGAGCAGGTTGAACGCTTTTCATAATAATGCCCTCGAGAGAATATTATTAACGGCCTAATCATCAATAATTAAAAATTCTTCTTTTCGTTACGCGTTGATGAAAGCGGATTACATCTGGGGAGTCCATTTTTTCTTTTAATAACTGCATGCGGATATGGACACTGGCGATGTTAATGATTGGTTAGAAAATAGTAAATCTTTTGTTTTAGTGATGTGGTGAGTTGAAAGTATACTTACAAGCATTAAAGAGCAGTGATGGATAAGCATTGATTGTTTAAAAACATATAAAATATCTATAGCAAGGTGTCACCGAAAGTAGTTGTAAGCCTTTGTTTCTACAACATAATATTCTAACTTAGGTTTGTATTTATTTTTAAGAGGAAACCGGACCTCTCGCGAAAGCAAAACTGTTTTAAGGATTTTCTAATACAAAATTATATTTATATGCATGCCATTGGGAATACTTCGTGATATTATGTGTCTTGACAATATTGAGAGCTTTAAATTTGTGCAACGATAAGGCAGCACTCTACAGAGGCGTTTAAGAAAAAAAGGTGGGAAAGCATTTCATTTAAAAACTACTAGATATTTATTAAAACAAAAAGCAGCAAATTTTCATAGATTTAATACAGAATGGCGCGGAAATGTTTTGTTATTTTTGGTATTTCCTGAAAATTTCATAAAAACCATACTAATAATAAAGGCTCAGAATGAATTCTAAATTTTCGAGGTGTCCGGTTTGCTCTTAAGAAAGAGTATGTTTGAAGTTTAGGAAATATTCGAGGTAAATTTGTGCCATGTCCGTATGCAATACCCGTCGAGCGTATTGTATTCCACTCCCCATTTTATAAAAAATTCAAACTGTCTTATTTTTAATCAGAGAATCTTCAATTATTGTGTGCCATTCTTAATAAGACAAACACAAAGATTTGAATTTATCGTTTTTACTAATATATAAAATAAAAAATTTGGTCTCACCCAGGATTTGAACACCAGATCTTAACGGAAACTCAGCACTAAAATTGTGACACTATCTAATAAAATTTTATAGCTAGTTTTTATAATTGAATAATTGGTTTTAGATAGTTTTATTACACACTTTATTAAAATTTACGGTTCCTTTGTAAATATAAACGAATATAAGTATAGTGAATTGGCATTATATATTAATTCTTCAAAAGAATCACTCATTTTTGACTATACAGGGTGTCCCATTAGTGCATAATTGTTCATTATTTCAATTTGTGTTGTAGACACGGAAACAAGTTTCAAAAAAAAGTTAAATGAATTTAAAAAAATACGTATTTTAAAAATATTTTGGATATACAGGGTGTTGCAGTTTGGCCTGGCAAATAAAAATGTATATTTTTTAAATTGAACACCCAGTGTTTTATTTTAATTTTAGAATGGTTTGGTAATATTACAGGGTTGCCGAGCAATTAATTTTTTTTATGAAATTAGAGAATGATGCAGACCCCAAATTAAATTATCATAATTTAGATAGGTTTACATTGATTTCAAAATTATTTAACTTAAAGGCTAAGCTAACGGATAGTGGTGAAAACACTGTTTATACAGAGTGTTTTGAAACATGTCTTAATTATGTCTAATTTTAAGTTCAATTTACTCAATTTTTTCAAATGCAACACCCTGCAAATTATTTTAGCATAAAATTCCTTATAAATTTGCCGATACCAACATGTTAGCCAATAACACATCAGTGCATAATT
Organism: Psylliodes chrysocephalus; assembly: GCA_927349885.1. Taxonomy (NCBI): domain Eukaryota; kingdom Metazoa; phylum Arthropoda; class Insecta; order Coleoptera; family Chrysomelidae; genus Psylliodes; species Psylliodes chrysocephalus. The sequence goes on from OV651821.1 coordinate 25,138,762, forward strand.
GATCGATAGATGTTTTATTTTTGGAAATACGAAGAAATTTGTAATTTAAAAGTTATATGACCATATTTAACAATTACTCTTAAATCTGCAGTGTGTTCCATAAACGAGGTGCTCGCCAAACCTATATTTTTTTAAAACAAAAGTACATATTTGATTGTTCTCACATTGTCAAACAATTACGATTTTTTCAATACCCTTTATTAATTAATTGGTGGTATAACATACAGAATATTAAATTTAAAAAAATAAAAAATTAAGAAAAACGTAACCTCGCATTTTGACACACCCTATATACAACATAGTAAATGACTGAAGCCTATTAAAATTGTTTGACTATGTGAAAACAATCAAATGTGTATAACTACCTGCAGGGTGTTTTGCTTTAAAAATGTAGTTTTGGACAGTCTCTCGTTTATGGATCATCCTGAATATTTAAGAATAATTGTTAAATATGGTCATAGAACTTTTATATTAATTTTCTTTTCGTATTTGCAATAATAAAACAACTATCGTTGGATAAGTAAATTTATAAGGAATTTTATTCTAAAATAATATACAACAGGGTGTTGCATTTGAAAATATTTAGTAAATTGAGTTTAAAATTAGACATAATTAAGACATGTTTCAAAACAATCTGTATAAAATAATCCAGTTTTATAACCACTATTCGTTAGCTTAGTATCTTATGAGTCTGTATTTTAAACAATTTTGAAATCATTGTTAACCTACCTAAATTATGATAATTTAATTTGGGATCTGCAGCATTGTTTAATTTCAAAAAAAAATTAATTGCTTGGCAATCCTGTAATATTTTATAAAAAATTCAAGGGTTATATACAGTATTACCAAATTATTCTAAAACTGAAAAAAATATAGGGTGTACTATTTAAAAAATTTACATTTTTATTCACCATGCAATAATGCAACACCCTGTATATCCAAAAATATTTTTAATATACAGTGAGCATCATAAGTCTTACCCCCCCTAACTAACTCGTTACTGGAGTCTTGTTAGGAAAATCGCCGAGACACGTCGATTTTTGATTTCTACAATGTACATTTTTGTATAAATAGTTTACCCTTAATTTCATCCCTTACTGGAGGGGAGCAACCCTTTCGAAAAATTTAAATGGCATGGGGTGGTGAGTGATAGCTCATTTGAAAGGGAGTTTTATTATCTATTCAATCGTGCAAAAAATTTTGAAATTTGCTTCATTAATAATAATATATTATTTTAAGGGCTTTTTGTGTTTTATTATTAAATTAAATCCGAAGGTCAAATTAGGACACCCTTTACTATAAACCAGTAATAGTTTGAGCATGTTTCTCGATGACACTGCAATACAATCAGAACATACCATAAAGTTAATGTAAAAATCCGTTAACCAGATTAATATTTGGAATAAAAAATAACGCATCAAGTTGAATGAAGGTTCACATCAACTATATTATTAATAAAACAATTATTATTAAAAAATCGCTCAGACTATAAGAAATAAAAAAAAATTGTCACGATTATATTGTAAATTCATATATAAAACATGAAAAGAATGTAATTCATTTCTACTATGAATCTAAAATATGTAATATAAGAAACCTGTGTTGATTAATCTATTATTCAAGGTGAGTACATTTTTTCATACTGAAATGGAATTTCTATTAAGTTTATTTATTATTTGTATATGTGTAATTTTTTAGTCCTTTTATTTTTTAAATAACTCAATCTACATGATAAATGATAATACAAATGAATAAATTAAGTGTTTCGTAGTAGATTTTATTTTACCACTTATTATTCTTTAAATGGTTATGTAAGTTTAAAAAATAATATAATACCTCGCATAATACCTAGTTATTTACATTTAATGAGAGTTTAATGTACACATTTTAAAGTAAACAAAAGTATATACCCAATGTTAGAGATAGATTTTCTTAAATTAATACAGAATTAACATATTTATTATAGTAATGTAATTTTAACAATATAAAAGTTCCTACGTTAAATTCATAAAAAAATTCAAATAAAAAAGGATATAAATCGGTGTGACAACAGCCACGAGTTTTAGCTATGAGTTTGAAGGAGGGAACCAAAGCGCCAGCGGTAATCAATCCATGGCTGGACAATGAATGCTTGGCAGGGCAGTGAATTAAGTTATTGTACATAATGTGTAAAAAATCGTATGTATTTAAATTACAAAAATTTATTTAGCCTCCAATCAAGCCTTTATATGTATTAAACACTTAAAAAATCTTTGCCGGCTTAAATTGCAAGTAAATGAATTTTTTTATATCAATTTGATTACATTTATGATTTATGTCCTCTATTTAATGTATATCTCAGAATTCAAGTGATTTAAACTATACAATATGATTAATTTGAAGGTCACTGAAACCCCAAATTATTCTCAGTTACATTAAATTGGTTCAAAATGTTGAAGAGTTTAAACTAAGAAACATCAAGGGTCCACTTTTGATCGATTTGAAGATTGATGGTATTATGCCTGGATAGAACTATAAGATCCCTCTTATTAGTTAAAATGGTCAAAACACATCAAAATTTAAATATTGACAACGTATGTAGGGCAATGATTATATGCCCCCTTTGAAGACGGTTAAGAATAATATAATTATTTTTTTCTACACCCACATGGATATTAGCTTATCTACGCACAGATTACAAAATGGAAAAAGTATGGAAGACTCGAGTTCGATTCTAGGATGGGGAAAAAAAATTTTTTTTCGTTTATTTTATTTTAAAAATTATTGAAAGTCATAAATTATTTTAAAATTAGTTATTTTGTCTTAATAACCTAAATTATTTTTTCGTTTGTAAATATTCGTTAGTGGGTCGTAGAAAAAATATACTGTACAATTCGAGTGGATTGTCGGCGTCGTGCTCAAATTTCGTCTTTGTGCGATGTGCCCACCATATCCACTCTTGTTGCACCAACTACTAAGTCTACACCCACATGGATAGGATATTAGCGTATCTACGCATAGACTACAAAACAAAAAAGTATGCCATTGCGTTCAACTTAACAAATATATTTCATATCCATTCTACCAAGCAAGAACACTACAAAAAGATGAAATCCACCATATTTTGGTCACCCGGGGCTATTATTATTTTTTAAATTGTGTGACAAATCTGTCAAACTGTCAATATATTTTTTACTTGTTGAGAATAAATATACGTAAAAATGAGTTATTCTTGTAAATAATAGCATTTATATTTTTATTTTGTCTATATTTACAAATAAATCATACATTTTAATCAAACTATATGAAACTAATTTAATTATTTTATAATTAGTTATTTTGTCTTAATAACCTAAAATAATTTTTAAAATTTGTAGATTTTCATTTGTGGGTCGTAGAAAAAATATACTGTACAACTCGAATGGATTTTCCATATGCATTCTTGTTGCAAAAACTACTACTGTCATAATGTATTCCAGTTACATTTTATTTATTTTTTACCTAATAAATGATTTATTTCGACATAGCACTATTTTTTGTTGTCGACCTTGATGGTTTTTATCAGGAACCCTGTATATACTTTTCAAAATTTAGGTAATATGACGTTCGTTAGTTCCACTACATGAAAAAAATAAGTAAACCTTAGATTTTTAGTGAGGACCCTAAAATAAAGGAATCTTATTTTCCTTCGGCAATTAATAAATTAACTTAAGAAAGGAAGTGATAAAACTTAAAGACCGTGTCACAGATCCGTCAAACGACCGTTTCCCTCTGAAAAGCAACTACTCCTTTAGATAATACCACAACATGCATTAAATTATATCCAAAGAAAAACAAAATTATTTTTAACACTCTAGCTTTGATTTTGATTACCAAGGAGAACGTCATTATTGAATAGATTTCATCCTTTGTAGGAAAAATGAAAATACAATGACCTGACATTAAACATTTCTGAACTATGTAGACATCTAATTGAGTATGTTCTGTCTTTCTTTAGGATCACTTTTAATACATAATTTTGTATAATACTTAAATTATTTAAGTTATTTAAATAAAGACCACTCCATACTAAGATGCCGTATCTTAGTAGTGACTCAACAAGAGATTTGTATATTAAAATTAAAAGATTCTTATTAAGAATATCACGAGTTGATAAAATTTATATATTAATTTTCTAACTCTTTTTGTTAAGTAGTTAATATGTTCCATTTCAGGTTTTGATCAATCATTATGCCTAGGTACTTTATGTAATTGGTTTCCAAGATACTTTCATTAATATTTTCGATTTTTATTGAATTAAAGAGTGGACGATTTACATTAGTTTTTGAAAAAGCGAAATATTTCGTTTTGGTAGCATTTAAAGATAACTGATAATTGTCTAACCATTTCTTAACCGTGGACATGTCTAGTTTAACAATACTTTCTATATCGGCCCAAGTAGCACCTCTGAACAATATGACAGTGTCATCTGCATATGATATTATTTTACCATTTATGTCCAAAGAGAATGTATAGAATAAACAAAATGGGACCTAATACTGTACCTTGTGGGACACCAGCTTTAATTGTCATGATTTCACTCACACAATTGTTTATTTTAACGGTTTGCTCACGATTAGTAAGGTAGTTAGCAAAAATATTTAGCACAGTGCCTCTCACTCCATAGCATTCAAGAACTGTTAAAAGCTTGTTGTGATGCATTGTGTCAAACGCTTTTGCTAAGTCTAAAAATATTCCAAGACATTTTTGTCCAGTATCAATTTTTTTTATAATTTCATTAGTAACCTCACATTGCATTTTCCGTACTTTTACCTTCTAAGAATCCGAATTGGTTTGAATTAATAATATTGTTTTGATTTAGAAAATTAATTAATCGTGATTTAAGACATTTCTCAAAAATTTTAGTAAAGTTTGTTATAACACTAACTGGTCTGTAGTTAGATATATTTTGTTTGTCTCCAAATTTAAAAATGGGAGTAATGATACTTTTTTTGAATTCTTGAGGTATTTGGCCAGTTATAAAAAATAGGTTGATTATATGAGATAATGGCAAGACGATGTATGTATATATAGTTTTGATTAGTTTAGATGTAATATATCATAACCAGGGGCACTTCCATTTTTAAGAGAGTTAATGTGTCCAATAATTTCATTCGTTGATACAGGAGTTAAGTACATTGTCTTAGTGGTAAGTGGAGTGGAATATTATGGTTGAAATCATTGGCCTCAGAAATAGAATTTATTATTTTGGTACCTATGTTGGAGAAATAATTATTGCAGAAATTAGCCATTAACGTATCATTTTGAAAGTTCTCACCATTTTCGTTAGTTACTGACTATTATTTTTTGTTGATGTTTTATTTGTCGCCTCTGATATAATATCGTATATTTTTTTAAAATTGTGTTGTGAATGGTGTATTAAGTTTTTATAACAATTGTGTTTGCTTTTTTTTAATAAATTGTTAAGATTATTTCTGTATATTTTAAATTCATTTTCTAGTTCTGAGGAAAAGTTTTTGTAAAGATTTTTTTTCATTTTATCTCTGATTATGATTGAAGTAATCAAGCCATCAGTAATCCATGGTTTAATTTTTAGGTGAGTTTGTTTTCTTATTACCTTTTCTTTGTTGCAATCAGCTATATGTTTATTAAGCGTTTTAAGAAAAAAATTTATTGCGACTTGCGCATTATTTGTGTCAATTGTATTTTGCCAGTTTTCGGTTTCCAGTAGTGATTTAAGTCTATTTAGGTCAGTATGAATATTGTGTGTGATTTAATTTTATTATCCCTTGTCACTCTTTTAGAATTAATTATATTTAGCATTACTCCATAATGATAAGTAATGTCAGTTTTTAAAATGTATGATTTGTATGGTATATAATTATTTAAATTTTTTCGATTTAAAAATATATGATCAATACATGAAGAACTATCTTTTGTGATACGAGTTGGTTTTTGAATAAAAGGAACAAATCCATACTTTGCCAAGAGAGACAAGTATTTTTGTTGACATTTTCATTTTCTACAATTATGTCAAATTTATGTCACCAACAAATAAGTTAAAATCATCTATAGGATTTGAATTTTCAAAGTAGTTGTTAACTTCATCTAAAAATAATAATAAATTTGAGGGGTTTGGTCTATATGTTGCTGTAATCTTAAAAGTAAAATTGTTTATTTTTAAATATATTATTGCTAGTGTTACACCACTGATATTTAATTTAGTTGTATTATAATTTGCATTTGGATCACATTTAATAAATAATAAAACACCATCATTTTTGTTAAAATCGGCAAAGTTATAAAATGATTGATAGAATCTAATTCAAAACATTCACTTAAAACTATTACATCACATTTTTGTAATATATTTTCTTTTGTTCTAGGGTCTTTCAATTCCAAGTTGTCTACCTTATTCATCTTTATTTATATCACATTTGTATCAGTTTTTGTCCCGTATTTGCCACTATTGTTAGGCTATCTGCGTACGCGATCAACCATTATCGATATATAAGTAAAAAACAAAAAAATTATGGGATATTTTGTTGTGCCCTAGATGTAGTTAGTATGTCTCGCAGACCACAGAACTTTTGGTAATCACATCTGTAATCCGAATGCAGTCCAAAAGTAAAAAAGTCTATCTAGAAACCATTCCTTGACATCGCTACAATGTATTTAACCGTTTTAGATTCTAGTGCAAAGTTATAGTTATTTAGACATCAATTCAACCGACACAACATTTAAAACGAAACGATACAAAACAAAACATACAAAAACGAATTCCTAAAGAGTTCATGTCCAACGACGTTCATTTAAAGCCATTAGAGCATGCGGTGATGCATTCGCAAATCGCAATAGTTCGAACCCATTTTATAAAATATAGATTGGCATGTATGTACGTTCCGCAAAGTATACACGTTGTTGTGTCGCCCATTCGAAACGTTTTCGTTACGTTACCAATAAAACGTAAATAATTAGCTCTCGAGGCGTTGCCGCGAATAACTGCACACTAGATGATTTTCTGCATTCTCCTATCATTCTTCTCACATAATTAATTCTCAGATGTACCAGAATCGGATTTTGCAACGTTATAAAATTCTGTAATGAGATCACATCTAAGTATCGGGGACGTGTTTTTGAAAAGTAACTGTTCCCGGGATATTAACGTAATATGCAAACGATAAATTGAGCATTGTGTATCAAAGCTTTGACCTTATCATTAAAAACACGATTGGTAAAGATGTTTGGTATTTGTATAGAATGGAAGCATGGATATTGTGTGGATATTGTGCATCTATTAGCGGCTTCCGAGAATATCGTGGGTGAACAAAACTGCAAACATAGAGGTACTCAGACAGTAGAAAAAGACGGTATGGTTTACTGTACCTTCAAGGAAAAGTGAAATGTAGGGTGGAGAAAAAGGTGGTATTTAAAAAAGAAAAATCTAAAAGAAACTGATATTTTTAATTAATGTAATCCTATTAATAAATTGCAAGGAAGGTAGCGCAGCAGGATACCTAGGATATTTTGAGTTAGATATATAAACTGTATTTCCTGTAAGACATTTTTTTACAATATCACGTCAAATAAATAAATGAAACACAAAATAAAATGTACAGGTTTCACTTTATTAACATTAATATATAGGTCGTAATACACCATTAAAATAGAAAAGTAAAGAAAACGCTGCACGATGCCCAACGGGGTCAGCATTGTACAGTGTGTCTACTTAAGTTGGAACCATATGGAAAACATTTTTATTACTGATTTTATGAAAAAAAGTTATTCTTGATAAAAAGTCCTGCATGACCCAAAACTTAAAATACAGTCATCAGATATCAAATTTTTCAAGCCGTATACGAGGTTTGTAAAAAAATATGAATTTTTCTCAAGAGTAAAGTACGTTTATTTTTTTACAAAATCGAAAATTTTCATTAAGAAATTTGCTAAATTCTTCACAAACATCAACAAAGGTTAAATTGGAAGTTAGAATTTTTCTAATGCAATCCTACGATGTCAAAATGCAAGAAGATAGAGACATAAAACAAACACGATGTGAAATTAGAGAAACATTATGATATTTTTGTTATAATGAGATGCACTTTACATGAGACGTAAAATAGAGGGCGTTACTATCTTCAAATTTTCTAATGGAAAGTAAAGTTATGTAATACCTTATTATTTGAAAGATATTTTGATTATATTTACGTCCAAGCAAACTCTTTTATTTTTTTTGTTTTTACAAAAATTACATTCTTGATAATCCTCGTGTGCCGCAATAGCCCTAGAAATGTTTGATAATGTTAGAAGATAATTTTTTAATAAGCTTTTTTGCCAAAAAGTTATGTCAGATAATGATCCTTTGAGGTTGAAGTGGTAAATAAAAAAAGAATTTAACCTACTTTATGAATTTATTTAATGTAATTTCTGTAAAAACATAAAAACCTAAATCTGTTTACATGAATGTTAAAATATAGAAAATATCTTTCAAATGAGGTATCACATGACCCTACTTTCCATTATAAAATTTAAAGCTAGTAACTCCCTCTATCTTACGTGTCTCAAGAAAAGTGCATCTCATAACAAAAATATAATATCTCTTGAGTTTTACCTCGTTTTTGTTTTGTCATTATCCATTTTGATTTAGAAGTTAAAATAAAGGAGGGTACAATTTTCGTCCTCACTTTATATAATACATTCGTTTGTATTACCTTTTCTTTTGACAGTTTTTCGAAAAAACGCTTAAAAATTTCAACTTATTTTCAAAAGTAACCTCAGAAAGGAACACGGATTAAATATAAGAAATTATTGTATAAATTTAAAATAAATTAAATGAGAAGTATTTTTTCTCATAAATCACAATTTGTAAAATCCAAATAACATAAGTATCATTTGTTACCATTTAATATATATAGAATAGGTGTGTTATAGTTAATTTTTTGACTATCTCAAAATCTAATACGTTAAAATTTTAAGTTACGATAAGAAATTGAAAATTTCAAATGAGCAAAGAGAAAATAGTTCGAGAGAGCCCGAAAGAGCTAGAGAGAAACGAGAAGTTCTCGTCGAGAGATGACACTCTCTCGTCTCGAAACTGCGATATGCGACAGGCAGCAAGCAGCAAATTCTGCCGTGTTAAAAGTGATGTCGTCGGTCGCGCTGTCCCAAATGTGTTCAGACGTGAAGAGACCGTTTTCGGTCTCCTTCGCTGTCGCTTTACGCCTGTCGCTTTACTCGGTCATAGAGATGAAATTCTCGGACATTCGAGATCGTCTAGAAACTACTGGTACAAAGCTGGCTTGTTATAGAAGATGTCTTTAAAAAGCCTATGCAGAAAATGCTGTCATAGAAGAACAAGCTTGAAACTTTCAAATATTACTTATATCAAAAGTTAATAGAAAAAAGGTGGCTGTCACCTCCCGAAATTCGGTTTAGGGAATCTTCTTCTTTTTCGCGCATGAGTAATGCGAGATTGTCTAATAACGGGAAAGTGAATTTAATATTTACTGGGTGCTTTGTTAACATTGAATGTAGTCAGCAGAGTTCTTTTTTTAATAAAACAAAAACTTATTTTTTTTTTAATAATGACACTGGATAAAACCAAAAGGCCAAACTATTGTAATCCATAATTATTTAATTGTTTTATCCACTATTATTACATGATTACATTACAGCTATCAAAATACCTGAGTTTGTAATTACATATATAAATATGTACTTTTTTTAATTATATATATGTTTGTTTTGCTTTAATTTTTATTTTTGTTTTTTATCATTTTATTGTACACAAAAAACTCAGGTACACTGCTAGTTGTTAGCAGAGCATCTTGATATTTGTAAAAAGCAAAAAATGTCTGACTAGTGTCCAAAAATAGGTTAAAAATATAGCGTAGGTTTCAACCCAAAATTCCCTAGGTACTCTGCTGGCTTAGTTCAAAGCTAGTAGAGGGCCTTAATTTTTGTAAAAACAAGCTTACATTTTTTGAATGAGGTATAAAAATAGCCTTAAAATAGCATAGACATACATTCTCTAGAAACAGGAAGTTTATTAATAAGACTAATTTGCTTGTGCAAATTTCTGATAATGTATTTAATGATTTATTATATGAATTAGCTGATTTTAATACTCTACCTACAAATGTTAATAACACTTCTGTAGTAGAGCATAATGTGTCTGTTCAAACATTTTCTGAGACAAATTCATCTAATGAATTCCTCAGTGGTCCTGATTTTGAACAAACTGTAGTTGAAAACCCAACTCTGAAAGAAACTTTAACAGATATTAATTCTATTGACTCTAACTCAGAAAATGAAGTGAAAAAAATAACTGATAACTGTATAGATTATATATTTCTAAGTGATAGCTCATCTTCCGTAATAAGTGATGGTACAGATCATTTAAGTGACCGTGAAAGTGATAACGATTGTGACGAAACTTAATATACACGAAAAATATCGCGTAGATCACGTCAAGTTATATTGCCAAATTATTTAAAAAATTATGTTTTGTATTAAAAAAAAAAAGAAAAAAAAACGTATTCTATGATCAGTTGTTCTATGGTTAGTTGTTATAGTTTATATGTTGGTAGTCATGTTTGTAGGTTGGCATGAACAGTGTCGTATGTCGAACAGGCATGAAGCGTGCCAGCATACATCCCATCAATTAAAAAGTAATAAATCTTATTAAAGTATAAGGTGTTTTTAATTATGAATAAACTAATATAAAGTGAAGAAATATATAATGAATATAAAGTAAAACAGAGAAACTCTACTTTTCTATGTAGATTATTTTGCTGTTAATTAGTTCAAGCTGAAAAATCGTTCTGTGTACATAAATATTGTCAATATAAATTAATATTTAAGTAAATGCGATATTTAATTCAGTTAAGAAATTAAATAAATTAGCGTTTTAGTGTAAATAAATATAAATAATAAACTGTTATCAAGTTGGCACATCGTCACTAGAGTACAGTCAATCGAAAAAATAGCTGCAAACGCAAAAGTATCCACTTATATTGTCATCAAAACATAATTACAATGAAGAAAAATAGCTAATTAGTCAACATACCAAATAGTTTTAACATAAGCTATTTTAGGAATTTTTGTGATATCAAATTATTGCAAAAAATAAGTTCTTTGGCTTTCTGCTTGTGTTAAGACTGCTTTAGACTACAAAAATTTCTTTTGCATGATTTGATACAATTTATTGTACAATTTAAATTGTGTAGTATTATACAGTAAATTGTTTGAAAAATCTCCTTTTTTTGTATAATTATTAATATAAAACATTTGTATAATCAAATAAATCCATACAGTGCGATTCATAATATTTTATCTAAAGATTCTATAGCGAAAAATTTTATTTGCTTAATAGCTGGGGACAAACTAATCTCACGTAGTGAGATACACCCAAAATCATAGCTTATTCGATATTCTCTCAATAATAAATCTAATTGTTCCGAGTTTTATGTTTATGTGTGAAAAAATAACTGATATATAACAACAACATCACTGAATTATTTTTATAACTTTACTACCTTGTATTTCAGTAAGCATTAATATTTGACCCCCAGCTAATAGGCAAAAAAATTATATTTTCCGCTATAGAATCAGCAGGTAAAATATTACACATTCCTTGTGAATTACCCTGTATTTTATTTATCCATTTATGTATCTCCTGAAAATTTTCAATTTGTATTTGCATAATGATAAAACGTTTTGCGGAAAGCTTAGGAAATGCTTCGTTACACAAGGTATGTGGTGTGCGAAGTGGCTACTTTTCTCGCAGAATTGATTGCAAGCTGGATATTTATGTAGGACAGCCTGAAACAGCAAGCTAGGTAGGTACTACTGCAAAAATAGTACCGCGTAATTTATAATGGTATTTCAAGTTCAACGTTAAATGAACCGTCGCAATCTCGTGTACACCTTGAAATATATTTTTTTTGTAATTCTAAAATTTTTAAATTTCTTAATTTAATTTAAATTTCACGATTGGATAAAGAAATGTTTTAATTAGAAGTAAAACTTGATAAAACCACAATTAGAAAACGGTGACTTACAACCACATATCTTAAAACAGAAAATGATTGTAATTTTTTTTATTCTCAACTTTTTTCCAAGTACTAGATCCATTTCTGCTGACGTTATCTGCTTCCAGTTTCAATATATACCCTGGGATCTCTTAACAGCTGGTTAAAGAATTGCTTGTTATCTGAATATATCTTAAGTATCCGTTAGTACAAGTATAATCCTCAAACTACTGAATACAAATGCCCATATATGTTTATAAAAAGTATTGGGAATCTGGGATCTCAATAGATTCAAAATATTCACAATATTTATCACTAGATCACAGTGAAATATTATGCTATGTGACAAGCTACAACAAACTTAGTTCAGATCTAAACGTTACTATTTACATTTAGCCTTTTTTGAATCAACGTTTGCCCATTATCTGTCTAATATTTTACCAAATAAAATCATAAAGACAATTTAATATCAAAATAAAAGTATTAGACCAGAGTCAATAATTTTGAAAATGGTAAAAAGTGAAAAAAAATTATAGTAGGATGAAACCCGTTAAAAAAGGACGATAAAAATAATTTACGGGCGATCTGAGGTCGGGAAGTGGAAGAGGGTGAGTTTTTAAGGTTAAAAAACGGTGTATCTCGATTTCCGGCAAAACTACAAGTCCTATGGAAAAAAATTAAATGACAAAGTTGTAGGTAATAAAGAGACCTACAACTTTTGTGATTACATTTTTTTCACATAACCTCAAAATTTATGTGAAAAATTCAAATAATCAAGTTTTTGGTTTTTTATTTTTTACTTATGCAAAAAAAAATTTTTTTCTCGAAATTTGGCGAAAACTTACCTTTTTATGTCCTAAAGAAACTGTAATTTTTTGATTTGAAATATTTATTTTTTCACCTTATTTTGACTTTATATCGAAAAAACACCCTAATTTTCAATCGAAAATTCTCGCGTCAAAATATCAGCTTTTTAAAAAAAATCGGGGAGTTTTTTGTTCGTTGAAATCTCTTCTTTCTGATAATGTAAAAAAATATATACATAACTATGGTAAATGTTCTCAGAAAATGCAAAGAAAAGAAAAAAACTCGAATCCGAAATTTTTTTTTTAATCACTATGTACAATTTTGAGCTATTTAGTAAAATTTACACTTTAATTACTTGAAAAACGTAAGATTCTATGTTACATTGATAAACAAAAAAATACAAACCAAAGTATACTACTATAATTAACAACCAAATAAGCTAATATTTAATAAAACATCTACAATATTTTGAGAAAGTTGTAGAATATTCTTTAAATTATGTGCATAGATGCTATTTTAAGATAACTTATATACCTGAGTTACCTAGTGATAATTTTAGCCCATCAAAAAGTATTTCATAGAGAAGTGGGGAAGGGACTAGGCGGGTCTAGGTCTTTCTACCTGTTATTTCGTAGCAGTTTTTTTGAATATTATGTGCAAAAGTAATAAAGAAAAGAGTACAAATAATGTTCGTAGGATGGATAAAAAAGTGGCCACAATGTCTCATTGTATCATCACATCCGTAAGGCCACGTTCTTTTTTTATCTCCAATTTCACTCTAAAAGATTGATCGACTCATTATCTAATTTAGGTTTGTGCTCCTCATATAAAGAAACTTTGCGCTTTGAAGCGTCGATTATCAAGAACCCTGCTAATCATACGTTTTCTCCAGATTCATACGTTCAATTTATTTATGACAATGCAGATCACAATACATGCACGAAGGCAAGAATACTTTTCATGCAATGGGTGGAATAATGGTCGTTACTTCAAAGAAAACCATCTCTAGATTAAAACAGATTCGATCTTCTGAAGAAATAGGCGAAATTGGATTTGTGAAATTGAAACGTTTTGAAAACAAAAATTCCGATGGATTGAAAACAGTTCAGATAGAAGATATTTTAGACGTTACGGACATCTATGAAATTAAATTATATCATCTTTCATATTGGCAAATCTCCCACCCACAGAAGGTGCAGCAGAACAACATTTTTACAGGGCTATTATCAACTTCAAACTTGGCAAGGTAACGAACTGACAGCAAAAGATTGGGGCTGGAAGCAACATCAACGTGGGATTATGCCCAAATTTACAGAGAAGGAGTTAATTCTGGAAATATTGCTCAAAACTATTTGCTGCAGCTGTGAAACTGGATGTAACAGTTTAAAATGTGGCTGCCGAAAACATGGCTTAAAATGCATAAATTTATGCTCAAATTGTAATGGTTCTGAAAAATGCACCAATGTGGAAGAAAAAACCTACGAGGAAGTTAGTGATTCAGATGAAATTGTGGATGAAGGACCAATTCAGACTAAAAATAACATTGGATACGAAGACGGTGATGGTCTTGAAGATTTCGAAGATCTACTAGAATCGGGAAGGTTTGTCGAATCTAACGATGAAGAAATGCCACCGAAGAGACAAAAAGTAATGGATAAGTGATTAGGGTTTAAGATAAGATTTATAAATTAGAAGATGAATGCATTTTAAAATATTATTATGAATAATAATAATGAGTATAAAGTATCTAAATTCAATAGTACGATTTACATTTCTATTCATATATTATGAGATATTATATGACATAAATGTAATTAGAATTTAATAAATCAACTTTTTGACTAAAAAAAATTGCAGCAATCACATTTTTTAATTGAAACCCCCCCCTTTAAATCCTATCTTTAATATTTAGAACAACTATTTTCGCATGTTTCTTGCAATTTTTATGATTTATGGATTTGTAATTTTTTTGTTTATCAATGTAACATAGAATCTGACATTTTTCAAGTAATTAAAGTGTCAATTTTACTAAATAGCTCAAAATTGTACATAGTGATTAAAAAAAAAAAATTTCGGATTCGAGTTTTTTTCTTTTCTTTGCATTTTCTGAGAACATTTACCATAGTTATGTATATATTTTTTTACACTATCAGAAAGAAGAGATTTCAACGAACAAAAAACTTCCCAACTTTTTTTAAAAAGCTGATATTTTGACGCGAGAATTTTCGATTGAAAATTAGGGTGTTTTTTCGATATTAAGTCAAAATAAGGTGAAAAAATAAATATTTCAAATCAAAAAAATTACAGTATCTTTAGGACATAAAAAGGTAAGTTTTCACCAAATTTCGAGAAAAAATTTTTTTTTTGCATAATATAAAAATAAACCAAAAACTTGATTATTTGAATTTTTCACATAAATTTTGTGGTTATGTGAAAAAAGTGTAATCACAAAAGTTGTAGGTCTCTTTATTACCTACAACTTTGTCATTTAATTTTTTTCCATAGGACTTGTAGTTTTGCCGGAAATCGAGATACACCGTTTTTTACCCTTAAAAACTCACCCCCTTCCACTTCCCGACCTCAGATCGCCCGTAAATTATTTTTCCTTTCATTTTTATTATATTCTCGTCCTTTTTTAACGTTTCATCCTACTATTATTTTTTTTTTGTTTCAAAAATTATCGACCCTGGTCTATATGTTTGTCTTTGGTTTGAAAATTCAAGTTTTTTATATATAGTTTCTATATATTCAATTTGAAAATATATAAAAGTAAAAAAAAACATTTTAAAACATGCTAGTGACAAAAGATTCCTTTTTTATACATTTATACTAATGTACAACATTCTAAAGCTTTTGGCGAAGTATATATCATGTAAAACGTTGTTAAACATCGCAGAAGTACCTGTACAAATTTATGTGTAGCGGTCTTTAAAAATATCGTAAAACTAATTGTAGACAGACAGGAAATGAACTCATTCACCTGCAGAAGAAATCGTTACAGACAGTACCTGTTCCCTTAGGGTGTGGACACTGCTTCACTTTAGACTCTTCAAAGGTATTTATTGTAGGTAGGTAACTTGGCGAAACTAATGTTCTGCCGGATGTTATATCTAAATGCAGGTAATGAATAGATTTAGGTCAAAAGATGGTTTTTACTTTTAATAAATTAGTATTTATTTACATAACCGTTTTAATTGTATCTATCTATTTTTTGCAGAATAACGTTTTGTGCAGTAGTTTTTAAATTAATTATAGATATGTTGCTTCTTATACGATAACTATTTAAATCAACAATAAATTACTGAAAAGAGCATACATCCTTTTAAAAGTACCATTTGAAATATTTTTAAAAAATATACATCATAGAGCAAATTTGTTTTAAGCATAACTAACTTATTATCTAGCATAATTAACTATCTGTAAGCTTTGTTCTTTTGGGACATGGCAATCTAACGATGTCAGCACCTGATGGTGACAGAAAGTGCATTTCTTTTAGAGGATCTGATACTCTATTGGACTACCTCATAGTTATATGATAAATTGTATAAATAAGAAAATGATCATTAGAGAAATGAACCAAAAAAACTGGACCATCACCACCAGGATTATCAAAGAACTTAGGTATTTTATTTAGGTATTTTCTATATTCCAGAATATATAAAATGTTTCAATATAGTAAATTTTAGTTGTATACAAATAAAAAAAGCATAGGACTATCATCCGAAATATTCTAGCTAGCTATTTTAAGCAAAAAACGACTATTGTTTGCCTTCTTATGTTATGTTGTTATGAGGGAATGGGGTGTTAATACACTGCAACCTAAAAAAATCTATTGTGCCTCCTTATGTCGCTAATGCAGCAAGAAAATGCCTCGATGCCGTTAACAACCCTTCCAATCCTATCTTCTCAAGGAAGTATACGATTTGGAGTGGCTTCAAGTTAGGCAAATCTCCCTCTTCTATTTGATATGCTCCTAGGTATAGTGCCCTTGGATTCTGGAGTGCTACATATTCGTTCTTCTCATCACAGAATTTGCACTCACTATCTTCAACTACTCTCAGTTGACTAAGGTGTACTTAGAGTCGGTAAGGATCCCTGTTGCAATGCGTAGCCTGTTCTTGCTCAGGCAGATATAGGCTTCCGATCTATTCTGGTTATATTCATCCAGAAGTATCTTAGCCTGTCTTAGACCCAAGAGATTGTTCCAATTATCGGTTCTTCTACTGCCCAATTCTTTTTTAATCTCTCCTAATATTGTGTTACTGCTGATACTGCAGAACGGCTCAAGTCAAATAAAGGGTATTTGAGCCCCTTTCCTTCAGAGACTATCTGCAATCTTGTTACCTTTTACCCCGTTATGTCTCGGGATCCAGGTGAGAGTAACTCTTTTTCTCGTCTAGTTTATTCTGTTTTTCTAGGCATCTCCAGACCAATTAAGCTGATTACGTAAGAGTTCAGCGCTTTGATGGCTGCTTAGCTATCGGATATGATGATAATCTCTTGTCTACGATAGTTTCTCTCGATGTTAAACTGGATACACTTCTCAATGGAGTGGATTTCCGCCTGGAAGATGCTTCGGTATTTTCCCAAACTTTCAGAGAGCCTGGTTCTAGGCCCATACACTCCTATTCTCGTCCCATCTATGGTTTTGAAACCATCCGTATACCATTGAATAGCATGTCTTTCGGTTGCAAGCACAATGGATTCTTGGCTTATTCTTTCTCGCAACCCAACTCTGTGGTTTTGAAGTTTTTTACAAAACTGTACTAACTGCTTTCTCGTTTCATTTTGGGGCATATCCCAAATATCTTCGGCCCTGAAGTTAAAAGTATTTCGTCTGATTACTCCGTTGCTGATCATTCTCTATCATTAAATGTAGGGGGGTGAGGTTTAAAATCACCTCCATTGCGGCCGTAGGACAGGTTCTCATTGCACCGGTGTTGCAATCACAGGCTAGTCTTTGTACTTTTGAGATATTAGTTCTTGTAGTAAATAAACTAGTTCTGTTACTCCAGGCTATAAGTGATGATTGGTCTCACAAGTGCTGTATACATCTATCGCAGTGTGTTCGGGTTACATACCTTCTTAGAAACTCCAAAAATTATTTATTTAAGTATTAACATCACTTTGAGAGTGCTCATTACATCCAATTGCATTTTTAGTTGGAGGTGTTGCCACTCACAATTAACATGAAGTTTTCAACAATTTTTGGCTGTTCCTTTCTTGATTTTTTTATTACATGTATAACCACAAGTAGTTATTTCCTTTAACACTAAAATATAAATTATCATGTACTTATTTTAAGATTTTCATGATGATGGGCCTTAGTCCGAAACGTTTAAATTTAATAAACACATTGTAAGTTGATTTTGGGTTTTTTATCTCATTAAAAAATGTTTGTTTTATACAGATTCATACTACAGAATAAAAAATGGGAGTTCTTGTTAAACCAAAGTGAAAACAAAGCTACAGAAAATGCAGAGTTCAGCAATAATTGAACTTTAATCTAAAAGAATTTTTCACAGATTGTAGTCACCAACAATATACCCGATATTGCCCTTTTCTATACACCTTTATATAGTTTAATGAGAAATTTTTATCATAGATGGCGTGTTTCGAGATACTTCAAGTGGTAGTTTAAATATGACACCTAGTAGATATTAAATTATAAATGTTTTGAGACATAACTTATGATTTTAGATTCTGAAATTTCAAATAAAAAAATATAATTACAATATTATATATTTAATATTTAGACATATTTCATATTTCTGGTAAATAGATATCTTGTTATTACTAAACTATCATTACGTGTAACTGTATCTACAGTGAATGGTTATCAGTCGATGCAACCTGTTGATAAATAATAGGACAATAAACTTTATTAAATTAACCTACTAACAATTCATAAAAAACGTTAATCAGTTAAACTTCCTTCTTACTGTATTTACTCGAATGAAAACTATCATCAACACAGATAAGTACAGGTATTTCCATTTAATTCTAATTAAAAAAAAAGTTGGGTCTTTGTAGTATCATCTATGTAAAATAATGTAATATTGGGCATAATTTAATTTAAATCCGTAATATTATGAAGATCATACACAAATTGTGTTTATCATATATTTAGTGATCCTTCATATTTATTCTATATTTTGTCCATTCCATTTATTATATTTGTTTTTTATGAATAAAAAATATTATTATTATTAACAACATTTTTTAAAATCGAAAAGGACTAATCAATCTTTGAAAATCTATAATAAAGTGAATCATTAACAAAAAAAAAAAAAAAATAGTTTGTTCCCCTGTGCATATGTGCGTAGACCTGATAACTTTAAAATGAAAGCGCCGATCGACTAGCGGTTTTGACTTTGTTATATAATTTTTTTAATAATTATTAGGTTTATTTGATGCACTGCGGCAACGGTCATGATTTCAATAGATTTCTATGTATTCAACTCTGAAACCACATATATGTTTTTTCTATATTGCTATCATTCAAACAAGTAATTTTAAGTTTTTTAAAAGTCCTTTAAATAATTTTTTCTAATTTTTACATATGAAGTGACTTTTTTGTTATCGTAGTAAGTGTCAAAACAATTAACTTTATTATGAAACGGTCTATGAAAAGAAAACAAATATAGCTATTATTTGAGTGTTTATTCATTATATGTAAAAGATATATAAGTAAAAATAATTGTTTTTTTAAGGTAAAATAACGGTGGATCTTATACGCGAAAAAGATACAGGATGATGTAATAAGTTTCAGTAAATACCAATAATAACAAAATTTAGGGTAAAAAAATGTTTAAAAGGAATAAAAAAAAAACAACATTTTGTATTGAATCTAAGAAAATTTTTGTAGAGTGCCGTCTTATCGTTGCAAAAATTTAAAGCTCTCAATATTCTCGAGCCACATAATATCGCGAAGTATTCACAGTATGCACAATTTTGTATTAGAAAGTCCTTAATACATGTTTTCTTTCGTGAGATGTCCGGCTTGCTATTAAGGGGTAATGGGTTCAAATATTTTTACATGGACAGTATTAAAGGGCAAATGGTTTAAATATTTTTACTTGTAGGTATAGGCTAAGTGGTAAATGGACAACATATTTTGATATGGATTGGCTTAAGGGATAAAGGGGCCATATATTATTACATGGGCATGCGTAAGGAGTAAAAGGATCAAATATTTTTACAAGCGCAGGCTTAAGAGGTAAAGCGAACAGATATTTTTACGTGGGGAGGCATAAGGGGAAAACGGCCCAATATTTTTACAACAGCAGGCTTAAGATAGAGACCAAATTTTTTTATATGGACAGACTGAAGAGGTAAAGGGCCTAAATATTTTTGCATAAATTGTTCAAACAATTTGCAAATCCTAATCGAAAGGCATATTTGTCAAAGCAATAGGTTATAAATATAGCCTTCTATCAGCAACGTGAAAATTGTAACATTCCTTTTTTGCACCAAAAAATAAAATTGCCAATTTTAAATATAACTTAAATTTTTTTATAACTTTTAACACCCTGTATTTCCTGCACCATCAACATTTAGATAAGACATGTTTAATTGAACATACCACGGTAATAAAATCACCAAAATAGTATTTTTTTAGTGTTCATTGAACTAAGGCCACTTGATTGAAACGTTAATTTTTTTTATACGTCTATCATAAACGTACATATTTTTTAACTTACCAAGTATAATAGCTTAATAAACGTCTCTGGTTGGGCAAGAGGTTTGAATGCTCACATTATTCTATCCGAAATATTATAATTTGCTTTAACAATAGTCACGCTGTATGAAGTGTGTCGTAATAAAAAACCTCGTTTTAATTACAGTACCGTGAAATTTTGAAGGAAAAAAAACCATTCATTATTATTATTATTATATTTTAAGTGTTCGAATACTAACAGAGATTTAACATCTGTTACTAACTAAATAATTGTCCAAACCACTGTCAATAAAATTATGAAGTAAAAATAACAAATTAAGTTTTGATTAGGTATTTAAAAGAATAATCTAAATCTCCATCCATATTTATTTCATAAATCAAATTTTACTGGTATCTTATCCTTTTATTAATTTAATATTTTTATTTTTGTGTTTAGTGATATTTTATTTTTGTTATTATATTTAAGTAGGTGTTGGTATTAATTTGTTTTTGTATAGTTTTTATTTTTTTATATATTCGTTTTGTCCTGGAAAAACATGATCAAGATTTGTCAAAGAGCTTCGCTTTATCTCTAGCCTTTTAAAATTAGGTTTTGTTTTATTATAAAACATAAACATAAAAGTAGTATTACATTTCATAGCAGATGTTCGAAATGTGCACCTCCAGTTAAAATACAAGCATCCGCTCGACGTCTAATGGATTGCCGAATACGTTCGAAGAGGCCAGGATTGTTGCGAATAACATTACAGCCTTGTATGATGCAATTTTGAAGATCTTATAAATTTAAGATCGGATTTGTTTACAGTCAGAGCTCGTATATTTCAAAAAAGTCAACACCCTGTATCTCATAAACGACAAAACCTATGACATATGTTTATAGGAGCTTTTCGTTTTAAAATTGAACGACTAATTTCAAACAACAATATTACAGATTACTTTGGAAACACCCTGTATATAATAATAGTCTAAGAGTTAGTGAACACTTTTCTTTCATTACTCGAAGTAGGCTAAAAATTTGCAAAAAAGGTTGCGATAGGGATAATAAGTGCCATCTTGAAAGTTTTGATAGGGGGATAGGCAGAAAGGGGTGTAAGATCACCCTAAAGTCGTACAATAGTAGTCTGTTGAAACTTCGTATGTTGCTTGAATTAAATTTTATGAATAACTATAAAAATTGTCAGACCAAAATCTCAGGCAGAAGGGGTGTAAGAGCAGGTACTTTTTAAATGAAATTGTTTTTATTCGGTCTTCTCTGACAATTACATGTTATTCTAGAGATCTTTTTGACCGTGTAATTTAATTGTCAGACAAAAAAAGATATTGCAATTTCTATAGCGCGATGATTTCATATTTTTTTTTTACATTGTACAAATGATTTGAAACAAAAAAAGTATAAAAAAATATTGATATCACGCTTCATTTTGAAGATACGCTCTAATCTCCGATTAAACAATTATTCCACGATATCTTTTTAACTATTTCATTTATTTAAAAAAATGCACTTAAGTATTCAAGTTGGCAATTAAATTTTTTATAAAAGATAATCAATGTGTTTTTTAGTTATCCTACTGATTTCTCAAGATATATTTAATATTATTAACTTTTTCGGACTTGAAAATATTGTAATTTAACAATCAATGCGCAAAATCTTCTGAACTATTTATTTTATTGACGAAATGCACACAATCTTTTACGTTGAAATTTATTTTTAAATCAAAAATGATTGTTTATTGTATTTCGCTTAATTAATATTGCATTATTTATTTAGAAGTTGGGTAAAGGCACAATATTTTTCGGCGTTAAAATATATGCGTTGCCACAATATTGCAATATATTCGATTTTTTATGTAGAAAATCCCAGATTGCACCACATTCGGTTTTTCATGTAGAAAATTCCAGGTATATTGGTAAAATTTCATGGAAACCTCTATCTCATTATACGCATACTTTTCTAAAATATTTTCAACAGACGAAACCATTTTAAGGGGGGAAGTAGTGACGCAAGTATGTCAGCTGCATCATGACCATTCATTGGCATTCATTTTGTGAACGTGAACTAAAAAAGACATTGATTATATTTTATAAAAACTTAATTTGCCAACGTGAATGCTTAAGTGCATTTTTTTAATAAATGAAATAGTTAAAAAGATTTCGTGGATTAATTGTTTAATCGGAGTGTATCTTCAAAATGAAGCGTGATATCAATATTTTTTACTTTTTTTGTTTGAAATTATTTGTATAATGTAAAAAAAAATATAAATCATCGCGCCATATAAATTGTGAATACATTTTTGAGACGCTCTTACATCCCTTCTGCCTAAGATTTTTGTATGACAATTTTTATATTTATTCATATACTTCAATTCAATCAAAATACGAAGTTTCAACCAACCAACTTGCAACAATAAAAATTTTGACTACTATTGTACGACCTTAGATTAAAGAGACTGGAGATTAGTGGAGATGTAACATTTTACACAGCGCATGTTGTCTATTCCAACCTTTAAGTAACCCACTAATTAAAAATAATTATTTCCACGACTCTACCCGAATTGCTCCGACATTTCTATTCTATGCTCATCTCCGCGTGAATAAATCATCATGGACCGCCGTTTTTTGAAATATTTGTTGATGTTATTAGCAATTTAAAGTGTTTTTTCTACGTTCATGCAAAAAACAAAACTTTATTGAACTATATTTAGTGAAAAAACTTGTTATTGCACTCATCTGTGTTTTTAGTACAGCGTTTTATGATCACACCAAACATAAATATTCAAATCGACGCCAAATATTTAGTCCATTTTCATTTTCTGTGAGATTGTATTACGTTTTAAAAACAATTGCATATTTTATATTGTACAAATTGTACATTTACTTTTAATATTAGTGGCAAAAACAACGTTTAAGCTTAATTATTGTTCATAACACAGTTGTTTCTAAAGTTTTGGTTAAATTATTTTTCTTAACATAGTTATAGTACTTTTTCAATGTTAATCGATGCTAATTATTAGTTATTAAATATGTTGCTATTAAATTACGCTTTTTATTCTTCTGCACTTAGTGTCGCCTAAATAAAACATTTTTTGGTTTTTGCATGAACGTAGAAAAAATATTGTATACAACTCGTGCAAAAAGTGTTTATTGTACTCGACGTGTTGTCCAACTCCACGTCGCGTGCAATAAACACTTATTTTTGCACTTGTTGCATAAATAACTATTAGTTATTTAATTTCAAGGTTGAAAATGCCAGGATATATCGTGAAAAATTGTATATACAAAAAATAGAAGTGCCAATGTTATCAAAAATAAGAAATATATTCGTTTTCAGCAGTAAATATTTATTAACGTTTTGACATAAAGCCGCCATGATCCTTTGGGCTGAATACTTCAGATCCGAATTAAAGGGTTTCAATAAATATTTAGCATCAAATATTTTTCTGAAAACAGATTTCATAGTACTTACATAAATTTACTAAAGAGCAAAATTTTGAATATTTAATTAAAATAAGAAGTAAATAGGCATTGTTGTTGCTAATGAAATTTTGTTTTTAAAAAGTAGTTTTATAATAATATTTACTAAACGTGGTTTTAAGCTTTTTATAGTAGATAAATAAGAAGTAAAGAAGCATAGTTACTAGCGAAATTTTATTTTTATAAGGTATTTTTATAAGAATGTTAGATAAAATACAGTATGACTTAAAATTTCAAAATTCATCTTATTTGCGGTCAAATCGGAAGTGACATTTCAATCTTAAGTCTTAAAACAAAGTAAAACGCACAATATGATCTAGTATAAGCAAAAAAAAATACTAAAGTAACGGGAGTTAGTCACATTGTTAATAAAATGTTGCATTATAAATCCATAAAAAATTCGAAAAAAAATTTTGTTTACTTTCTAAATTCTTACAATATTTATTATTAATTATACAATCGAATTCGGTCCTAAAGACAACGAGATCAAAAAAATCCGAATCTCTAAAATTTGGAGATAAATGCTCAGATAAAAGCAAGCCACCGATTAATCGAATATTCTGTTATTTTTTATGAAAATCGATTTATCCGATATAATTAATCGATTATATTCGGTTAATCGAATATTTTCAATAAATTATTATCGTTTTTTCAAAGTCAATAGAATAATCGATTTTAAAGGAAATACAAAAATAAAATAGATTTATTGAAAATAATCAAAAATAATCAATTTTTTTTAGAAAAATCGATTTATTGTTTAATCGGATTTTTTTAGTCAAAAGATTATTTATTTTAGATTTTTCAAAGATAATCGAATAATCAATTTTAAAGGAAATATAAAAACATAGATTTGAAAATAATCCATAATTCAGTTAATTTTTTGAAAAATCGATTTATCATACCCCTTTCTGCCTATCCCCCTATCGAAACGTTCGAAATAGCAACTTATTACCCCTATGGCAACCTTTTTGCAAATTTTTAGCCTACTTCGAGTAATGACGCGAAATGTTCCAAACAATAAGTGTATAAAATTACAAGATTCACCAGTTACATATGTTGTACAATTCTATAAATTTTTAAAAATAAATTACTTTGAATTATAATTTCAAGTTGAATATTTATGAAACTACAACCAATAAAAAATTGAACTTTATCCTTTAGGCTACACCATTTTTAGACCATTTATAATCATTAGAGTTCGGTAATTTATTTTTTTTCTCATACAGCGACAACATTATTTTCACGGGCGTACGTAATTAATTAGAGATAATTTATCCTTATCAGACTATTAGCCTTAAAAGAATCACGACTACAAACATTTCGCATATCGCAAAGTTTACCTTTGGTTTTATAACCGAGTCCTTATCGCGCAATAAATTGTTGATTTTTTAAATAGATTCTGTGTCACTCTATTGTTATGGTATTATGGCTATAAGGTAGTAACAATTGTCTAATATGATAAAATATTGATACGAAATTAAATTATTTATAGAACGACATTTATTTTATACATTAGATATATTTAGTTATTAGTTTTTATATTATTAATTGTAAAATAATATGTAGTGAATAATTCCAACTTAGACCTGCACAGAGATTATGTGCTGACTCGACACGTTACGTGTCAAACAGAGCACAAACAGAGAGAGACATTACATAAAAATCGCAGTCTGTCGAACGAAGATAGGCGTCTCGACAGATCTTGTATGGAAAGATGAGAATTCCACTGATGACGAAAGCACAGAACAGAAGCTTGAAGGTATTCACAATATTAAAATCTTCTATCGATCGTAAAATAAAGCCCAAAATGTAATCAGATGCAGCAATGTGACTTATGTGATCCGCAAAGGTTAGTTTGGAATCAAATTTGACACCTAGGTCATTAAACGTATCAGGTCTATTAAGAATTCTACCATCTAAGTTATAGTCATAACGGATAGAACTATGTCTATGAGTGTATGACATATATTATATTTACCAGCTTTTAGCATTAGACTATTAATAGAACACAATTCGGAAATTATATCAAGAGTCAATATTTGAAATCAATTTTAAGTCGTCAGCATAAAGCAAACATTTACTATCAACTTTTGAAGTTATGTCATTAATGAAGATAATGAAGCACAACGGACCCAATATAGAACCTTGTGGCACACCAAATATTTGAAAAATTAAATTTGTGTCAATTAACTTGGGTAATTAGTGCATTCGAAATATTCATGAAGTCTAGCTTATTTAATAGGTAACCTATGAAAATTTTTTGTGATTTTTTAATAATAATTTCTCAATAAATTCCACGGTAACCTTATTTTTAGTTTTTTTCTACTCCATCTAATCAATAAATAATAGTAAAATTAATTATAATTCGAAAATTGTTGTTGAAGTCTTACTTTCTCATAAGACACTGTACAAACACACACATTTTTAAAAAAAAATTTTCTCAAAAATTTGCACGGTAAGGTATAGTTAAAAGTACACTATTAGATAAATAAGGACATCTACTATTAGAAAAAAATTAATTTTAGTCATAATCTAATATTTTTTATTTAACATTGGTGGCGAAAGGACCTCCTTAAGAAATAAAAAATTAAATTATTTCAAAATTGTTGTGATGAGTTTTCGCGGCACTTTAAAAACGATAATATGGTTCAGCTCCTGGACTAGGGGACTAGATTTTGTTATAAAAAATAGAATATTCAAATTTATAATAAAAATTTGTTCCATGTTCAATTTTGTTATCCCCCCCCCAAGATTCACAACAGGGTACGGATGAAAAGGTCTATTAACAAGAGCCCTTTGGAGTAGAGTAGAGTCGAATATACTAACACCCTGTATAACTGTATTGTTTGAAGTAAGACAGACAACTGATAAAAAGTTGTAAATGAGAAAATCCTTTTAATTCTAATACTGATTTTTAAATAATACAAATTAGTCTAAATTTAAATTTTAAATATTTTTTTTACTAAACATTTTATAAATACACTGAATTCTTTATTGCACGACGGCAAATTCTAAAATTCTTTTTCATGGATAACAATCCAGAAACATAAAACTTTCGGGGGAAGACTAGACATTCTACCTTAAAAGAAAGGAGACACCTATTAGTTGGTTTCTAGATCCTAATCTGTACCGAGTACGAGACAGATTTCTAATGGTGACGCTAACCCGAAATGGTCTTATTAGGGAGAATTGAGAATAGTTCAGAAGAGCAAAATTAATTTAAGTATCTGCTGAGGAGAGCGATATATAAATTTGGAGCTGACATTTAAGCAGATATCGTAACCCAGATGTAAATACGTAAATAGGCCTTTTATTAGCATCGATAGAGTAATTTTTTAAATCATTCAATTACAATTCACTGATTTAATGTTTATTGCCGTGGCTTCATTCATGAATTAAAACAATGTGAGATGCAACATAATTTCAAAAATTTATTGCAAACGGAACAAATTTCGACACGTTCCATAATCTATGGTTCACTCGCTGCATACCATACCATCGCAAACTACCTTACACAACCAGCAAGCTAACAATAAACAATTTATTTCGCAAAATACCAAAGCCTGACATTTACCACCTTCCATTTATGATTTTTAGTTAGGTGGCTCACAAAATTGACGTATGAACTTATTATCAAAGCTTATATTTGGAATTCCACCCACATCTTACTCGAAACATTTTTTTTAAATACAATTCATTGCCAACGAAAATACTGAATAATTTAAATATTACACTTTTTCACAAAAATTATAAAGAATGATATCGCAAACAAATTTTATTTGAACAATTTTCTTAAAAATTCAAATTTTCCACTTTTTGTCAAATTTCTCGAATATGGACCATTTAAGAAAAAATATGTATGCTATTATACTTATAGAGTATAGAATAAAATTACAAATAACTTTTATTAGAAGAATTTTCTTCTCCAAGCTTAAATAAGATATATATTCCATAAAAAAGAAAAACTACCCCCTATTAAGTACCCTCCAGATGTTCCGACTCTGTTCAAAATCTAATCAGCTCATCGCAGGATGGATTAAAGATTAAGAAATAAATTTGGTGTTCTCTGTATTCGTTCACGAGTTATCGAGTTTACATATAAACATACAGACACACAGACACGCACACAGACATCATCGCGAAAATAGTCAAAATGGATTTAAGGGACCCCAAAACGTAAAAATCCGTCGAAAACTCGAGGTCAAAAAAATCATGATTCCTATACTTTCCTCATCTTCATTCAGACAGGAAAGTAAAAAGTTGTGCCAATTTGAAATATTAAATATTTATTGGTTTACATAATATTATATGGTTTACAAAATTTAAGGTAAATATCTAGTTTGACCACCTTTGGATTATTAAAAACTAGACATAATGTAACTTGTAGATATCGCTATTGTAAACAAAAAACCTAAGTTCCATATCATGTGTGTAAATGAATAATAATTAAATATATATTTTTTTAAATAAATATATTTATTTTCAATTATTACCAACAATGTTACAGGAAATAGAGTGAATAGAGGGTCTGGGTGGGTAAAACAACATCAATAGTTATAATATTTCAAAATATTGTTAGGACAAGGAAAATAATTAAAAATGAATCGCTATACTATTTAACAATAAATAATAGGATAGAAAAAATTTTGTACGACTTGGCAACAGCGTAATACGCAATAGTGACACTTCTGAGCTTTGATTTGAGACATTTGCACAAGATATGGAACGGATATTTTGTTTACAATAGTAATACCTACAAATACAAATGAAAAGTGGTTAAACTATATAATGACCGAATTGGAGATGTTTACACGTTAGTTTTACTATGTGTTATGTTTCATGAGAAATTTCATAAAATTT
The DNA here is from genome assembly GCA_927349885.1 of Psylliodes chrysocephalus. NCBI lineage: Eukaryota > Metazoa > Arthropoda > Insecta > Coleoptera > Chrysomelidae > Psylliodes > Psylliodes chrysocephalus. The sequence goes on from OV651821.1 coordinate 25,167,592, forward strand.
AAAGTAGATTAAATACATTTTTGTGCCAGTTTATATAAACTAGTAATTTATTCAGAAAAATATTATATTTTCGATTAGCCCGGGTACGCCGCATTCGATTTTAAAAACAAAATTTGGTTCTACTAAACATAGACTCAAATAATAAAAAAATACAGGGTGTTTCATTAAGAAAAATGACCTTGATACCGGTTTTGTGGTTATATATACCGGGTGACAAGGAGACCAGGATCATGGTAATATCTCTTTTGTTTGTGAAGAGATTTGCATCAAATTTGGAACAATCCTACTAGGCATAATTAAGTTTGATATTTTGAATGAATCACGCTGTATATTTTATGTTTTTGTTTGGCATTTACGGTTTAAATTACATATGACATTGTTGTCGAATTTTCTTTTTTGGAAAAAATAAAAATGTGGCAGCACTGTCATATGTAATTTGATGCGTAGATTGGAAAAAACATAACATATATATGATCTATTTAAAAAAATAAAACTTAATGGCATCCGGTAAAACCGGAAATCGGCCATTTTGATTTAGTATAAGTGTCAATTCGAAATCATGTCTAGTATGTTTGTTCCAAATTTGATTTTCAAATTGCTTGATAAATAAAAGAGATATTAACTTGGTCCTAGTCTCATTGTCACTCGGTATAGCACCCTATGTAATCGAAATTATTTCATAAATCTAACTTCTTTGGTGCTATATAATACTGAACTTTTTTCAAAATCTTCTAGTTTAGTTGCTATGTCCCGAGAAGAAATAAATGTCCCACCCTATATATTAAAAAACACATTTTATCAGACCTACAAATCACTATCTTTCGGTTAATTATAGAAAGTAAAACCTGCATATTTTTAAAAATATTCATAATATGCATATAAAAATGCATAAACAGTAAGTATTATTTGTTTACAAAATAGTTACGTTTGTTACTAGACCAGCTCCTGGACTATTTTAAAGCCATTATAACTTTCTAACCTCAACATAGCACGGGCCGGTACACAAAAAATTAAAAATATAACACCAAAATCCACTAAGAGACCCTCCAAAACTGGTCAGTATATGTCCCAACAAAATCCGCGCGCGAAAAAAAATAAAACTTTTAAAATAATTCAAATTTTCAAAATTGGCGATGAAATTTCGAATTTTGACAATTTTTTACTTAGTCATTCCAGAGCACACGATTGGAAAACACGCACTTTTTTTTTTCGAGAAAATTTCGTAAATGCACGGGGAACTTTCCGTATAGGAACTACTACCAAACGTACACACAAGTGATCACTACGGTGAACTGAATTGACAGTAGACATTCAGGTGGACGCGACTCTTCGCGTTTCCTACTGATATGGTGGGAATGCGTTTTCTATTAGATTGTACAACGTACGAGGACGGTTCATTATTTAAAAACAAATTTTTCTCGGAGTAAGTAATTTATTAATAAACGATAGATTCTTGATATTTTGAAGTATTTTTTACTTTTTTTGATTTATTTTTTATTCGATCAGTAATGGTATGGGGAGGAGAAGCGATACTAGCGTAAGCTACGGATAATTCAAGCATTTTTGGGCTATATTTTGTAATTTAAATAAATGTGTAATTTTTTTTAAATACAAATGAATAACCGAAGTTACTGTTTTGTAAATTATAAAAATAAAAAAAGTATAACTTTTATAATGTACCCCGCATTTTTTATATTGATTTTGGGTACTGACAGAAATTGTTTAAATTTTTCAGGTCATTATGGGCAACTTTCTTATGTACCTTAAGTTTACAGGTGTACAGGGTGAGCTGTTATAAGGAACCAAAAGTAACTAGTGCAGTCAAAATATTGGCACATACTCGTATATCTGTCAAACTTAAGTAATTCATGTTTTTTTCATGAAACTTATGGCATGTGTTACACTTGTATATATTTGCATTAGCTTACTTCCACTTAAAAAAAAAAATACAGAGTGTTAAATAAATAGGAATATTAATTACTGAAATAAGGTGCATTTTCATGTATTAGCATAATTAGAACTTCTGATCACTTATTTATTACATTAAATAGTAGATAATATTTATTAATAATACAGGGTGTAACAGAAAGACATAAATAATATTTAATACAAAAATATAACAGTGTCTTTAAATAGATTTTAGACTTCCCACTAAATCATAAATCAATAAAGAAGAAACTGCATTTATTAAAAACCTGTTTTATTACATACATTAACTATTTACATACCATCAAAATCTGATTCATCTTTCAGCAGCATCTAAAATAGTCCTTAATAAAGCAGTTGAAGGGTACTTCAAATAATTTTCGAATCGTACATATTCCAGGTACCACAAAACACTTGAAATATTAGCACACATGCCTATAGTTCTTGAACCAATCTTACATGTACAGTAATATCTAGTAATGGGATTATCTTGAATTCATTTTACTCTATAAATATCATGTCACAAATCTCGAAAAACAAAAATAAACTACCTACTATCAAACAATTTTTAAAATTGTTCCTGATAAGAAGAAGAAAATATACAATGTAAAATAGAATGTAGTCATAATAATTTAGCTGTTAGTCTAATATTCGCCAACCTTTTAGCTTATAGAATCCTTTTGTAATTATTCTGATTGATAAATAAAGAAATACAAAAAAGTTATGTTAATTGCAAGCAAGATAAAAGTTTATCAGTATTCATATCACAAAGTTTTTTGATGAAGTACTACTGCAAAAACTGTATAAGGTTTTTTATGAGGTTTTAATTTAACTAAAATAAACCTACTAAATCTACAAAAATAGAATTATATTTAAAAGTGGTAAAAAAGCTGATATCTGTACTGTATATAAAAATCAGAAAGTGTTTTTTTATTAGAATATGTCAGAGTTAGTAAAATTATTTCTACATTTAAGTAGGCGTTAGTTAAAAATAGCTATGATTATAATACGAACAAATCTGAATTCGTTTCAAGACTTTCTACAATATTTTAGGCATATCAAGTTTTCGTTAAATGAGTTTCTGTAATTCTTAGTTGTTTATATAGCTCTATTACTTATAAAAATTATCTAGTATGAAATGAAACAAAAAATGGTCAGAAGTCATATTCCAACTATGGCAATTCATAAAAAATATACCATATTTCAGTAACAGATCTAATTTTTTGAACACTCTGTAGGATTTATTTTGCATGAACAAACTATATACCAGTGTAACACATGAAATAAGTTTCATGGAAAAAACAAGAATTACTTAAGAGTGGTGGAGATATATTTGAAAATATTAATTCTGCCCTCCTTACTATTGAATCCTTCTAACAGCTCACCCTGTAGAGCTGCAAACTTGGGGTCCATAAGAAAGTTGCCTTTTAAGACCTGAAAAATAACATACTAAAATTTAAACAAATTTTGACAGTACCCAAAATCAAAGTAAAAAGTGCGGGGTCCTTTCAATTGGCTAAATGAAAATTAAATATCAAGGAAATAAAAAAAATATGGATAGCTGCACTAAGTACGGAAGTGCTACATAACCTTTATTTTTGTAGCAACAGTACTTAATACTGAAAATAGTAGACATAAGAAAATTAAAAGATATTAAATAAACAATTTGTAATTATTGGTACGTATTATTCAATTAATTTCTAATAAAATGGATACTGTTACAGCATTTTTAATGAATTTAAAGAATAATATTTTCTAATATCTTGTGATTTGTTTCCTCTTAAGCTTATACATATTTTATTCTCTTCATCTTACAAAAGACGGCTTTGAAATAAATCCCTTTGTTGTTAATTACTCTCCTAAATTTGGCAGACATTTTAAACCAACTGCAGTTCCTACAGAAAATCTCCCAGTAAAAAGAGGCATTTTTCTGCCGACAGAATGTGAGAATAGGGTAATAAGGTAAGTAAAAAGCTATCGACAAAAACTTTTATTGTCTGCTTTATTAATATTTCGGGACAATATTATCAATATTGCAGACTAAGACAAGGAGAACCAAAGTTTTGAAGTAATCAATCAAAATATTTCATTATCTTCAGAATTAGAAACATATGAAACTTGTAGAGGTTTAACTTCTAATAGGAAATTATATACAAAATTAAAAATATATATAAATCAATTAATCTTTAAGGGGATTATTTCTTTTGTCCACGACCACTTAATAATAAATCAATATTTTACCTCCTAACTAAAAGCATTTAGTACCCATATATCACGGAGTGAATTATGATAATTCACGCTTTTGTAATTCTGGCACATTCCGGTAGATAACTAAAGATAGGCGATACTTTTCATAACGATATTTTCTAGATCGAAAAATCTCAAAATCTCTAAATCAAAAAATCGAAAAATCGAAAAATTGAAAATTGGAAAAAACACCAGTTAGTTACCTATGTTTAATAAAAACTTTCCATTCTACACTTAACTTTTATTTAATAAAGAAACCATAATGGTCGTGGACAAAGTATAGTATTAGACTCGCAATTTATGGCCATTATTCACTCGGGTGACTAATGGCTACCATAAATTGCTCGTTTAATAATATACTATTACTTCAATATTAATCATATGGAAATGTACATTATATAGTGTACATGTGTACATTATATACCTATCAACACTTTATATGCATTATTAAACTAATAATAAACCAATTTCAAATTCCTTTGCTTTTTATTAAAAAAAAAAATGTTAAATAATGTAATATCTGTTTTTATGTATTAAATACCTATAACTCAACCATACATTTTATTTAAATCTTATTTACCTCAGCAAAAATGTATACCCACTTAAGTGGTAGTAGTTGAAGTAATAAAAATATATAATATTTATAATATTAAAAAAATATTTTCACTTGTTTTATAAATCCATATTTTTTATTAAAACCAAAAAATACATTCTTAATTGCGAATTCTATTAAAAATTATATTGTCAAATATCGCCCCATCGGATGCAAACAGGCAAAGACTAAGGGTCAATTTCATAATGAATATTAAAAATTCCATTAACTAATGGGACAATAAAGTGACTTATTGAATTATCCATTAGGTAATGGTTCTTGTAATCATTATGAAATCGGCCCTAAGATATTTTTCTCAGAACAATTAATTTTAAAAGGAAAAATATTACTAAATAAAAGTAGAACTAAAAAGTTCCTTAAAACTATTTACAGAAATATCTAAAATGTATGCTAATACGTACATTAGTTAAATTCCTTACATATCTTGTTAATTGGCGAATTTACTCCTAATTCTGTTACAATTTTATTATTCTAAATTTCTTTAGGGAATATTACAATCTACATATAAATTTATAATTATTTTAAAAATGGAACAGAGATTTTTCTTCTAGATTTCCATAAACGTAGAATACTGATTGCAACTTTTATTTCAAGAACACAAACCATTATTTTTTTAAATACCTTGTACATTGAAATATAAGGCAATTTAGGCTTAAAAAGGTTATTTAGAATTAACAAAAATGTGTTCCTGGCAAAATTCATAGATAGATAGATACGATAGAACCATAACCATTAATAATGAGTGATCAAATTTCACTCTTAAAAACCCTATATCTATTTGTTTCTTATTATTTTCTTAACACTCTTTAATTTTTTGGTTTATTTACATTTTCATTTTATTTTCTTAAAACCCTACTGTAGGAGTTTGTTGGCTCTGTTACAAAAAAAACCTGGCTTAGTTATTTCCCAAAATGTTTCGTGTGGGACCTGGGTGGCAGATTTGTTCCCAAATAATCCTTAGATAAAGTCCAGTATAGAACGAGAAATATGATTTTGATAAATAAAATCATGACTCTACTATCTATATTTCGAGCAGTAGGAATTATTTGTGAAATTTTGCGAAACTAAAAGAGAAAATATAAATTTCCAAATATTTTCTGTCCAAATAAAATCCCTTGACTAACGATATCTACTTACATTCTACATATTCAATTTTATTCCAAATAAATTATTTCATGATTTTCACTGTCTTTGATATATCACTATTAATACCAGTACTTATTAAGTTTGTCCATACAGTGTGAGTCAAAACGTTAATTTAGTGTTTAAAATGTATATTGTATGTAGAATGTAAACAAATACATTGATGGCAAGATTCTGGTGAACGCGCTTCTTGGCGTTTCATACTAATATGGTGGGTATGCGTTTTCTATTAGATTGTACTATATACGAAGACGGTTCCATAATTTAAGGAATTTTTTATAATTGACACTTTTTATACTTTCATACAGAATTTTTATATTGTATTTGTATCGTATTTTTATAACGTATATCGTATTTATATCGTACTTATATCGTATTTATATCGTATTTATATCGTATTTATATCGTATTTATATCGTATTTATATCGTATTTATATCGTATTTATATCGTATTTATATCGTATTTATATCGTATTTATATCGTATTTATATCGTATTTATATCGTATTTATATCGTATTTATATCGTATTTATATCGTATTTATATCGTATTTATATCGTATTTATATCGTATTTATATCGTATTTATATCGTATTTATATCGTATTTATATCGTATTTATATCGTATTTATATCGTATTTATATCGTATTTATATCGTATTTATATCGTATTTATATCGTATTTATATCGTATTTATATCGTATTTATATCGTATTTATATCGTATTTATATCGTATTTATATCGTATTTATATCGTATTTATATCGTATTTATATCGTATTTATATCGATTTTATGTCGTATTTATATTGTATTTATATCGTATTTATATCGATTTTATGTCGTATTTATATCGTATTTATATCGTATTTATATCGTATTTATATCGTATTTATATCGTATTTATATCGTATTTATATCGTATTTATATCGTATTTATATCGTATTTATATCGTATTTATATCGTATTTATATCGTATTTATATCGTATTTATATCGTATTTATATCGTATTTATATCGTATTTATATCGTATTTATATCGTATTTATATCGTATTTATATCGTATTTATATCGTATTTATATCGTATTTATATCGTATTTATATCGTATTTATATCGTATTTATATCGTATTTATATCGAATTAATATCGTATTTATATCGTATTTATATCGTATTTATATCGTATTTATATCGTATTTGTCAAAATACATTTATACAAGATAGGACCGATATTTGATCCTTAACTATTCATGAACTGTCGAAATAAGAAAGTTTGAAACACCTGTTCGATCCATAGGCCTGGGAGATGTAGAACTTGGATTAAAAGAACCTTATTGAACACATTATTTTAAAACACTAAAAGAATGATTTGATTTATACATGATTTACTTATAAATAAACACTTTTTACATTACTCGCATTTACAGCATTTTTCTAGGAAATTTGTTACTTTAAGCCATGTTAATTGTGATAAAAAGTTTATGTTACCTAATGGCGGACAGAGCGTCGCCTTTTATCGCGGCAAACGCGTGTGGTCTCGTTGACACTACCTGAAGCTGTGATTCTGAGAGGGAGATAAGTCGCTAAGCGCGCTTGAGACTCACTGGTTATTTGTCGAAGACCTTCCTTATCGGCCAAGAAATTATAGAGACGTTTTCAGGAGTAATAAAAAAATTAAAAAATGAAAGCTTAATGTGTATTGGATTCAATATTAAGTGTAACAATTAATGTAATTTGTTGAATGTAATATTGTATATCGTATTTATATGTTTAATTTTTAAATTGTGAATTAAAATTATTGCATTCTTTGCCCTAATTGTACAGTATTGTACACCCTTGGATGACTTTATACGTAGCTTAGTTAGTCTGATGCTGATGATGTGTGTAAAAGCTCAGAGTTCATTTCACTGAAAATTTCGTAGTGATCACCTCGGTAAATCCAATCGGTAGGACGATTATTTTGTAGACTGTAAATCTTTCTTTTTAATAAAAAAATATAAATCGTCTTATTATCTTTCAATATTTATTTATTTTGCAATAATAATTTGTTTTAAATTTATATTACTTTAAATCCCTCCTTATAGGTAGATTTAGATTTAATTAGGACTATGGGCCATGTGGCCTCCCCCACCTCGATCTTTTCAGATCTATTGTGGATATCCTTTAATCATTGTTTAGAGTACCTTGTCTAATTCGGTCTTTTGTAGTAGACTCCATAGACTGGGAAGTAGTTCTCCGGTATAGCTAGTTGCCTTTGGTTTTTCTTCTCCCTTCTCCAAGTGTAAGGAATCTCAGTCTTACTAGACCTTCGCAGTAGCACAATACGTGTTCTGCCGTTTCCTCTTCTTCTTGACAGAATCGGCACAAGGCCTCTTCTGTCAGACCGATATTGAACATATGTTTGTTAAGCCTACAATGCCCTGTTAATAGACCTACTAGTATTCTAGTATTTTTCCTATTAAGGCTTAGTAGATGCTCGGTGAGTTTAGACGATGGTCCTTTTAAGAACTTTTTGGCCTGTCTCTGTCCTGGTGAGTTTTTCCACCACTCCTGAGATTTTTTAAACATCCACTGCTTTGTGCATGTTCTGATATCTGATACCTTATAGGTATATATTATTTCTATACAATGGCCAAAATATGTTTCTATTTTTCATCAGGAAAGTAAAAGTTGTAATTGTAATTTTAGGACATAGAGGGCAGAATAGGGCCTTGGTTAACATTTCGGGGTCAGTAATAGAAAAAAATGTACTTAATAAATAAATATATGATAAACGGTTCCTCTGATACGGCTGGCGTTCTTGCTTTTTTGACACCCAGTACATAATCAAAAGTATACAGGGTGTTAGTATATTTGACAGACAACGCTTTACCCCAGATAGCTCTCGTTAATTGATGAATTTTGTTGTAGGTACATGAACCTTTAAAGGGCTTAGTTATCGAGATACAAGTTTAAAATTTGCCTTTAAATATTTTTTTTCAAATTTGATCTACCAAGATTTGTCGAATATGTACTCAGAGATAACTAGATTAGAATGAAGAAATATTGAGACGTTACAAATTTTTATTTTGAAGCAAATTTCTACAACACCGTTTATTTGAGCTCCATAAAAGGTTCCTACTTTTTTAACTAAAAATGAACAGTGGCGTAAAAAATAAAGGGGAAAAGTTGCCACTATGTTATGTTGAGAATGGGATGTCAATACACTGCGACCTAAAAGCTCTATAATGCCCCCTTCTGTCGCTAATGTACCAAGTTGCCATTAACCACTGGTTAAATTTGTCAAAAGTTAGCTTATGTCAAAATATTACTTTCTTAAAGGGCATATTGGTCACCAAATTTGAAAAAATCTTTAAAAATGTTTTTGATTTATGGTAAATTTTAAATTTTGATTTCAAACTGTTAACACCCACCATCTTGGTAACTATGGGTTCACCAGAGAGGCTAACCGCGAGACTAGTGTGTATTCACGTTCTCGCGGCAGTTAAGCAATTATGTCTCCTGTCATTTCTTGGATAAGTGATCGCTAGACTTAGCCGACTAGCTATTAACATCGACGACGTGGTATGAATGATGATGAATGAATGTATGATGAATGAATGTATGATGAATGAATATATGATGAATATATGATGAATGTATGATGAATGAATGAATGTATGATAAATGAATGTATGATAAATGAATGTACAATAATAAATGTACAATATGGTAATGGATCACTGCCTATATAGAGAACAGGATTATTTTATCCACTCTAGGAAAGGCAACCATACAGGCAAAAGTTACACGGGGCTGTCCACAAGGAGGAATATTATCTCCAATGCTGTGGTCAGTTCTTGGGACGACTTACTCGAAACATTGCCAAAGAAGGCTACCAATGCCTAGGATACGCAGGAGACCTAGCAATTATCGTCAGGGGGCGATTTGCAGGCACAGTCTCGGAGCGATCTCAAACAGCTCTAAACATAGTAAACAACTGGTGCAAAAAGGAACAATTGTCCATTAACCCACAAAAAACAACAGTTGTACCATTCACAAAAAAACGGGTACTCACAGGACTAAAACCACTAGTACTAAACAACATAGTTATCCAATTCGTCACAGAAGCCAAATACCTCGGAGTCATATTTGACCAAAGGCTGACGTGGAATTAACATCTCAAAAAACTCGCATACAAAGCTACAAAGCTCTCAAGCTGTGAAAGAATATGTGGGAAAAACCCCAAAATGACCATACACAAGGGTAATAAGACCCATGATAACCTATGGCGCAGTGGCATGGGTAACCAAAACAGCGCAGGCAAGTGCAATAGGCCAACTCACTGGCATTCAGCGGCTTGCTTGTCTAAGTGCTATTGGGGCCATGCGCACTACGCCAACTGCAGCAATAGAGGTATTATTAAATCTCACGCCACTGCACATCTTCATACAAGGAGACACCAGGTCAGCTATTCACAGGCTAATGCAGGGACAACACCCAATAAGCCAACTACATAGCGCCGACCACACAAGGCTATATCAGCAAGTAAAAAGGGATAATATTCTAGCTATGCCTACTGATAGAGCCATAACCACATAACAAATTTGAAAGAAATTTTTAAATTCAAATACCAGCCCGAGAATCCTGGAAACAGACCTCCCGTACAGGCCGAACTCGTCTGGTACACAGATGATTCAAAAACCAAGGAAGGAGTCGGTGCTGGAATCTATGGACCCAAGTCGAAAACAACGATTTTGCTGAGTTTAGGAAAATATGCAATGTGCAAGAGAAATAATAAATCAGCAAGTATCAGGTAAAACTATTGCCATATACTCTGATAGCCAAGCAGCTCTAAAGGCAATTCTCTCACCAGAAATCAAATCATGACTGGTGAAAGATTGTCTAGAAGACCTGCCAGAGCTAAGTAGTCAAAACAAGGTGACCCTAGCCTGGGTGTCAGGCCATGAGGGATATCAGGGCAACGAAACGGCCGACGAATTAGCCCGAGAAGGCTCAGATAAGACCATGACAGGTCCCGAACCCTTCTGTGGAGTTGCTAAGGCATTGTGCAAGGCTTCTATTAAACAATGGATGCAAACAGATTCTCAGGAATAGTGGAACAACTATCCAAGGCTTAGACAGGCCAAACAGTTCATTAAGGAACCATCGGCCAAGTTCACGAAAGACCTACTGGATCAAAAGCGCCAAATCGTTAGGATAACAGTAGGCCTTCTTACTGGACACTCTCGCCTCAAAAGGCACATGAGTGTCATCAATCCAGCAGAAGAAACAACTTTTTGCAGGTTCTGTGAAAAAGAAGAGGAAACATCATTCCACGTTGTGTGCCAATGTGAAAGCCTGGCTGGTTTCGAATATTGGGCGAAGAAAAGCCAAACGTATGCAACTACATGCGGGAGCCACTGTCAAAGTCTAATAAAAAAGACCAAGCTAGATGACATACTCTAAAACAAACGGAGTCTCACAATAGATCTAAAAAGGTCGCGGTGAACAAGGACAAACAACGTCCAACTCCAAATCTAATCTAATGTATAATGAATGAATGTATAATGAGTAAATGTATAATGAATGAATGTATAATGAATAAATGTATAATGAATGAATGATGAATGGGAAGGAGTAGAGCATCCAAATAGTGGCACAATAGATCATCTGCGTTTCAGTGGAGAATCCTCCAGAATTACTCGGGGAGGGGGAGGAACAGAGGGATGCCTGAAGGGTTGAAAAAAACTAAGAATTCATGTTTCTATATCGATTAACGAGAGCCCTCTAGGGTTGAGCGTTGCAAGGACCGCGAAATTTGTAACTATTTTATTAATTCGTATAGTCTCAATTTTAATAAATTAACTTTGATGCAGACACACATTGGCAGAAAAACACAATATTGTAAAACAGGTATTCATTATACTTTTTATGCATTGGGAGATAAAAAATAAAGACAAAGGTTTTAAAATAATCTTTGAAACCACTGAAAGATAACTTTTACAAAAAAATCTAAATTATTTTGGAACTGGTATTGAGTTTGAAAGTTACTTCAGCCTTAAAATCCAGAAAACAAAAATAAATCTATATGTCTCTAATGAAGTGCACATTAATTTGGAGTACCCCACGGGGGTATATTGGAGCCACTTTTGTTTATATTTTTAATAACAATTTGTCCCTGCTTTGCATGATGGAGCTGAATTTATTTCAACCGTAAATAAATTCTACGGATGACGCACTATTATACATGTATTTCTGATATTAATCTACAATAATCTTAGAAATTCCTTGAAAAATATTTAAGTAGTAATAAATTAAAGCTGAAGGCAAACAAAACTAAAGCAATGATAACGGAATTTAAATAAAATTCTAAGTTTAGCGAAATTAATTTTAAAATGGAAAACATTGGAGAGAAGCAAACATTATGAGTTGTAGTTAATGAAACTGTACACAATGCTGGTAAGATCAAATATTCGGGCCTGCTTTATTTATCTGGTCGCACTGTTTCTGTAATGCACTTAGGCCATTGTGCATCCTATGAAAATGATAGCCATTTTTAGTTAGTCAGCTAGCCTATAGATTAGCCAGCAGTATTATATTAACATTGATTATTTATTATATATTCATTTATCAGTATAACTTTGAAAATATTACGACTAATAAATAACTCAGTCATTTTTTTTAATATGCTGTGGACTTATGACCTCATGTAGGTACTTATTCATTTTGAATAATTAAGTCTATTATAGTATTTAAAAATAATTTAAAGAAATGTTTGGAAAAACAATAAATGTAAAGTTATAAAAAACGACATAAAATTATAACCATCAAATTAAATGTTCATAATGTCCTTTTAATACATCTTTGATGGTATTAGTATCGAAAGGGTAATTGGGCGAATCTCGTGGCCTCAGGAAAACTTGTGAAAATGAAAACATAACCATAATATTTTATGACTTTGTATATTATGCTGTCACGCGTTCAAAAATTAAATATTTTCGTAGTCACGAAATCACAAAATAAAAATATTATGATATATCGAGTTTGACATGGAAATTATTTCTGGGAAAACATACTTACTAAAATATTTCACGTTTTCTTTGACATCTGAGACATACCTGAAATAGAAAAATAATTTAATTAGAATATGTATCGAATTAGTTTATGTGGATTAGAGTTTAGAAAAATAAGTAATTCATTATGGCTTGCATTTAACAGACTACAACAAAAAAATACTCTTGTGCCACAAAAATATTAAATGAACTCCAAAATTTAGACAAGTACAATAATCAGATACTGACTTTTTGTTAATCCTTTATATTAAATTGAAATTGCACTAAAGCGGTAGGGCGAGACGTTCTAGCTAGCGATACAATCGAGGGGTACATTTATTAGGAATTTTGATTAGATTTAAAATGTTATTTATACAATTCTAACGTGTCAGTATAAGGTTTCAGGTGAAAGAAATGTAGAAGGTGTTTCACATAGCAATTTCTATTACCTTATATAGAAAACAAAAATAATTTATAATAAAACATCCTTTCAATTTATAAAATAAGTTATTTGACTGCCATATACAAGGTAGTAACATTAACTCAGCGGTCTCCACCTGAGACGTGCATGTTACTATTATACCTTGTTCAGTTCATTGTAAGGTAAAGTTTCGGATTAAAAATTTTATGAGTATTTCCAGGTAAGTACCCGAAAGTTTGACCTGTTCTTTGGGGAAATATCAACTGGTTAAATGAAATGAAAAATAATGTACAACTTTTTAATTAAATAATAATGGAGAATCTTTTGTATAATTGAGAGCAGAATTAAACTTCTTCATTAATGGAGTCTAATGTGGCTATTATAAACCTAATAATAATAATAATTTTATATTACACTTTACACAGAAAATATGGTCTATGTATATTAAGAGGGTTATTTAGCACAAATATAATATTTTCTAACATAAAAATTTGTTCCATGTAGAGAATTTTAAATGAAAAATAAAAAAAATGAACTTGCCAACAAAAATGAAAATCAGTCATTATCATCCAAAATATCATAATCGTCATCATCATCACTGTCATCACCATTAATTGTTATTATGATTGGACTTATTTCGTTTATTTTATTTTCACGAGTCCACCAATCTTCTATTAGTTTCTCGCACTTGGATATACAGTTCCGCTACACTTCTGGAATTGCAATTGAAAGTGCTTTTCGCCAAGTTTCCCGAATTGCTTCGTCACTATAACCATTAGGCCCAATATGGTTGTCATAATATTGTTTTGCTATTCCTCATATATATTCGATGGGATTTAACTGGCAGTGATACGGTGGCAGACGTAAAACTTGATGACCGTAACTTTCAAGAATTTGATCCACAACAAAGGTTTTTGGTTTTGCGTGTATATTTGCCAAGCGTAATAATTCTGATTTTAATATATATTGAGGAAATGGTATATGTTCTTTTGTCAACCATTCTTTAATTTTATCAACAGTCCAAGAATTCGTTGGACTTTTGTTTAATACTTCAGAATGGTAAGGTGCATTGTCAAAAATAATTACGCTGGGCTCACTTAAACATGGGAGAAGTTTTTCATGCAACCATTTTACAAACATTTCTGTGTTTATATTATCGTGATAGTCATTGGATTTTGATTTAGATGAAAATATTAAATCAGCACCTTCTATAAAACCCGATTTCCTTCCTGCATGTAAAATTATGTGTCGCTTCCCTTCTCCATCGGTATGTTTGATGGACTTTACGTTATCATCTTGCCATATTTTCTTGGTTGCACCCCTAGAAAATATCCATGTTTCGTCTAAATATATAAAATTCGCACCTTCTTCTTCAAATTTAGAAAGTTAATTCTCTTGTGCACGACAGAACTTCTTTCACAAAGGGCCTTTCTGTTATCCTCCTTTTGAAATTTGAAACCCAAGTTATGTATCACTTGCCATATACTTGTTCTGCCAATGTCGTCAAATTTTCTATCTATTAATTCCGAGAGAATTGTATTTAAGGTCACATGTTCCTTGTTGACCCTCATTCGATAAATGGTATCACGAATTTCAAATTTCTTTCCATCTGGAATATCTTTCGTTTTCAATGATGGGCGAGTTTTGCGGTGATTTTCTTTCGGCAGTTCACTATTGTGATTTTGTAATACTCCTCTTAATTTGGTTTCACTAATTCCTAGAGCATCGCATACGCGTTGTTGTACGAACATTACCGATTTTAAAGGACCGCCATTTGCTTTTTCTTCCGTAAAATACTTATGTACACTACAAATTAGACTATCTACATCTAACACACGTCTAGGCATTTTTAAAATTTCCACTAAATTTACAATATACATACAATGTCAACACTTGCAAAGAATCAATTCAACTGCAATATTTGTAACAAATTTAGTACCTACCCTAATGTTATTTTAATTTAAATCTGACCATTAGGGCAATTTTACCTAATTTCTTGGGAATAGGCTTATTGGAACTGGTTGTCAATGACTAATTTGCATAATTTTGTTAATCCGAAACCCGCGTAAGTATAGCGAACAGATTGTACCTCTATTCTATATTAGCTTCTTATCTAGAGCTACGGTTTGTATTTTTTAATAATGGTTAAAAATGTAAAAACAATGTAAAAATCATTTACATTTATTTTCAAAGAAAACCGTCTCTTTAACATACTAAATAATCATTTAAATTTTTAGTAAATTACATACATCTTGTTGGCTTTAGATACTTTGTAATTCGTTTTACAGAACAATAAATTCAATTACCAGCCATAGGTGTTCAAATTGGGCCGTACCTTGACACTAAATCAAGATTCACCCCATATCTCATTCTGCATACAATGAAAAACTAAATTACAAACGCAAAGCATATAGGACTTCATTTAGTTACCTACATTGTCATTACTGTTAAGTCTTCAATATTGTCGTCAAACAAAGAGCATTATTTCTAGAGTCAGGATCGGTCCAGAAAGACTGATTAAGTAATGACAAAGAATACGTATTAAAAATGCATTTTAAATGCAAAGAAGGAAAAAATGCAAATAATTATTTCTGAAATTATTTGGTATGTAAAAAAATACAAGTGTTGAAATTATAGCTATAGTAAAATTGAAAAACAATTTTGAGAGCTTGGACATGTAAGGTAGATAAAAAAAACATTCGACTTTGATACTAAATTGGATGTAATGAGGAGAACCCGCATACTTCAAGTCGAAAAGCAGCACCTTTATTTAAAATTTAAAAAATAATAGTAGTCGGGTGACCAAAATATGAAATGCGATTGGTGGATTTCATATTTGTACAGGTTTCTTACTATTTTGCAAAAAAAAATAATTTATGACCCAGGAGATAAACCCCAATATAGCATCTCAAATCAGTGACAGAAAATTTCTAAAATAAAATTATTATAATGCAAATCGAATCAGAGCCATAAGAACGCAAACTGATGCTTTATCCCATACCTATAATAAAGTCAGATAAATTTATGATTATATTTACTTTAGGTAATAAATCAGATGCAATTTTTGTGAAGAAATATATGTGTACAACATATGTGTGTAGTAAATATTACCTATGTCATCTCTTGAATGCGAAATGTTCTTCTATTTGACTAAAAACATCAGATGATTAAAAAAGTTCAAGTCTTCTGCAGACAAGTAGTTGTCTTTCAGTCATAGTTTATTTGAAACGAAACAATAGTATTTCAATATAAACTGGAATTAAAGATGATTGATGGACATTGAGATTAGTAAATTAGCGATCTCGAACAGATGATACCGTACAGAAGGAAGACTTTCAAGTGCAATAACCACGATGCAGGTAAATTCCACACTTTCTTATAGCCACAAACTTCTATGAAAAAATAGCGCTGTTGTCGAATTTATTCAATGTAATGCAGGGAAATATTTCACAACGTTATCATGAGGTTGGCAGAAAAATGGGATAAAGAAAGTGGAAAGATTTAACCCAGGCTTATGTTTAGCGGTGGAAATTCTTCTAAAACAATAATTATTCATAGAATTAATGTACCTAGTGGCATAAAAATATGGGCGACTGAAACGCTGGGTACATTGTACTAACTATAAAATATTTGTGTCTACACAACTAAAACGATCTCTATAATTTCTAGTGACAATCCCTGACCTGTCAAAATATAAGGACATTTGCGTATAACTTTGAATCATTCCATAAAACAGAAAGAACATTGCATCAATTCAGGATATCAAAACAATTAGAATTACCTACGTCATTTTTTCACGATATCATAGGAAAAAAATGACTGATGAGCAAATTTTTGATAAAAGAGCTTCAATTCTTGAAATCGAAAGAGAACATTTTAACGAGATATTTACTTGATTGAGGCCTTGTTCCTCAATTCATAAAATCGAGAGTTTAATTCTTCTTAAAAAAGATGAAATGAGTTCATGATTTAAGACTGACGTGATAAAAAAGTTTAAACTTTTCGAAGCGAATTTTTATTCGATGTTCTACTTGACATAAAAATGGCATCTCTAATAGTGATTTATTCTTGTTGTTTACCCTATACTGTTGATTATCTAACACTGCCCATGTCGTATGCAGTGGCAGCTGGTGTATAAGTGCTATAGAGCTGCAGAACTGCAAAAAATGCAAGTGTCTCTCTACATTTTATAGAAATTATTATAGGCATCCTAAAATATACGTTAAATAAATTTTATGGATTATCTCATTAATTTTAATTCTTAAATAATTATTTCATAGCTGAGAATAAGTCCAAAGCGCACCAGTGGAAGACTTAACAAAAGCTCGCCAGTTCATATGAATCTCTTAGCAGGGTCGCTCCGGGACGGTCTGTGCACCACTTGGGCCGCCCGCACTCATCGTCTCAGCTCCCGGGGCTTTCTAACATGCGTATAAGTTTGCTGATAAAAAGGACCGCAGAATAGAATTAATGTATAAAAAGTAGGTCATTAAAATAACCACGAGCCGCCAGTGTCGTATTATCATCTAATAAAAGAAGAGATGATCATAGAAGATCTGCGAAGGTGGCTATTATTTAAATTTCTTGTAATAGTATCTATATTTCGTAATAAGAGTTAGCGTGTTTTTCTACTTTTTTATGACCACTATTTTTATATTGCCAACACCTTTTTTCACATTGGCTTTCGCTAATAAGTAAAAGACATATTAATTAAATTGTTAAAAAACATTAAGTGCTTGAGAAAATGTTTTGGCGTCTAAAAATTGACGTAAATTATTTTCCATAACCCTCTACAAATAAAGGATTTTAAATTAAAAACTACATTATATATAATGAGTTGCGTACCTTTCAGTAGAAGATCCAGAATTTTAACCGGGAAGACAAAAGAAGTGGAGAGGGTAGAATGATAAGGAGAAGCATCCATGACGTAAATAACAAAGAGAGGTTGCCCTAAAGTACAGTAAACAAATTCCAGGCTTGGCTTTATTCAGTCATTATGTTTATCTTCAGCTTTGGTCTTTGTTTGTGTTGTGTCTGTTGTAAGCTATTTTGGCGTCGGTTCTTTATTTGCTTGCTTACATTTGTGATTTTTTGTGCTTTGATTTCGATCTAGTATTAAATTATACCTGTTAATTATTTTCCGATGCACAATTTTTTAATTGTTCACAAAATTTTCTTAAACCGTCCCTGAATCTTGTTTACAAAATGTGCAGAACGAAATTGTGCATTGTGTATATACTTTATTATTGACAGTTATCATTCTGCTTCATTGGGAGGAGGGGGCACTTTTTGGTTGGTTTTAAATATAAATTAAAATACGGGTGGCACTCGGGGACTGCCGCGGTAAAGCTATTACATAGCATTTTTTATCAACTTATGCAATTATAATTATTTATTTTATTTATGCAGTATTTTTTTCTTTGATATTAATTCAAGTTACACTTTTTGAGCGTGGTGACCTATAAGAAAACAATTTTTTTCTTTTATTGAATAAATGTGACGTTAATATTGTTTAAAATATTTTTATTATCTTACAATACATGTAGGTTATTCAGGAATTTTTATCATTGAAACTATAGGTTTATGGTAACTGAAATAAGAAACATAAGTTTGAGACTTGATATCCTCTAAATATCTGGAAAATACCGCGTCAATGGTGGTCCCATATTTTGTTGTGGATTCTTGTGGATCATTATTCATTTTCAAATTCAATTTTTCCGAAATTGTGTCTAGTCTACACGCATACGTCTAGTCGCACGCACACAAACACCGTGCCGAAGTCTGCCGAACTGAAACGACGTTAGACGATGCACGGCTTTCAACGCCGCACCGCTGTGCCGGTCGGAGCCCGGGGGGTGTTAGGTTTATTTTCGCTACGGAATTTCTTTTTCGACTTTTCGATTTTTAGATTTTTTTGATTTTTCGATTTCTCGATTTTTCGGTTTTTCGGTTTTTTGAATTTTCCATTTTTCGAATTTTCTATTTTTCGATTTTTCGGTTTTTCGATTTTTCCATTTGTCGATTTTTCGATTTTCTTTTATTGAATAAATGAGAAGTTAATATTGTTTAACGCCGCACCGCTGTGCCGGTCGGAGTGGGGGTGTTAGATTTTTTTTCGTTACGGAATTTCTTGATTCGGTCGCCGCGCTCAAAGCCAGCGATAAAAGCTATGCAATAGCTTAAAAAGTATGAGAATCAAATAAAAACTAATTTACTTTCATTAAAAGTATTCTTATTATTTTATTATACAGGGTGTTTCCGAACTTGGCGTCCAAATTTATAGGGGTGGTAGTTCGCATAATTTGAGACCGATTCGCAGATTTCATTTTTCCAAAATATTTCAAAAATTGATTAAAAATTATAAACAGGTACGGTCCTGCACAGCGATAAGAGCGCCTCGACTCGCGCGCGCTACGCTTAGAATCGACAAAATTGCAAATCGCATCTGTTTTTGAGGAATATTGCGCTACGCGCTCAGGGTAGGACCTGCTCTTTGATTTTTTCTATAATGGCTCTATTTTGTTTATTATAATTTTTTTAGAAAAATTAAATCTGCCAATCGCTCTCAAATTATGCGAACTACCACCCCTACAAATTTGGACGGCAAGTTCGGAAACACCCTGTATATCTAAACTACAATATCTGTTTTATTTTTATAAACCTATTAATTTTGCATATGTAAAAATCTATTTCTTTATGAATGAGCAACAAACCCAATGCCGGTCCTGCGTCATATGTGTCGCGTCCATGTTTTTGGTCTTCTTAATGGAGGAAATCCTCTTTTCCTCAGTTGCTACTGTTAAAATGATAAAAAAAGGTTGCTGGTACTTTTCTCATATTACAATTAAGCTTTACATTATAACTTACAGGTACTTTTAAATTGAAATGCTCCTAGCATTATTAGTAGATGAGATTCGAGAGTATCGAATACATAACCTAAAAAACATTCCATCGAGTTTTATTGTCCGACGGTTGGGCGGACGAAGAGACTCTTGTGACTCGAAGACGAAGGAGAATGGAGTGCATTAAAGAAGAAGAATATTAACTGTCGGACAAGAGAAAGAACTCGATCTGTTTTTTATTTTATGTAAAGTGAACTGATACCCTCAGATGTTATCTACTATTATTGGAGGTGAGATTTTTGACACCTACAGGGATAATCGTAGAAAAAGTTATGCATGTATCTGATTAATTGCAAATAATTAGTCACTTTAATTCTTTGTCAGTTTATTATTATAAACCGTTTTATAAAATACTTAAAAACATTTTCTATAGATACTTAATGCGTCTGCACTAAAAAACTAAAAATATAAAAGCGACAACAGAAACTAATACTTCTAAAGCCAACCCTGTGGCCCTCATAGAGATTGTCGCAAAACCCATAATTCCGTCTTTTACTTTTCACCACTCCCAAGTTACATTGTTGAGAGACCGTAAGAACGGAAAATGAACCTAATCCGAGTGAGAACTTTTCTTTTTTTTTTAAACGCCTCGATACATAGTTATTTAAATCATACGCATAGCTTATAGCGTAAGTGCTTATTCGAATGGAATTCTTGGACTAGGTGTAACCCTTTAATGCGGTTTGTAATTTATAATACGCCAATGAGATATAAAGAAAATAGTAGCTATAGCAAGCAGTTACTGATATATTATTATTGCGAAAAATTGTCGATGGTTATTCGTTCCCAGAAGGGTTTCTTAAGAGGATTCGGATCAGAGTCACGTTGTTGTGATGAACTGCCAATATTTTGATTATATTTCATTTTTGGAAAAGAAAACAACCTTTTTTTGATAGTAAAAGAATCAAACTTTCACAAAAACGTATAACATCGTTTTTCGTTGTTTTAATCAATACGGTATATTTATGTGGGACTAATTTTGAGTCATTTCTTATTTCCAAAAATGTATAATTTAAATGAGTAAATAAAAATAAAAGTCACATTTCTTTCTTGTACTTCATTACTCAACAAATTGTGAAAATTTCAATGAAATCGTTAAAAATCGATTTTTTAGTTGACTCATAAAAAATCTGATGTGTCCAACACATGACTTTCCTATCTAGTTATTATAGGTAAAGTCCGACCGAAGCTTCGGCCAAAAAAGCACATTCGGCTTCGGGCAAAATCAGCCGAAGGTTTTTTGCCGAAGCCGAAGGTCTGTGTCCAGCCGGCCAGCCGCCAAACCTATACGAAATAAATATTACGATTTACGAATGACGCCGCCCGCATCACGAGGTAACGAGTCGTTACCTCGTGATTTTGATAATTTTATTATTAAATTGTCCATACTTATTTTTTGTTTGTTTATGATTTGTGATTAGACACTAATGTTTCTTATATTTGGAATACTTTACTTTAGTTCAGTTTTCTGAGAAAACCAGCTTTGTTTGTACTATGGTACGTTACTTTTGTGTTATATTTAATATATATACAGGGTGTCCCGAAATTAAGCGTAATCTACATCCTAAAATAGGAGTAAAAGTTCATATAAACATAGGTCCGAAAACGTTTTGTTTCTGAGATACAAGGCATTAAAAGTGAATTCCTGATGACACATTTTTGTAAATATTTTCTGAACTTTTAAAGATAACTAAGTGAAATTTGGTACAAATGCTTACCATTTTACGCTCTATTTAATGGACTAAACCCCAGTTTTTGATCATCTTCATAGGTGGGTAAATTAGGGGGGGATTAGGGTAAAATTGCCCTAAGTTTTTTTTGTTGACCGTTTTTAACATTTTTGACTATAAAATTTGGAAAACCAATGTTTTCTTTATAATGAAGCTGCTTTTGTTGCATCTCGCTAGGACGCACCATTTTCAAGAGAAAAGCATTTGAAAATTTCATGATAAGTTGATGTTATCTTATTCGAAAGTGTAAACAATAATTAGTAGGCCTGTGAAATCAGAAATTTTATTTTTTTAATTTTGGAAAATCGGCGACTAAAGAAATTTTAGAAAATATTTACAAAAATGTACCTTTAGGACTTCACTTGTAACACCCTGTATCTCAAAAACGAAACGTTTACGGACCTATGTTTATATGAACTTTTACTCCTATTTTATGATGTAGATTACGCTGTTAAAATATGACCTTCTAATTTCGGGTATATATATCTACAAAGTATTACTGAGCCTCCCCCCATGTTAAATTTCAGGTTCACTGAGACTCCGCTGTTACTGGGCTTCCGATATACGGATCCCCAGTGACAACCCATTGAAAATTGTTCCAGATGATGTAGACACCCTAAAACACCCATTAACACAAAAATCTCGAGGACGCCCATTTGAGCCGTTTTTTGATCCTGTATAAAATATTAGTTCAGGCGTTCGCCGCTTGGTGCGCTGCTAATATACATTTCGCTGTGTATAAGATGTTTAATGTTACATGTCAACTGGGCGCCTTAAGCTATTCGCTGCGCGCTTTTGGTTTGGCAACGTTGCAGTTGATTATATATACGTACTAGGAGGCTCGCTGATTTTGTCTTTCGACTCGAGTCATTTTAAAAATTAAAATGTATCAATTTCGATCTTGAACGCGACAAGTACTACAGAGCGCCGTTGAAAATAAAATGCCACAATAAACATTTTTGTTTTAGAAAATGTTTAATAATTTTTTGGTTGATATTATTTAAATAATAAGGTTAGCACCTTGATTAGTACGTATATTTAGGCATTATTATAAAAGTAAATAAAAAGAAAATTCCAACTCAAATGTGATATATGACCAAGACGTAAAATAAAATAAGTAAACTTTTTATTTTAATTTAGTTTATTTTCTCATAATTCAATATATCTTGTAATCATCTTGTAATGACGTCAATGACAGTATTTTATAAATAGAACACCCTATATTTTTACCAATTTTACAAGAACAAGTTACGTATTGTATCAGGGATCCTTACTGGGCATTGCCCACTAAAAGGACACCTTAAGTAAACTAAGAGTAGTAGAATATAGTGAGCAGATTCTGTGAAGAGGAAGACAAAACCTCCATTCACATTCTGACAATGTGTAGCACTCCAAAATCCAAGGACACTATACCTAAGAGCATATTAAATAGAAGAGTGATATTTACCTAACTTGAAGCCACTCAAGGAAGATATGATTGGAAGGATCGTTGTAGGCATTGCGACATTTCCTTGCTGCATTAGCGACAAAAGGGGTACAATAAATATTTTAGGTCATAGTGTTTTAGCACCCCATTTCCAACATAACATACAAATTTTTAAGCTTCCTTTTATTATGCTGATTTCAATTGTATCACCACTTGCTTCAAATTAATACAAAGAATTGTTTAAATTAGGTCGATTTTTATTCTAAGGCTGGCACATTTTTATCACATCCTAAACTGACACACAACATTCCCCTCTCCTCCTTCCCACTACTAACCAATACAATTTAAATAGAAAACGTACTAAGTATTACACATCAACGCAAAAATTTAATGAATAATTTTTAGAAATGTGACTGTTTATAGTGTTACTTTTGATTTTAGCGCCCTTTAGCATGATAAAAAAGTGGTACGTATTGTTAAGTGTGACAGCTCATTTGAAAGCTTATTATAATAGTAATTTAATGTGCAGCATAATTTTGTTAATTTGGTTTATTGGGATTTTCATTACATTTATTTATTCTTAACCTTAATGGCAACAATCTATTTAAGTTCATGTTCCTTCGAATTAAGTTTTGTTACGTTGTCTTATAAATCATTAAAATTGACTTTCCACTGAAGTGTCGTATTGTGGATTATTCATTTTCATGCATCCAAAATTAAAATATACCATTTCGAACTTTTCGTG